>CAWUFW010011905.1:0-581336 GCA_963921515.1 Calotriton arnoldi | reverse complement strand
TGTGGGTCTGCATTTGGATGGTCACTTCTGTCATTGTGTCATTGATGATTGTTGACGGTGTCAGCCCCCATGGGTGTTGTTTGTCTGCACATGGCCAAAGTTATGTCTTATTTGCACTGCAGGATTTGGCTCCCCCAATTTATGTTGCAATGGGACACATACACTACTTTGCCACTGATGTTTTTGTTGTTCTGTGACCAGGAATCATCCATGCAGTTTCGCAGTTGCCCCTCTTACTTTGTCAACACTTGCCTTTTGGTCACTGTGATGATGGGGGTTTGGACCCCATTGCCACAATGTTCAAGATGTGCTGCAGCTATGGACCCCACACTTGCCTTTTGGTCACTGTGATGATGGGGGTTTGGACCCCATTGCCACAATGTTCGAAATGTGCTTCAGCTATGGACCCCACACTTACATTTTGGTCACTGTGATGATGGGGGTTTGGACCCCATTGCCACAATGTTCAAAATGTGCTTCAGCTATGGACCCCACACTTACATTTTGGTCACTGTGATGATGGGGGTTTGGACCCCATTGCCACAATGTTCAAAATGTGCTTCAGCTATGGACCCCACACTTACATTTTGGTCACTGTGATGATGGGGGTTTGGACCCCATTGCCACAATGTTCAAAATGTGCTTCAGCTATGGATCCCACACTTACATTTTGGTCACTGTGATGATGGGGGTTTGGACCCCATTGTCACAATGTTCGAAATGTGCTTCAGCTATGGACCCCACACTTACCTTTTGGTCACTGTGATGATGGGGGTTTGGACCCCATTGCCACAATGGTCATGGCCTGCTTGCATTGTGGGTGCCACACACATATATGTGTGGCACATGTGCTAGGGGGTCGCATTGTATGTTCAAAGTCATGTTCGGTGTTGTAGGCATTTGACACAGTCTACACACGCTTGTCATGGTGTTGGGGGATGTCTTCTTCTTGCATTCCCTAGGTTGTGGTGTGCTGGTTGTGTCATGCATTGTCCATCCTATGAGTGGGGGTGGTAGTAGTGGTAGGCATCCTGCCCCCTGGCTAAGGGTGGTGGTAGGCATCCAGCCCCCCTGGGTGAGGGTGGTAGTAGTGGTAGGCATCCTGCCCCCTGGCTAAGGGTGGTAGTAGTGGTAGGCATCCTGCCCCCCTGGGTGAGGGTGGTAGTAGTGGTGGGCATCCTGCCCCCCTGGTGAGGGTGGTAGTAGTGGTAGGCATCCTGCCCCCCTGGCTAAGGGTGGTAGTAGTGGTAGGCATCCTGCCCCCTGGGTGAGGGTGGTAGTAGTGGTGGGCATCCTGCCCCCTGGGTGAGGGTGGTAGTAGTGGTAGGCATCCTGCCCCCCTGGGTGAGGGTGGTAGTAGTGGTAAGCATCCTGCCCCCTGGCTAAGGGTGGTAGTAGTGGTAGGCATCCTGCCCCCTGGGTGAGGGTGGTAGTAGTGGTGGGCATCCTGCCCCCTGGGTGAGGGTGGTAGTAGTGGTAGGCATCCTGCCCCCTGGGTGAGGGTGGTAGTAGTGGTGGGCATCCTGCCCCCTGGCTAAGGGTGGTAGTAGTGGTAGGCATCCTGCCCCCTGGCTAAGGGTGGTAGTAGTGGTAGGCATCCTGCCCCCCTGGGTGAGGGTGGTAGTAGTGGTGGGCATCCTGCCCCCTGGGTGAGGGTGGTAGTAGTGGTAGGCATCCTGCCCCCTGGGTGAGGGTGGTAGTAGTGGTAAGCATCCTGCCCCCTGGCTAAGGGTGGTAGTAGTGGTAGGCATCCTGCCCCCCTGGGTGAGGGTGGTAGTAGTGGTGGGCATCCTGCCCCCTGGGTGAGGGTGGTAGTAGTGGTAGGCATCCTGCCCCCCCTGGGTGAGGGTGGTAGTAGTGGTGGGCATCCTGCCCCCTGGCTAAGGGTGGTAGAAGTGGTAGGCATCCTGCCCCCCTGGCTAAGGGTGGTAGTAGTGGTGGGCATCCTGCCCCCTGGGTGAGGGTGGTAGTAGTGGTAGGCATCCTGCCCCCTGGGTGAGGGTGGTAGTAGTGGTGGGCATCCTGCCCCCTGGCTAAGGGTGGTAGTAGTGGTAGGCATCCTGCCCCCTGGCTAAGGGTGGTAGTAGTGGTAGGCATCCTGCCCCCCTGGGTGAGGGTGGTAGTAGTGGTGGGCATCCTGCCCCCATGGGTGAGGGTGGTAGTAGTGGTAGGCATCCTGCCCCCTGGGTGAGGGTGGTAGTAGTGGTAAGCATCCTGCCCCCTGGCTAAGGGTGGTAGTAGTGGTAGGCATCCTGCCCCCTGGGTGAGGGTGGTAGTAGTGGTGGGCATCCTGCCCCCTGGGTGAGGGTGGTAGTAGTGGTAGGCATCCTGCCCCCTGGGTGAGGGTGGTAGTAGTGGTGGGCATCCTGCCCCCTGGCTAAGGGTGGTAGAAGTGGTAGGCATCCTGCCCCCTGGGTGAGGGTGGTAGTAGTGGTAGGCATCCTGCCCCCTGGCTAAGGGTGGTAGTAGTGGTAGGCATCCTGCCCCCCTGGGTGAGGGTGGTAGTAGTGGTAGGCATCGTGCCCCCCTGGGTGAGGGTGGTAGTAGTGGTGGGCATCCTGCCCCCTGGGTGATGGTGGTAGTAGTGGTAGGCATCCTGCACCCCTGGCTAAGGGTGGTAGTAGTGGTAGGCATCCTGCCCCCCTGGGTGAGGGTGGTAGTAGTGGTAAGCATCCTGCCCCCTGGGTGAGGGTGGTAGTGGTGGTAGGGCATCCTGCCCCCCTGGGTGAGGGTGGTAGTAGTGGTGGGCATCCTGCCCCCTGGGTGAGGGTGGTAGTAGTGGTAGGCATCCTGCCCCCTGGCTAAGGGTGGTAGTAGTGGTAGGCATCCTGCCCCCCTGGGTGAGGGTGGTAGTAGTGGTGGGCATCCTGCCCCCTGGGTGAGGGTGGTAGTAGTGGTAGGCATCCTGCCCCCTGGGTGAGGGTGGTAGTAGTGGTAGGCATCCTGCCCCCTGGGTGAGGGTGGTAGTAGTGGTAGGCATCCTGCCCCCCTGGGTGAGGGTGGTAGTAGTGGTAGGCATCCTGCCCCCTGGGTGAGGGTGGTAGTAGTGGTAAGCATCCTGCCCCCTGGCTAAGGGTGGTAGTAGTGGTAGGCATCCTGCCCCCTGGGTGAGGGTGGTAGTAGTGGTGGGCATCCTGCCCCCTGGGTGAGGGTGGTAGTAGTGGTAGGCATCCTGCCCCCCTGGGTGAGGGTGGTAGTGGTGGTAGGCATCATGCCACCCCTGGGTGAGGGTGGTAGTGGTGGTAGGCATCATGCCACCCCTGGGTAGGGGTGGTGGTGCGCATTCAGGCCCCTGTGTGCATATGTGACATTGGTGATGGGCATCCCGCCCCTATGGTGCTGCTGTTGCTGGTGTAAGTATATTCTGCATCCCTGTGTGTGTGTGTGATGTGTCGTGTACGTGTTGTATGTGTTTTGTGGTTGGTGTCTGGCTTACCTTCTGCGCCGTACGCGTCCGTGCCTGTTCCGGTAGTAAATGTAGAATATTGGTATGATCGGGACGAAGGGATTCATGGTTGGTTCGTGTCGTTCGTCCTTCTCGTTGCTTCGCGTCGTCCTCGCCGCTTCGCCTCGTCCTCGTCGCTTCGCCTCGTCCTCGCCGCCACGCGTCGTCCTCGCCGCTGCCGTGTTCGTCTCGGAGCCGTGGATCGTGTTGTGGCGCGAATCGGAGCTTATGTACGCCTCTCCGGATGCTTTGACGTGCCGTGCGTAGCGACGGGTTCGGCGCGTACGGAAAGCGCATCGTACTTGTCCGGCCGGACGGGGCTGCATTTTTCCTTCCATGCGACTCGATTCGGCGTTTCCGGATTCGCCTCGGTCGGAGAACAGGACCTGGTTTGGGTGAGTACGGCTCGGCCGGATTTTTTGCTGTTGTGCGCATCGTACTTGCTCGTTCGGTGTGCTGTACGGATCGGTCGGGAAACAGGCTTTCGCATGGCTTTTTTCCCGACCGAATGGTATTGGGTGCGCCTCTGACCGAGATCGGAATCGGCCCCTAGGTGTCTGGGTTGACTCGGCCCTCAGCTTTCAGTCTCAAACTAAGAAAGTTGCAGGGGTCTGTTTTGGCATATTACGGGGGCTCAAACCGCTGCTGGGGTTCTTTGACCAGCCCATCAGGCAGATGATTATTCAGGCCTCCATCTTGTCAAGACTGGACTATGCCAATGTACTCTATTTAGGGGTCAAGAAGACTGAAGTCCTGAGACTGCAAAGAGTCCAAAACGCTGCAGCCATAACTCTTCTGGGCCTCCCTAGAACCTGTTAAACCTCCGGTGCTATTCGTCGGCTACACTGGCTGCCTGTTGCCAATTGAGTGGAATTCAAGGCCCTCTGTACCGCGTTCAAAATTCTGAACTTCTCCTCTCCTTGCATTCTGTCGAACCTGCTCTCATCCTATTCTCCCTCGCGTCAACTTCGTTCAATGGGACAACACCTGGTGGCTGTGCCCCGAGTGAGGAGGGCTCGGGCGGGCGCTCTTTTCGTTTTTTGGCTGCCAAACTTTGGAATGCTTTGCCACTATTTATCCGTGCCATGAATAACTACCTGGCTTTCCGTAAGGCTATCAAAACTCACCTTTTCCCTCCGCTTTAGTGTTTTTTTTCTGTCATCAGCCTCTATGTTTCTGCTTTAGCGCTGGGACGCCTCTTTGCTGGGGCAGCTGTGCGCTCTATAAAACAGACTAACATAACATAACATAACAAATAATGTTCCATTTTGAAGAATGCTTGTTTGGATGGGAGTTAATTTCTTTTATGATATGTTGATAAGCAGGTTATCTGTGATTAGCTGTCCAAGATGCTGGATGAATTATCTGTAGAAATTGTATGACTAATAACCCAATTTCTTACACCTGGAATATGGGAGTGTTACATAGCCCATACAAAACTCACTGCTTCAAGAAACTCACTTAACTAAATTCACTGAATCCATTTTCACAAATAGATGGTGTATCCATCAAATGCATCTTTTTGCTACTTGAAAGCTAGAGGCAAAGCAATCCTATTTAGAAAGGGACAAGCTTCCCACCTACTACAGGCCCTTAACAACAACAAATGTATATATATCATGCAGGTGATAAAGCCACTCAACCCACAGTCAATCCAAGTCAAACCACATCTTAGAATGCCCACATCCCATCCCTTGAGTGTCATTTACTACTGCAGATTTCTCTTCACCTGTGGTGGAGAAATGTGCAGTACTAAATGTATGCATGGCAGCAAAGAATCCTATTGAGAATTCTTAGAAGGTGCAAATGTTTACTTCAGTTTTCTCTAGACCAACAGTTACAGAAAGCGTGACAAGGAAATGTATTTCCCCACAAGCCGCAAGTTCTTGGCTAGAAGAGTTTAGTATACCGAACTTAGCACAAGAGCAGGGAGAAGCACTTCTCTCTCCAATTACACCAGAAGGGGTTATGCAGGCAGACAATCATGCCCAGAACGCGAAAGCCTGTGGGAATGATGGGATCCCTGTTGAAGTCTATAAATTATTTGATCCCCAATTTAATAATTTCTTAGTGAGATTACTGAACAGTATCAGGAAGCGAGCAGTGATTCCAACCTCCTTCACTGAAGCAGGTATTGTTAGTTTCATTAAATGGGTAAGCCGGAACAGGATGTAAACTCATATCATCCAATTAGCCTCTTAAATGATGATTACAACTTATTTACAAAGATCTTGGCAAAACGTCTAGCTTTGGCTGCACTTACATTTATTCATGGGGACAAAAATGTTTTATTTTGGACAGACAGATGGCAGATAACACACACTATTTAACCCAGGCAATAGATTATTACCCCACACAGAACATCAAAGCAGCAGCGATAATGCTGGATGCAGAGAAAGTATTTGACCGTGCCCAGTGGAATGCCCTGTTCACAATTCTGGAAAGATTTGCTTTCCCAGCCGCAATTATTTTGATTGTGAAAAATGTATATGCAGCAGCAAAGGCAAGTATAATTATTAATGGTAAAACAGTAGGAAATATCTTTATAAAGTGTAAGACGTGCCAGGGCTGTGCCCTCTCACCAATCCTTTTTGAGCTGTCCATTGAACCACTTTCCTGTGCCATACACCAGGACTCCAATATTAAAGCTCCTCTAACTGGGGGGGCGTGGCCAAGCCGTGGACCAAAATGGCCGCGCGGCATTGAAGCTCCTCCGGCTTCACCAGCAGCATGACAGCTATCCCCCAGTAAAATGCTCAAACTGCGGGGAATTCGGCGCCGCCGGATCGGGAAGCTCATTGCGATCCCGGCGCTCCCGCTGATTTAACGATCGCGGCCCGAATTGCGGAGGTCCGGACCCGGGAGGCCGCGAGCCCGGTTGCTGAAAATGGCGGCGGCGCAGACTGTCAGTTGTGGGCTTCCGAAAATGGAGAGAGGGAGGGAGCGAGACATCCAGGTGATGCGAGCCTGATGCACCAGTAAAAATTACATGGAAGATGTGCTTGGCGCCACTGGGATCCTCCCTGGGAACCACCATCCTCTCCGGGGCTGAGCCGAGGTGAGTGCGCCGGGCGCGAGGCTAAATCCTTCCCCCCACCCCCAACCCAGGCCCGTGAAAATCCGCTGCTGGCTTGGGCGGCGGTCCGTTAGATCGCACGCCGGCCGGTTGCAGGGGCGCTCCTGCGCGGTGCGGGTCTCATTCGGGCCCCACTGCGGGAGTTGCCTGCCGGGTTGGGCCTGCCGTGATTAACTGGGGTTGGCCTCTCCCGCGCCTGGTTGCCTCCCTACTGCCTGCTGCGGTCTCCTTGGCGGCATTGGTGATCCCTGTCGCTGCGCAGCTGCTGGGAACTCGCCTGCGTCCATTGCGGCTCTGGGGTGCACACCGGATGGCCCTTCCAGATCCTACCCCCATTGACGACCGGGCCTTGGGCGATGCGACGCTGAGCCACACTACACTACGCAGCTCCTGCCTCTGGCCTGGCCTCTGTGTCGGCGTCCACGGAGCCTGCACCAGCACCCAGTTTGAGTAAACTGCGACGACGTGCGTGGCGATTGTGTGTTGCCCCTCCACCTGCAGTCGCCGACCTCTCTCCCAAGCTGAGCCTACACTGCCCTCCCTCCGAAACGACTCCAGGCCTCTGGCAGGCCCATCCTGCGGACGCCTCGACGGATAAGGACCTGCTCACTAACCTTCGTCATCGATCCTCACTTGTTGCGCATCCTGGCCTTCTGTCTCCCGAATCTTCCAGCGGCATGGGCCGCAAAGACCCGAAGCAAAGGACCCTCCCGTTTGAGAAACTAACAGAAACGGCATCGGAGACGAGCCCCATAATGGCGGAGGGCGGACAGGATGTGCCGCCTCCTGGAGGATCCACGGGACAGGATGGATCGCTGCTTCAAGAGATGAGGGCGGGATTCAAGGCCTTGGGTGGCAGGTTTGATGCCCTGGACAAGAACCTTGCTGACCTCGGTGTCCAGCTCCAGGCGCACGACCGGCGGCTTGACGTCGCAGAGGCTCGCATCTCTGATATCGAAGACGGCACAGCGCAGTCACTCAAGAGGTTGGAGAGGGTTGAACGCGTCCTGAAAGACGTAGCGCTGAAGAACGAAGATTTAGAGGCGCGCAGTAGACGAAATAATTTGCGCATTCTTGGGGTGCCTGAGTCCACTGCCACAGGTCGAATGGACACCTTCGTCGAGTCCCTACTGACCGACATGTTTGGGAGGGCAGCCTTCACTCCCGGCTTTGTGGTGGAGCGCGCTCATCGCTCCCTGGGCCCCCGACCTAACCCCGGCTGTCCTCCTCGGCCCATCATCGCCCGAATCATGAACTTTAGAGACCGAGACACTGCGCTGCGCCTAGCCCGTGAACAAGGAGATGCCACCTGGCAGGGCTCCAGGCTGTCCTTATATCCAGATTTCACCATCATGGTCCAGGAGGCCCGCCGCAAGTTCACTGGCGCAAAAGCGACACTGAGGAATCTGGGCCTGCGATATGGCATGCTATACCCGGCTAGACTGCGCGTGGAGATCAACGGTAAAGCCCGCATCTTTGACAATCCCACGGAGGTCCTGGACTTTTGTCGCACGTACAAAAACAACACTAAGTCGGTCGCTGATGGCGCTGGGCGCTCCTTGTCGCAGAATGGATCGGAGGCCAGCGTGGAACTGTTCTCTGGGTCTGGGCATGGCTGACTGACCCCGGGATCCGCCCTTTGCTATCCTGCCTATTGCACTAAGTAATTTTGGGATGATTCCTTGTACCTGCATTGTTCCATACTGCTGGTGTGCCGATGGGGCGTTGCCTCCCCCGTTGGTGTATACCAGATATTGTCCTTTTCGTTATTTGAAGTGCCTTTGTTGGGTTATTCAGACCCTAGTTGTTTTTACGATTGGCACTCCTTGCCTATTTGCTAATGATAGTTTTGCCTTACAGGTTGGGTAGTAAGGTTGGGTGGGGGGCGGAGGGGGGCGATTGCTACTGATGAGATTTGCTTGGTTGCTCACATGTTTGATCATTGTCTCGATTCCTATTGAAAAGTTGCACACTGCTTGGTATGTTCTCACCTTTACTCCTCCATGGCCACCATAGGTAATGTTAGTGGGCCCTCAGACCTGTCGTTACTATCATGGAATGTCCGTGGCCTCAATGACAATCGCAAAAACGCCATGTCCTGCATTATATCCTGCGTCATAATATTGACATTGCCTTCCTGCAAGAAACCCATTTGCCCGCTTCGACCCCCTCGCGTTTCGCAGCCAGTTGGGGTGCCCATAGATATTTCACCAACTACAGCAATTACGCCAGGGGCACAGCAGTCCTGATACACAAGAGGGTCCCCTTCAGCCCGCGCACGATTATACACGACAGAGACGGCAGGTACACCATCGTTGTCGGGGCATTACTGGGACAGACGGTAGGCTTGGTAAGCGTCTATGGTCCAAACACTGACTCCCCTGATTTTTACCATTCTCTGCTGGCTCAACTTTTGAAGCTGGGCCAGATGGCCATTGTACTGGGGGAGACTTCAACATTGTACCCGACCTATCACTGGACAGCACATCCACTGCTGCGGACTCTAAACCCCACGCGCGGCGCGCGCTGCAGTCCTTATGCGATCAGCTGTCCCTGCTGGATGTCTGGCGCTCGCGCAACCCAACCCTCTCAGCATACACTCATTACACAGGTTACCACAACACCTCAACCAGAATTGATTATTGGCTACTATCCCCAGGCGTCATCGGCTGGTACCATGAGACTCAGACCCTCCCGCGTACATATTCAGATCATTCCCCGATAGTGCTAGCGCTTAAGGTGCCTCGCCCAGAAGGATTCGAGAGGCAATGGCGCTTCTCCGCCGCGCGCTGGCGGATGACCTGTTTCAGCACGAGATCCGCGAGGCGATCGAAGACTATTTTATTATAAACACTGGCACGGTCGACACCAGGGCTGTTCTCTGGGAGGGGTTCAAGGCGTGCATACGGGGGGTGTGTATCTCAAAGCAGGCTGGGGTGCTACGTGCTCTGCGGGCCACATTGGCGGGATTGGAGCGCAGACTCGCTAATTTGGACACCAATTTGGCTCAGGCGAATAACCCCGAAACTGAACGGGCACGGCTGGGCCTGCTTGCAGGGTACAGGGAGGCCGCCGACCGTGAGATTCTATACATGGGCAAGTACCACACTGCAAAACAATACGGGGAGGGAGAGAGACCGGGGAGAGTTTTGGCGCAACTGCTCAGACCCCCGTACAGTAAAGCCTATGTTACCGAGCTCCGAACGTCAACAGGCCGATCGCTCTCGGGCACTGCTGAGATCAGGGATGAATTCCTGATGTACTACAAAACGCTGTACACTTCCAGACTTGGGACAGATTATACCGCCCTGGAATCCTACTTGTCTGAGGTAGCGTTGGTATATCTTGAGAAAGATATGCAGGACTTCCTGGCTGAACCCATATCCGTGAACGACGTATTGGGGGCCATTGATTCCCTCCGATCCTCTTCGGCCCCAGGGCTGGACGGGTTCTCGGGCGACTTCTACAAGGCATTCAAGGATTTGCTAGCCCCGCAGCTCATTGAAGTGTACGCAGAGGCCTTAGAAAGACAGGTGTTACCGCCCACATTTCGGGAAGCCGTCATTATCCTCCTACCGAAGTCGGGTAAAGATCCACTACTCTGTAGCTCATACAGGCCTTTATCTTTATTAAACTTAGATTACAAAATCCTTGCCAAAATCGTTGCTGGGCGTCTCTCTCAATTACTTGAATTTATCATATCCCC
Source organism: Calotriton arnoldi (assembly GCA_963921515.1). NCBI lineage: Eukaryota > Metazoa > Chordata > Amphibia > Caudata > Salamandridae > Calotriton > Calotriton arnoldi. The sequence continues at coordinate 571,109 of CAWUFW010011905.1, read as the reverse complement.
AGCGCAATCCGGTTTTGTTCCTAACCGCTCAACTTCATTAAATCTCAGGACCCTTTCTCAGTACTACACAGGATCGGCCCGGATACGCCAGCTGCCGCGATTCTGCTTGACACGGAAAAGGCTTTGATTCACTGGAGTGGCCCTTTTTCATGTCAATCATGCGTCGCATGGGCATGCCGATGGGCTTCATGGCCACCACGGCACTTCTTTACCGCCACCCGACTGCTCGCCTTCGATTGAATGGTATACTCTCTAACCCCTTCTCGCTGACACGGGGCACCAGGCAGGGATGCCCACTATCACCCTTACTTTTCATCCTCGCCATGGATCCGCTGATCAGGCATTTTCAAGAGAAACACCTACAGAGAGGATTGCAATTTAATACAGGCCCCCTCCTCGTTTCATTATACGCCGACGATACTATTTTGTATGTCCGTGAGCCGCGGGTCAACTTAGACCCCTCATACGCGAGATACTTCGATTTGGCCAGTATTCTGGCCTATGCATCAATTGGCACAAGTCTGTCATATTCCCCTGACTCGCAGCACTACCTGCTGGGAGCTAGAGTTCCCACTAGAGTGGTGTACAGACTCCGTTAAATACTTGGGCATACACATCCATTTGGAGGCGGAGATGATAGTTCGCCTCAACTATGGACAAGCGATTACTGCCTTGGAAACACAAATAGATAAATGGCTAAAGTTACCACTATCAATAGGGGGAAGGGTGGCCATAATTAAGATGGTTGTTCTCCCTAAGTTCCTATACCTCTTCAACAATATCCCCATCCCTCTCCCCAACAGTTTCTTTGCGACTCTCCGCTCACATTTGATACGCTTGGTGTGGGGTGATGCGCGTGCCCGAGTTCGATGGCAGGTTCTTACCCTCCCCTATGACCGCGGTGGCTTCGGAGTACCTGATCTCCACATGTATTATTTAGCAGCCCAATGCAGCTACGCCTATGCCTGGTATCACCCCGACGCCAGGATCCCATACATCCGCCCGGAGGCGGACCTCGTCCTACCTGGACACTTGTCTACAGTCCTCCCCAAAGGCTTCCCCAGAGATCCCAACGACATCCAAACAGTCTCTACAACAAGCTGGGCTTGGGAAAAGCTTAGGCGAATCACAGGCACTGCCTTTATGTACTCTACTGCTCTTCCACTCCCCAATGCGCGTTGGCTACCACTAACGGGCGAGACACTAGTGCAACGCACCTTAACCAAATTCGCACTGACGAAAGCTGGGGATCTGTTCCCGGATGGCCATGCATGTCTGGGGAATGATGACGCCCGCTTCCCCGACGCTACATTCATGGACCGATTCGTGATTAGACGTCTTATATCGACGCTGCGTGCCACAATACCCAGTTTCCCCGTGGAGCCGGACTCCTTTGGCCCCCTCACGCTAGTCATTGAAAGCACACAAGGGTCCCACCTCATTTCCAAGCTGTACAAAGCATGCATGAAACTTGTCCCGATCGACGACGGAAAAATACGCAGTGATTGGGAGGGAGACCTGGGAGGCCAGATCACAGACGACCAATGGGCCGCATGCTGCGCACTCACTAAAGACATCTCTCTAAACAGCAGGCACAAGTTGCTCCACTTTAAGTTTCTCCGCAGGGCCTACGTCACCCCAGCCAACGTGCACAGGATAGACCCGTCTCGTCCCCACAGCTGCCGCAAGTGTGGATATCCACATGCTGACTTTGCGCATCTGTCGTGGACTTGCCCGCGGCTGCTGCCGTACTGGAAAGAAGTGCATAAAGAGTTAGGCGACATTATACACATACCACTTGATCCAGTCCCTGAGATTGCACTAATGGGATACATGGTAAACTTCCCCAAAAAGTCCGGAAATTCGCAGCTCTTAGTTTATTACTGGCCAAGAGGGAGGTTGCAATCCACTGGGGCCGGAAGACAGCACCTTCGGTGCAGGGATGGCTGAAAAGCATGGTCACCTGTAACACACACAGCGACCACTACTCCGCGACTGTTCCCGCATCCTCCAGACCCAGAGACATTTGGGGGCCGCTGAAAACACACCTCGCATCGCGGCACGACAATGCAGCCTCACAACTCGAACAAGGCATAGTGCCAACTGGGGTGGGATGAAGGTCCACAAGCCCTAGACACTGTCCAGCCAAGACTACTTGTCAGATACGACGGATGGCCGCCATATTTGAAACGCACGTGCACAATATACCGAAATCTGACCGCTGTCTGTGTACAGCATACGGATGCATTGTATAATTGGACCACCATGTACTGATGTATGATCCCCATGATGGCTGTTATATGCTAACCATTCTTAATGATAATTACACTTTGAATTAGCATGTCAGTGTGACAAAGCAGGTAACGCAACTATAATATATACTAGACGTTTGAGAATGTATACCATGATCATTGTGATGTACTCATGCAATAAAATGATAAATAAAGGTTTAAAAAAAAAAAAAAAAAAAGCTTCTCTAACTGAGGCCTTGAAATTAAAGCTGTTTGCAGATGATATGATGCTCTATCTAAAGGTGGACAAAATGAATCTTTTGAACGTAATGGAAAAAAATAGGAGAATTCTCTAAACTGGGAGGGTATAAGATAAACCATGCACACTCCGAAGCTCTCCTTTTTAATTGCACAGTAGATGTTTTGCCTTTTACTGTGCAATCGCATTATTCTCCGGGCAGGTCCATAAGCTACTTAGGAATATATGTTACTGCCATTACAGGGGACTTGTTTGAGTTAAACTGTACGTCTACCCTAGACAAGATTTGTAGGCTGCTGGGCAGATGATAGAAAGCTTCTATGACAATTATGGGACGAATGGCTTTGGTGAAAATGAGTATTTTACCATTGATATTATTTGTCTTTGCTAACATTCTGACCAAAGTCCCCCAGTCTTTTTAGGTCAATTGATTCGGCCATCCAGCATTTTATTTGGCAGGGTAAAAAACCCAGGTTAAAAATGGAGGCTATTCAGATGGAATATGAAGACGGAGGGTTGGCATTGCCGAATATAAAGTACTATTACCAGCCAGCATTTATGAATTGGCCAGTGAGGTCTACTTCCAATGTTTCTAGTGATGCTAATTTTTATCTTGAACAAAATGGTGAAATCATCAGAAATTGGTCTCCCTCCTTTCTTACTAATTTCAAGACTTCCAAAAAAGTCAAGGTATAAGACACTACGTATCATTGTGGAGAGATTCAACAGGATATTGGAAAGCTGGGAAATACTGAGGCTACATCCGCTGTTGAAAATAGCTGAGTTCAGGTTCATAGGATTTCAGTTATTCAGTGGTACGTGTAGTAAGTAGAGTGGGATGGGGTATAGGAAGATCCGAGTTTTTTATTATAACAAAGAGTTTATGGACTGGCAGCGATTATCTAATCTGAACCCTGACATTAGTCCTTCACTTTTTTTCAGTTTCCTTTTACTGAAAACATTTTGTGATGGTTCCACAACAGGGGTGGGGGTCTCTATAGAACCCCCTAGTTCAGCCTATTTTGTTTCCAAAGTAGTGGGTGTAGGAAATTGGTATAGGTTGTTGCATTCTAAAGACAAGGGTACTATGTTATTAGAGATATTACACCGGATTGAGTCCTCTACCGGGTGTAGAGTGGATATTCCACAATAGAAGTTTTTTAATCGTATCAGTGCCAAGGCGGTGCGAGCTGCCAATTTAAGAAGAATTTCTTTTTATAGTGAATGGCTGCTGTATCACACTCCTGCTAAATTGCATACATTTTACCCCGAGTTTGAGCCAAAATATTTGAGATGCAACAATAGGAATGGGGATTGACTCCATATTATATTTAATTGTAGTCATGAACGGGAATTTTGGCAAGATATCTTCTAAGAAAGCAGTTTGAAATTTGGGGTTAATATCCCAACAGATGCACATGAAACCCTGTTTGGGCTAGTAGTCCATGAAGGAGACTTATCTATTAGACAGAGACAGCTAATTTGTATCTCTTTGTTGGTGGCCAGATCATTGATTCTAGCCAATTGGAAATCTGATAAGGTCCCTGCCTTTTCCCAGTGGAAGATGTATAAAGTACATGCTTATGAATTGTTATATGGAAATGTATGTGGTCCCTACAAAAAATAGTTAAAGTTTGGAAAAACTGGGAGGAGCCAATAAGATTTTTGCAATAGAAAATTACGTGGAGGTTGAGGAAATAATGTGGGAGGGGGGAAGATGTTAGGATCCGAGGAGTTTTGTATTATATATATATTTCACCTTGGTGGGAGGTTGCCTCCCTCAAACAATATATACAAGTGGGCAAAGGCCCACGGGGACTAAGGATCATGATTACACCTACTTATGAAAACCCCAACCCAGGCCTCCTGAGAGAGTGGGCAGATAATAGTGCGGAAAGTTCCACAAATATGACCAAAATACTTATAAAGTATGCTGAGTTGGAAAGAGATGAAATCATGAGGAAAATTAAAGAACTGAATGAAATTTTGGCAAAAGAAGGAGATCAAGTGAAAATAAATTAATCTAAACATGATTTGAAGGGTAGACTGGAGAAATATGAAAAACGAATTAAAGATAAGAAGGCAACCAAATTCTTAAGAGACCGCTTGGACTATGAAAATGGACATATATACACGTTTGCAAAATGCTTCGATACAGTAAGAAGGTAAAAAGTTCAGACCAAGAAGACTACAAGCCAGTAAACCTCGCAGAGTGAAATGAGCTCGGATACTGGTTCTGAGGTCAAACAAGAGGACCCCGCAAGAAGAGGCGATACAAAAGGGGATGATGGACGGAGCGCTTGAGCAAATCAAACACTCACCCCCAGTCAACTGATCTGGGTTTAATCCATCATCATTCTTTAGCTCACTCCACCACCCCAGTTCAGACATGGCCATATGCAAATCAGTCTGACCCTGTGCCTCATGGGAACAGTCCAGCCCGAACTGCCAAGCCATGTCTTCCCTGGACCGGAAACAAGCATCCTGGGACCGGTTTCTGGCTATTCAGCCGTCATCAGCCAGGCTAGCTTGAATCCAGTGGCAAAGTGAGCAAGGGACCCACGTCTGGGCATACCCTGCCAACTTAGGGCGAACAAAGCGATACAAAAGGGGATGATGGACGGAGCGCTTGAGCAAATCAAACACTCACCCCCAGTCAACGTATCTGGGTTTAATCCATCATCATTCTTTAGCTCACTCCACCACCCCAGTTCAGACATGGCCATATGCAAATCAGTCTGACCCTGTGCCTCATGGGAACAGTCCAGCCCGAACTGCCAAGCCATGTCTTCCCTGGACCGGAAACAAGCATCCTGGGACCGGTTTCTGGCTATTCAGCCGTCATCAGCCAGGCTAGCTTGAATCCAGTGGCAAAGTGAGCAAGGGACCCACGTCTGGGCATACCCTGCCAACTTAGGGCGAACAAAGCGATACAAAAGGGGATGATGGACGGAGCGCTTGAGCAAATCAAACACTCACCCCCAGTCAACTGATCTGGGTTTAATCCATCATCATTCTTTAGCTCACTATACCAGCCCAGTTCAGACATGGCCATATGCAAATCAGTCTGACGCTGTGCCTCATGGGAACAGTCCAGCCCGAACTGCCAAGCCATGTCTTCCCTGGACCGGAAACAAGCATCCTGGGACCGGTTTCTGGCTATTCAGCCGTCATCAGCCAGGCTAGCTTGAATCCAGTGGCAAAGTGAGCAAAGGACCCACATCTGGGCATACCCTGCCAACTTAGGGCGAACAGAGCGATACAAAAGGGGATGATGGACGGTGCGCTTGAGCAAATCAAACACTTACCCCCAGTCAACTGATCTGGGTTTAATCCATCATCATTCTTTAGCTCACTCCACCACCCCAGTTCAGACATGGCCATATGCAAATCAGTCTGACCCTGTGCCTCATGGGAACAGTCCAGCCCGAACTGCCAAGCCATGTCTTCCCTGGACTGGAAACAAGCATCCTGGGACCGGTTTCTGGCTATTCAGCCGTCATCAGCCAGGCTAGCTTGAATCCAGTGGCAAAGTGAGCAAGGGATCCACGTCTGGGCATACCCTGCCAAATTAGGGCGAACAAAGCGATACAAAAGGGGATGATGGACGGAGCGCTTGAGCAAATCAAACACTCACCCCCCGTCAACTGATCTGGGTTTAATCCATCATCATTCTTTAGCTCACTCCACCACCCCAGTTCAGACATGGCCATATGCAAATCAGTCTGACCCTGTGCCTCATGGGAACAGTCCAGCCCGAACTGCCAAGCCATGTCTTCCCTGGACCGGAAACAAGCATCCTGGGACTGGTTTCTGGCTATTCAGCCGTCATCAGCCAGGCTAGCTTGAATCCAGTGGCAAAGTGAGCAAGGGACCCACGTCTGGGCATACCCTGCCAACTTAGGGCGAACAAAGCGATACAAAAGGGGATGATGGACGGAGCGCTTGAGCAAATCAAACACTCACCCCCAGTCAACTGATCTGGGTTTAATCCATCATCATTCTTTAGCTCACTCCACCACCCCAGTTCAGACATGGCCATATGCAAATCAGTCTGACCCTGTGCCTCATGGGAACAGTCCAGCCCGAACTGCCAAGCCATGTCTTCCCTGGACCGGAAACAAGCATCCTGGGACCGGTTTCTGGCTATTCAGCCATCATCAGCCAGGCTAGCTTGAATCCAGTGGCAAAGTGAGCAAGGGACCCACATCTGGGCATACCCTGCCAACTTAGGGCGAACAAAGCGATACAAAAGGGGATGATGGACGGAGCGCTTGAGCAAATCAAACACTCACCCCCAGTCAACTGATCTGGGTTTAATCCATCATCATTCTTTAGCTCACTCCACCACCCCAGTTCAGACATGGCCATATGCAAATCAGTCTGACCCTGTGCCTCATGGGAACAGTCCAGCCCAAACTGCCAAGCCATGTCTTCCCTGGACCGGAAACAAGCATCCTGGGACCGGTTTCTGGCTATTCAGCCGTCATCAGCCAGGCTAGCTTGAATCCAGTGGCAAAGTGAGCAAGGGACCCACGTCTGGGCATACCCTGCCAACTTAGGGCGAACAAAGCGATACAAAAGGGGATGATGGACGGAGCGCTTGAGCAAATCAAACACTCACCCCCAGTCAACTGATCTGGGTTTAATCCATCATCATTCTTTAGCTCACTCCACCACCCCAGTTCAGACATGGCCATATGCAAATCAGTCTGACCCTGTGCCTCATGGGAACAGTCCAGCCCGAACTGCCAAGCCATGTCTTCCCTGGACCGGAAACAAGCATCCTGGGACCGGTTTCTGGCTATTCAGCCGTCATCAGCCAGGCTAGCTTGAATCCAGTGGCAAAGTGAGCAAGGGACCCACGTCTGGGCATACCCTGCCAACTTAGGGCGAACAAAGCGATACAAAAGGGGATGATGGACGGAGCGCTTGAGCAAATCAAACACTCACCCCCAGTCAACTGATCTGGGTTTAATCCATCATCATTCTTTAGCTCACTCCACCACCCCAGTTCAGACATGGCCATATGCAAATCAGTCTGACCCTGTGCCTCATGGGAACAGTCCAGCCCGAACTGCCAAGCCATGTCTTCCCTGGACCGGAAACAAGCATCCTGGGACCGGTTTCTGGCTATTCAGCCGTTATCAGCCAGGCTAGCTTGAATCCAGTGGCAAAGTGAGCAAGGGACCCACGTCTGGGCATACCCTGCCAACTTAGGGCGAACAATGCGAAACAAAAGGGGATGATGGACGGAGCGCTTGAGCAAATCAAACACTCACCCCCAGTCAATTGATCTGGGTTTAATCCATCATCATTCTTTAGCTCACTCCACCACCCCAGTTCAGACATGGCCATATGCAAATCAGTCTGACCCTGTGCCTCATGGGAACAGTCCAGCCCGAACTGCCAAGCCATGTCTTCCCTGGACCGGAAACAAGCATCCTGGGACCGGTTTCTGGCTATTCAGCCGTCATCAGCCAGGCTAGCTTGAATCCAGTGGCAAAGTGAGCAAGGGACCCACGTCTGGGCATACCCTGCCAACTTAGGGCGAACAAAGCGATACAAAAGGGGATGATGGACGGAGCGCTTGACCAAATCAAACACTCACCCCAGTCAACTGATCTGGGTTTAATCCATCATCATTCTTTAGCTCACTCCACCACCCCAGTTCAGACATGGCCATATGCAAATCAGTCTGACCCTGTGCCTCATGGGAACAGTCCAGCCCGAACTGCCAAGCCATGTCTTCCCTGGACCGGAAACAAGCATCCTGGGACCGGTTTCTGGCTATTCAGCCGTCATCAGCCAGGCTAGCTTGAATCCAGTGGCAAAGTGAGCAAGGGACCCACGTCTGGGCATACCCTGCCAACTTAGGGCGAACAAAGCGATACAAAAGGGGATGATGGACGGAGCGCTTGAGCAAATCAAACACTCACCCCCAGTCAACTGATCTGGGTTTAATCCATCATCATTCTTTAGCTCACTCCACCACCCCAGTTCAGACATGGCCATATGCAAATCAGTCTGACCCTGTCCCGCAAGAAGAGGAGCAGTGTGTACAAAACTCACGGTAACAGACGAACTCCATTTTTTACAAATGGATCAGAGATCAGACCACCAGATAACGAGGGGTTTGGAAAGACCAAGAGGAAGAGGAAGCAGAGACGAGGAGGACAAGGATATCGGAGGAGCGCAAGGAGGAACAACAGAGAGATCAATGCGATCCAATGTGAAACAGAAGGGGAAGAAGTAGCACACAGTAATACGATTATCAACTTGAGTTGTATTGAATTAACAAACGAGGATAAAGCAGTTCTTGAATTAGGACTCTCCTATTGTCATAAGAATGAATTTAATTATGCTAACAGTAGGATGGACCTTTATAAATTCGTTCAAAAACTGAAGTTGATGAAATTACACAAAATAAAGAACTCCCTTGAGCCTCCACAAATATCGGATCTGGCCACCATTATCCCTGAGAACCACAATAATCTAACTGTGTCGGACATTCCCATTTCAGAAGACATATGGTCCCTAGCGTACGACAATGAAAATGAGTGCCTACCTAGTGAGGAAGATGCTAGAGTGGAATTAACAAGTGAAGCAACATCACTAACCCTGAATAGTGGAGATCGCACGCCCTTTCGTCCAAGATCGAGATTTATACCGCAAATGGCGAGAGATAATCTTGACATATTCTCTGAGAATATAATAGGGGATCTGCGGAGACTATACCAAAATATGGGGGACCAGAAAAGAAAAATGGACCCCAGAGAGACACAAATTCACAAAGTCCTGGGAAAAATCAAGAAGGAACAAGGAATTTTGGTGAAACCCTCGGACAAAGGAGGGAATGTAGTTCTTTGGGGAAGGGACCTCTACAAAAAGGAAGCTTTAAAACAACTCAACAACACAGAAGGTTATAAAAGAATTACACCAACAGAGTATGAGAAAGTGATTGATCTTTTTTCTGAGAGACTCAAAGAATGGAAAGAACAAAATTTATTAAGCTGGGACGAGTATACATTTATCAAACAACTAAATCCAGAGACTCCAGTGATTTATATGATACCCAAGGTTCATAAAGATATTTTTAACCCACCAGGAAGACCGATAATTTTATCCGGCAACAGTGTTTTGGAGAATGCCTCAAAGTATATTGATTTTTTTCTTAATCCTATTGTAAAAGCACTCCCCTCTTACATAAGATATTCTGCTGAATTTCTCAAACATATCTATGATGTGAAATGGGAGGACAACATGGTATTGGTTACTTTAGCTATCTCAAACCTCTATACAAGCATAAGGCACACAGATGGCCTGAGGGCTACACAGTATTTTTTAAAAACAAAACCAATGAGGTTTGCAGGGCACAATGCCATGGTGCTAGAAATGATGGAATGGTGCCTTACCAGGAACATTTTCATGTTCGGTAATGAATTGTTCCAACAGGAACAAGGGACGCCGATGGGCACCTGCTTCGCCCCCAGTTACGCAAATTTACCTCTTGGCTGGTGGGAGGAGCGGGTGCTTGGAGGGCCGGAATTGGAACAATGAACAGAAAATGTTTTAGTCTGGTTGAGGTTTATTGATGACGTTTTCGTGCTGTGGCAGGGCACGGAAACGGGTGTGGATCTATTCATCAATGATCTGAACAAGAATATGTTGAATCTGAATTTTGTAGGACACTACAGTAGAAGTACTTTAGATTTCCTAGACGTAAGAGTGTTGGTGAGGGGAGATAGGTTGGATACTACGGTTTTTAGAAAACCGACGGCTGGAAATACGATACTCCATGCGGCAAGCTCACATCCTACACCCCTCATTAGGAGTATCCCATTTGGAGAATTCTATAGGGCTAGTAGAACATGTAGCACAGTGGAAGATTATAAAATTGTGGAACAGGAGATGATGAGTCAGTTTTTAAAGAGAGGTTATCCAACTAAGACCTTGGAAAGTGCCTCTAAAAAAGCAAGGATGTTAAGTAGAGAGAAATTGTTATTTGACCCATAAAAAACTGTTGAAAAGAAGAATAAACACAGACAGGGAGAAAACATACATAGGTTCATAACAACGTATAATACAAAACATGAAGAGATGAGGTTAATTTAAAAAAAGCACTGGCACTTTATTATGTGTGACCCTGTAATAGGATCACAGATTAAGAAGTATCCAGAAATAACGTATAAAACATCAAAGTCCTTGAGAGACCATATGGTGACAAGTGAATTCAGTGAGAATACTGGACGACAAACCTGGTTACAACAGAGAGAAGGTTTTAAAAAATGTTCAAAATGTAAAGCCTGCCAATATGGGGAAAATCTTTCAAATTTTAAGACGGTTTTTAATAAAACTGTAAAGATAAGAGGATTTTTAACCTGTAAGGCAAGTTTTGTAGTTTATATTTTAAAGTGCACGTGTGAAAAAAAATATGTAGGCAGCACTAACTTGCCAGCTCATAAAAGGATCCTGCAACACAGGCGTGCCATAAGTAATAATGATCGAAGCTACCCAGTGGCTAGGCACTTTGAAAAGAAACATCAAAGTGATCCAGCATTAATGCGCTGTAGCTGTATAGCAGAAGTACCTAAAATGGGAAGAGGTGGCAATAGAGAGGAAGAACTACGGAAACTAGAAACTTATTGTATTTTGGAACTAGACAGCAAGGAGCCTAATGGATTAAACGTCGACTTGGATTTGTTCACATGTCATTATTAAATAAGCCTGAAGAACTGCACATTCAAGGAAGCCATCTTTTAGATTTTAGACATTTTTATATTGTGGAGGAGGACATATGCACTAGCACTTTATTAATATTAGCACTTTAATTAGAAATAAGAAGCACTAGCACTTCAACAAGAGAAAAAAAAGTAAAAAATCTAATAAAAAGAAGAGACAAATATATGAAATAAATATAATAATCAGTCATTAGCACTTAGATACAAGAGGTATGAAACTGTGGTTAACACTAGAGGAAATTAAGTGTAAAAAAGGAGGCTCAAGGAACAATTAGCACTAACGCACTTTATTAAGAATGGGATTCGAGACGTTCTTTTTTCCTTTTCTTTGAAATACCAGTGCACATTTCTAATTCTTTCTAATACACTGGAATAGACAAGAGTGAATGTATTAGACAGGTGTGACAGCAAATAGAATAAACGTTTTAAATATGTGCAATATACTATGCCTTCTAACTTGAAGCACTGAAGCACTTTATAGATTGGGGAACTTTCCCATTTCAATCTATCAATTTATGAGCTTTAAATTCGTTTTGCTTAATGTCATATCAATAATGAAATAATTGTGTGTCTTTTTTAAACAGTTTTACAAATTATGGTTAAAATGAATCCTTTGTAAATAGTTTTAAATAATTGAAACGAAATGTGAATGTATTCCATTATATAGGAGCGTTGTAAGCAATATAAACATGTTCCAAGATGGCGCCCAAATGTTTTAACCCAGATGCCTAACGTATAGAATGGGTAATGTCCTCTGTTTATGTTAATTTCCTTTCCTTTCCCCTCCTCTTTTTGGGAAAAGGTGCATGTATTTAAATAATGAAACAAATGTGGCTTAGTATCGTGAGCAATGCTGTGGGCAGCAGCCGAAACGCGTAGATTATGCCATCTCCTAATAAATAAAAGCTTCGAGTGGAACTAACCTCTGGAGTGCCGGTCTATTCTTTGGAACAAAGGAATTTGTTTGACTAAATATATATATATATATATATATTCACTGAAAAAACCATAGGTTTCAGACACGTTATAGTTAGAAATTAGCATTTAAAAAACCTTTGAAATTCACTGAAAAAACCATAGGTTTTAGGGACAGTTATAGTTAGTTGGACATTTCACTCGTACAAAACCATAGAAATTCCCCCGTTATAGTTAGTTCAGCTAACTATAACTCGCGCCCCGCAATGCACTGCTGATGACGTCACATATTACATCACTCATGACATGGTCAGTGACATCACTGATGACATCACTGATGACATCTCAAATGACATCACTGATGACATCACTGATGACATCATCCAGTGACTGTGTGTTTCTGTAAAGTTTAAATATGTTTAATATATATAGGGAAAGGCGTATTGAAGAATGAGTGGGTGTATAAGTGTCTGAATGGATGATTTAGTACGTGAGTGACTGACTCTACAAGTGAGTGATTAAATGTATCTTACTGAATGCATGGGTTAGTGACTAAACTGTGTGAATGTCTGTATCCGTCTGTCTGTTGGTTTGTAAGCGGCTGCATGGCTTTCTGAATAGCTACATGAGTGTCTACATGGGTTATTGATTGATTGTCTGAGCATCTGTATGGGTGCCTGAGTGTTTGTGTGGGTGGGGTGTGTGTGACTCTGTGCATAGAAGTGTGAGTTGGTGATTCACTGGGTGCATGGTTTCAAGAGTGCATCTGTGATGGACTGTATGGGTGGGTGAGTGTGTGTATGGGTGCGTTAGTGATTGAATGTATATCTCAGTGGTACATGTGTGAGTAACTACATATGTGAAAGGCAGTATATATGTGTGTTGGAGTATATAAATGGCTATAAGTGAGAGTGTGTGATTGTGAGAGTGGCTGTATGGATGAGTGTGTACTTGTATCAGTGATTGTATAAGAGCGTAAGAATGTGCTAGTATTTGTATGAGTAAGTGAGCTGGTGTGTGTATAACTGTATAGGTGAGTAAATGGGTGTGTGATTAAGTTTTTTGCATGACTGACTAGGTGTGTGAGTACCTCTATGGATGAGTGGCGGTGTGTGAGTGTTTATATAGGTGTATGAGTGCATATGATAGTCCTGTACTGAGTGACTAAGTATGAGTGACTGTACGGGTGAGTGAGTGGATGTGTGTGTAGACCTAAGAATCAGTGAGTGGGTATGTAGTTTTTGGTGTTGGAGTGTCTATGGTTTTGAGAATGGCAGTCTGTAATTTAGAGTGGGTGTATCAAAAGTTATATTAGGGTGTGAGAAGATGCATGAAATTATCACATGGATGATGTCATCAGTGATGTCATTTGAGATGTCATCAGTGATGTCATCAGTGATGTCACTGACCATGTCATGAGTGATGTAATATGTGACGTCATCAGCAGTGCATTGCGGGTGCGCGAGTTATAGTTAGCTGAACTAACTATAACGGGGCAATTTCTATGGTTTTGTACGAGTGAAATGTCCAACTAACTATAACTGTCCCTAAAACCTATGGTTTTTTCAGTGAATTTCAAAGGTTTTTTAAATGCTAATTTCTAACTATAACGTGTCTGAAACCTATGGTTTTTTCAGTGAATTTCAAAGGTTTTTTAAATGCTAATTTCTAACTATAACGTGCCTGAAACCTATGATTTTTAAGTGAATTTCAAAGGTTTTTTAAATGCTAGTTTCTAACTATGTCTACAGAGGTAGGACATGTGAAGAAAGAAGAAAAAACGCACAGAAAGAAGCAAAAGATGTGCAGAAAGAACCAACAGAGGAGCAGAAAGAGGCCTTGTTGCAAAATCATCCTGTGCCCACAACTTTTTCAGACGGGTACTGGTGGTAACTGACTCTGACTAACCAGAGCCAGTGCTATGCTAAAAGACACTTCGAATACAGTGAAAACACCTACATACACTAGGGAACACTATGCGTTGGGGTACCCCTGTGATTAGCATGACCTCCTCTGCAAGTCCCTAGTACATAATAGGGCAGGGGGATTAAAACTACCTCTTAAAACGCGCTACAGGGCGCGTTTGCACAGTGGTGAAGGGAGGGGGCCTGAGGTGACATGTGTGCAAACGCACCCCGTGGCGCGTTTTAAGTTGCGGGATTAAGTCCCCTTGAATTCTGAGGGTCCCTAGGGCCCAACTAGCCCCCCAGGTACCTACAGTTAGGACCACAGAGCTGAGTTGCAGAGAGGCGTTCCGAGGCCACGCACCTTTTTTCACCTCTCTGCAACGCAACTCTGTTGTGCTTACTGAAGGTACCTGGTGGGCTAGTTGGCCCCCAGGGTCCCTCAGGATTCAAAGAGAATTAATTCCCCAACTTAAAACGCACCACAGGGCGTGTTTGCGCACATGTCACCTGAGGCCCTGCCCCCTCCCTTCACCACTGTGCAAACGCGCCCCGTGGTGCGTTTTAAGTTGGGGGATTAGGTCACCTTGAATCCTGAGGGTCCCTGGGGACCAACTAGCCCACTAGGTACTTCCAGTAAGCACCACAGGCCTGCGTTGCAACGCCTGTAACAAATTGTGCAGTGTGTTTAGGTAGTGAAGAGGGTCGTGCTGGGGGTAGTGTTTTAGGGTTTAGGGTAGTGCAGTGGTATTTGTGTAGTGTAGGGGGTCATGCTGGGGGTAGATTTAGGGTTTAGGGTAGTGCAGTGGTGTTTGGGTAGTGTAGGGGGTCGTGCTAGGGGTAGTGTTTTAGGGTTTAGGGTAGTGCAGTGGTGTTTGGGTAGTGTAGGGGGTCGTGCTGGGGTAGTGATTTAGGGTAGTGCAGTGGTGTTTGGGTAGTATAGGGGGTACTGCTGGGGGTAGTGTTTTAGGGTTTAGGTTAGTGCAGTGGTGTTTGGGTAGTGTAGGGGTACTGCTGGGGGTAGTGTTTTAGGGTAGTGCAGTGGTGTTTGTATAGTGTAGGGGGTAGTGTTTTAGGGTTTAGGGTAGTGCAGTGGTGTTTGTGTAGTGTAGGAGGTCGTGTTTTAGGGTTTAGGGTAGTGCAGTGGTCTTTGGGTAGTGTAGGGAGTCGTGCGGGGGTAGTGTTTTAGGGTTTAGGGTAGTGTAGGGGGTCATGCGGGGGGTAGTGTTTTAGGGATTAGGGTAGTGCATTGGTGTTTGGGTAGTGTAGGGGTCATGCGGGGGGTAGTGTTTTAGGGTTTAGGGCAGTGCAGTGGTGTTTGGGTAGTGTAGGGGGTCGTGCTGGGGGAGTGTTTTAGGGTTTAGGGCAGTGCAGTGGTGTTCGGGTAGTGTAGGGGGTCGTGCTGGGGGAGTGTTTTAGGGTTTAGGGCAGTGCAGTGGTGTTCGGGTAGTGTAGGGGTCGTGCTGGGGGAGTGTTTGAGGGTTTAGGGCAGTGCAGTCGTGTTCGGGTAGTGTAGGGGGTTGTGCTGGGGGTAGTATTTTAGGGTTTAGGGTAGTGCAGTGGTGTTCGGGTAGTGTAGGGGTCGTGCTGGGGGTAGTGTTCTAGGGTTTAGGGCAGTGCAGTGGTGTTTGGGCAGTGTAGGGGGTAATGCTGGGGGTGGTGTTTTAGGGTTTAGGGCAGTGAAGTGGTGTTCGGGCAGTGTAGGGGTCGTGCTGAGGGTGGTGTTTCAGGGTTTAGGGCAGTGCAGTGGTGTTCGGGCAGTGTAGGGGGTGGTGTTTCAGGGTTTAGGGCAGTGCAGTGGTGTTCGGGCAGTGTAGGGGTCGTGCAGGGGGTGGTGTTTCAGCGTTTAGGGCAGTGGTGTTCGGGCAGTGTAGGGGGTCGTGCTGGGGGTGGTGTTTCAGGGTTTGGGGCAGTGCAGTGGTGTTCGAGCAGTAAAGGGGGTCGTGCTGGGGGTGGTGTTTCAGGGTTTAGGGCAGTGAAGTGGTGTTCGGGCAGTGTAGGGGGCGGTGTAGGTGGTGGTGTTTCAGGGTTTAGGGCAGTGCAGTGGTGTTCGGGCAGTGTAGGGAGTGCTGCAGGGGGTGGTGTTTCAGGGTTTAGGGCAGTGCAGTGGTGTTCGGGCAATGTAGGGGGTCATGCAGGGGTGGTGTTTCAGGGTTTAGGGCAGTGCAGTGGTGTTCGGGCAGTGTAGGGGGTCGTGCTGGGGCTGGTGTTTCAGGGTTTAGGGCAGTACAGTGGTGTTCGGGCAGTGTAGGGGGTCGTGCTGGGGCTGGTGTTTCAGGGTTTAGGGCAGTGCAGTGGTGTTCGGGCAGTGTAGGGGGTTGTGCTGGGGCTGGTGTTTCAGGGTTTAGGGCAGTGCAGTGGTGTTCGGGCAGTGTAGGTGGTCATGCTGGGGCTGGTGTTTCAGGGTTTAGGGCAGTGCAGTGGTGTTCGGGCAGTGTAGGGGGTCATGCTGGGGCTGGTGTTTCAGGGTTTAGGGCAGTGAGGTGGTGTTCGGGCAGTGTAGGGGGTCTTGCTGGGGCTGGTGTTTCAGAGTCTAGGGCAGTGCAGTGGTGTTCGGTCAGTGTAGGGGGTCTTGCTGGGGCTGGTGTTTCAGGGTTTAGGGCAGTGCAGTGGTGTTCGGGCAGTGTAGGGGGTCGTGCTGGGGGTGGTGTTTCAGGGTTTAGGGCAGTGCAGTGGTGTTTGGGCAGTGTAGGGGGTCATGCTGGGGCTAGTGTTTCAGGATTTAGGGCAGAGCAATTGTGTTCAGGCAGTGTAGGGGGTTTTGCTGGAGGTGGTGTTTCAGGGTTTAGGGCAGTGCAGTGGTGTTCGTGCAGTGTAGGGGGTGTTGTTTCAGGGTTTAGGGCAGTGGTGTTCAGGCAGTGTAGGGGGTCTTGCTGGGGTTGATGTTTCAGGGTTTAGGGCAGTGCAGTGGTGTTCGGGCAGTGTAGGGGGTCGTGCTGGGGGTGGTGTTTCAGGGTTTAGGGCAGTGCAGTGGTGTTCCGGCAGTGTAGGAGGTCGTGCAGGGGTGGTGTTTCAGGGTTTAGGGCAGTGCAGTGGTGTTCGGGCAGTGTAGGGGGTCATGCTGGGGGTGGTGTTTCAGGGTTTAGGGCAGTGCAGTGGTGTTCGGGCAGTGTAGGGTGTCGTGCTGAGGGTGGTGTTTCAGGGTTTAGGGCAGTGCAGTGGTGTTCGGGCAGTGTAGGGGTCGTGCAGGGGGTGGTGTTTCAGGGTTTAGGGCAGTGCAGTGGTGTTTGGGCAGTGTAGGGGTCGTGCAGGGGTGGTGTTTCAGGGTTTAGGGCAGTGCAGTGGTGTTCGGCCAGTGTAGGTGGTCTTGCTGGGGGTGGTGTTTCAGGCTTTAGTGCAGTGGTGTTCGGGCAGTGTAGGGGGTCTTGCTGGGGGTGGTGTTTCAGGGTTTAGGGCAGTGCAGTGGTGTTCGGGCAGTGTAGGGGGTCTTGCTGGGGCTGGTGTTTCAGGGTTTAGGGCAGTGCAGTGGTGTTCGGGCAGTGTAGGGGGTCGTGCTGGGGCTGGTGTTTGAGGGTTTAGGGTAGTGCAGTGGTGTTCGGGCAGTGTAGGGGGTCGTGCTGGGGCTGGTGTTTCAGGGTTTAGGGCAGTGCAGTGGTTTTCGGGCAGTGTAGGCGGTCGTGCTGGGTCTGGTGTTTCAGGGTTTAGGGCAGTGCAGTGGTGTTCGGGCAGTGTACGGGGTTGTGCTGGGGCTGGGGTTTCAGGGTTTAGGGCAGTGCAGTGGTGTTCGGGCAGTGTAGGGGGTCGTGCTGGGGGTGGTGTTTCAGGGTTTAGGGCAGTGCAGTGGTGTTCGAGCAGTGTAGGGGTCGTGCTGGGGCTGGTGTTTCATGGTTTAGGGCAGTGCAGTGGTGTTCGGGCAGTGTAGGGGGTCGTGCTGGGGGTGGTGTTTCAGGGTTTAGGGCAGTGCAGTGGTGTTCGGGCAGTGTAGGGGGTCATGCTGGGGGTGGTGTTTCAGGGTTTAGGGCAGTGCAGTGGTGTACGGGCAGTGTAGGGGGTCTTGCTGGTGGTGGTGTTTCAGGGTTTAGGGCAGTGGTGTTCGGGCAGTGTAGGGGGTCTTGCTGGGGGTAGTGTTTCGGGGTTTAGGGCAGTGCAGTGGTGTTCGTGCAGTGTAGGGGGTCGTGCTGGGGGTGGTGTTTCAGGGTTTAGGGCAGTGCAGTAGTGTTCGGGCAGTGTAGGGGATCGTGCAGGGGGTGGTGTTTCAGGGTTTATGGCAGTGCAGTTGTGTTCGGGCAGTGTAGGGGGTCGTGCTGGGGGTGGTGTTTCAGGGTTTAGGGCAGTGCAGTGGTGTTCGGGCAGTGTAGGGGGTCGTGCAGGGGGTGGTGTTTCAGGGTTTAGGGCAGTGCAGTGGTGTTCGGGCAGTGTATGGGTCGTGCTGGGGCTGGTGTTTCAGGGTTTAGGGCAGTGCAGTGGTGTTCGGGCAGTGTAGGGGGTCTTGCTGGGGGTGGTGTTTCAGGGTTTAGGGCAGTGGTGTTCGGGCAGTGTAGGGGGTCTTGCTGGGGGTGGTGTTTCAGGGTATAGGGCAGTGCAGTGGTGTTCGGGCAGTGTAGGGGTCTTGCTGGGGGTAGTGTTTCAGGGTTTAGGGCAGTGCAGTGGTGTTCGGGCAGTGTAGGGGGTCTTGCTGGGGGTAGTGTTTCAGGGTTTAGGGCAGTGCAGTGGTGTTCGTGCAGTGTAGGGGGTCGTGCTGGGGATGGTGTTTCAGGGTTTAGGGCAGTGCAGTAGTGTTCGGGCAGTGTAGGGGGTCGTGCAGGGGGTGGTGTTTCAGGGTTTAGGTAGTGCAGTGGTGTTCGGGCAGTGTAGGGGGTCGTGCGGGGGTGGTGTTTCAGGGTTTAGGGCAGTGCAGTGGTGTTCAGGCAGTGTAGGGGGTCGTGCTGGGGGTGGTGTTTCAGGGTTTAGGGCAGTGGTGTTCGGGCAGTGTAGGGGGTCTTGCTGGGGGTGATGTTTCAGGGTTTCGGGCAGTGCAGTGGTGTTCGGGCAGTGTAGGAGGTCTTGCTGGGGGTAGTGTTTCAGGGTTTAGGGCAGTGCAGTGGTGTTCGGGCAGTGTAGGGGCAATGCTGGGGGTGGTGTTTCAGGGTTTAGGGCAGTGCAGTGGTGTTCGGGCAGTGTAGGGGGTCGTGAAGGGGTGGTGTTTCAGGGTTTAGGGCAGTGCAGTGGTGTTCGGGCAGTGTAGGGGTCGTGCAGGGGCTGGTGTTTCAGGGTTTAGGGCAGTGCAGTGGTGTTCGGGCAGTGTACGGGGTTGTGCTGGGGCTGGTGTTTCAGGGTTTAGGGCAGTGCAGTGGTGTTCGGGCAGTGTAGGGGGTCGTGCTGGGGGTGGTGTTTCAGGGTTTAGGGCAGTGCAGTGGTGTTCGAGCAGTGTAGGGGGTCGTGCTGGGGCTGGTGTTTCATGGTTTAGGGCAGTGCAGTGGTGTTCGGGCAGTGTAGGGGGTCGTGCTGGGGGTGGTGTTTCAGGGTTTAGGGCAGTGCAGTGGTGTTCGGGCAGTGTAGGGGGTCATGCTGGGGGTGGTGTTTCAGGGTTTAGGGCAGTGCAGTGGTGTACGGGCAGTGTAGGGGTCTTGCTGGGGGTGGTGTTTCAGGGTTTAGGGCAGTGGTGTTCGGGCAGTGTAGGGGGTCTTGCTGGGGGTAGTGTTTCGGGGTTTAGGGCAGTGCAGTGGTGTTCGTGCAGTGTAGGGGGTCGTGCTGGGGGTGGTGTTTCAGGGTTAAGGCAGTGCAGTAGTGTTCGGGCAGTGTAGGGGATCGTGCAGGGGGTGGTGTTTCAGGGTTTAGGGCAGTGCAGTTGTGTTCGGGCAGTGTAGGGGGTCGTGCTGGGGGTGGTGTTTCAGGGTTTAGGGCAGTGCAGTGGTGTTCGGGCAGTGTAGGGGGTCGTGCAGGGGTGGTGTTTCAGGGTTTAGGGCAGTGCAGTGGTGTTCGGGCAGTGTATGGGTCGTGCTGGGGCTGGTGTTTCAGGGTTTAGGGCAGTGCAGTGGTGTTCGGGCAGTGTAGGGGGTCTTGCTGGGGGTGGTGTTTCAGGGTTTAGGGCAGTGGTGTTCGGGCAGTGTAGGGGGTCTTGCTGGGGGTAGTGTTTCAGGGTTTAGGGCAGTGCAGTGGTGTTCGGGCAGTGTAGGGGGTCTTGCTGGGGTTAGTGTTTCAGGGTTTAGGGCAGTGCAGTGGTGTTCGTGCAGTGTAGGGGGTCGTGCTGGGGATGGTGTTTCAGGGTTTAGGGCAGTGCAGTAGTGTTCGGGCAGTGTAGGGGGTCGTGCTGGGGTGGTGTTTCAGGGTTTAGGGTAGTGCAGTGGTGTTCGGGCAGTGTAGGGGTCGTGTGGGGGGTGGTGTTTCAGGGTTTAGGGCAGTGCAGTGGTGTTCAGGCAGTGTAGGGGGTCGTGCTGGGGGTGGTGTTTCAGGGTTTAGGGCAGTGGTGTTCGGGCAGTGTAGGGGGTCTTGCTGGGGGTGATGTTTCAGGGTTTAGGGCAGTGCAGTGGTGTTCGGGCAGTGTAGGAGGTCTTGCTGGGGGTAGTGTTTCAGGGTTTAGGGCAGTGCAGTGGTGTTCGGGCAGTGTAGGGGTCATGCTGGGGGTGGTGTTTCAGGGTTTAGGGCAGTGCAGTGGTGTTCGGGCAGTGTAGGGGGTCGTGAAGGGGTGGTGTTTCAGGGTTTAGGGCAGTGCAGTGGTGTTCGGGCAGTGTAGGGGGTCGTGCTAGGGTATGTGTTTCAGGGTTTAGGGCAGTGCAGTGGTGTTCGGGCAGTGTAGGGGGTCGTGCAGGGGCTGGTGTTTCAGGGTTTAGGGCAGTGCAGTGGTGTTCGGGCAGTGTAGGGGGTCGTGCTGGGGGTAGTGTTTTAGGGTTTAAGGTAGTGCAGTGGTGTTTTTGTAGTGTAGGGGGTCGTGCTGGTGGTAGTGTTTTAGGATTTAGGTTAGTGCAGTGGTGTTGGGGTAGTGTTTTAGGGTTTAGGGTAGTGCAGTGGTGTTTGTGTAGTGTAGGGGGTCATGCTTGGGGTAGTGTTTTAGGGTTTAGGATAGTGCAGTGGTGCTTGTGTAGTGTAGGGGGTCGTGCTGGGGTAGTGTTTTAGGGTTTAGGGTAGTGCAGTGGTGTTTTTGTAGTGTAGGGGGTCATGTTTTAAGATGCAACGCTCCAATACCTGACCAGTCTGCACTACATAAAACTGCAAAAAACTAAAAATAAAAAGTGTTTTGCACACTTTTGTCATTGGGCTATATGTGGGCTACATCTGGGTAATATTTGTGCTACATTTCGGCTCTTTTTTCACTGGTGGCCATCTGGAAGACTTCTTTGTTATGAAGTTTCCTAATTTCCTCATTTACTGCAGTCTCCTCAGTAGGAAATGCTTTCAGTTTTTTACTTTGATTCCATCAAGAAGGCATTCAGATGTGTCACACATTTGCCATAAATTCAGAATGTTATTACTCTAGTTGTTCATTAGATCACTGTAGTAAAGCTACTGCTCACCAAGGAGTTAACTGGAAGTCTACTGCTGGTATTGAAAGTGATTGTTTCAGTCTGCATGTCAGAATTTTCTAATGAAATAGAAGAGGATTTGAGATCTCACTTAAAACATGCACTAAATTTTCTTTTTGCAGCATTAACCATAATTTCTATGGCAAAATGAACCCCTCATTTTGTTCCTTTTTAAATTAAATGTTTTAAGTGTTACCAGTTTATTCCAATCAAGATGGCTTCAGGTGTGCCATACTTTTGTCATAAGTAAGGCTGTTAGCACTCTAGTTGTTCTTTAGAACACTCTGGGAAGCTGCAGTAGAACACAAAGGCATCAACTGACAGGCTGCTCCTGTTGAAATATAACAGGAAGATATTTGAGATCTCACTTAAAACATGTCCTAATTTTTCTTTCTACAGCACTAACCATAATTTCTATGGCAAAATGAACCCCCTCATTTTGTTCCTTTTTAAATTAAATGTTTTAAGTGTTACCAGTTTATTCCAATCAAGATGGCTTCAGGTGTGCCATACTTTTGTCATAAGTAAGACTGTTAGCGCTCTAGTTGTTCTTTAGAACACTCTGGGAAGCTGCAGTTGAACACAAAGGCATCAACTGACAGGCTGCTCCTATTGAAATATAACAGGAAGATATTTGAGATCACACTTGAAACATGTCCTAATTTTTCTTTCTAGAGGACTAACCATAATTTCTATGACAAAATGAACCCCATCATTTTGTTCCTTTTTAAATTAAATGTTTTAAGTGTTACCAGTTTATTCCAATCAAGATGGCTTCAGGTGTGCCATACTTTTGTCATAAGTAAGGCTGTTAGCACTCTAGTTGTTCTTTAGAACACTCTGGGAAGCTGCAGTAGAACACAAAGGCATCAACTGACAGGCTGCTCCTGTTGAAATATAACAGGAAGATATTTGAGATCACACTTGAAACATGTCCTAATTTTTCTTTCCAGAGCACTAACCATAATTTCTATGACAAGATGAACCCCATCATTTTGTTCCTTTTTAAATTAAATGTTTTAAGTGTTACCAGTTTATTCCAATCAAGATGGCTTCAGGTGTGCCATACTTTTGTCATAAGTAAGGCTGTTAGCACTCTAGTTGTTCTTTAGAACACTCTGGGAAGCTGCAGTAGAACACAAAGGCATCAACTGACAGGCTGCTCCTGTTGAAATATAACAGGAAGATATTTGAGATCACACTTGAAACATGTCCTAATTTTTCTTTCCAGAGCACTAACCATAATTTCTATGACAAGATGAACCCCATCATTTTGTTCCTTTTAAATTAAATGTTTTAAGTGTTACCAGTTTATTCCAATCAAGATGGCTTCAGGTGTGCCATACTTTTGTCATAAGTAAGGCTGTTAGCACTCTAGTTGTTCTTTAGAACACTCTGGGAAGCTGCAGTAGAACACAAAGGAATCAACTGACAGTCTCTGCCCTTGTTGGATGTACATGTTTTACTGAGAATGTCAGACTTCATTCTCACATGACTGAGAAAGATAATGTGAATTTACAGAAAATATGCTCTCATTTTAGCTTCTGGGGCACCTTCCAAAACTGTATGGGACAAGCATGTGAAAATAGTTTTCTCTCAAACATGATTCATGATATCCCAGCAGAAGGTTTTTCACAGGGTAAAATCACATTAGAACACACCACAATTCCTGAAATTAGTATGGTACCATCAACAAATGAATTCTAATGTAACTAAAGTCTGTTATCACCCTTTATAGTTCTCCTTTTGGTAACCCTCAAAATCTTCGATTCACTACAATGCATTTCAATGGTACTATCATTTATATTGGTCCCAAGATGGCTGCCAGCAATTCCAGGATGAAGTGCTGACAGCCAATCAGATCTCACGATGACATGTGTGGTTAGGCTCCGCCCAGATATATATGTGTTTTTACTTTTGATTTTCTCAGCAACTACTGAACGGATTTACACCATTTAAAAAAAAGGGTTCTTTTTGAACCAAGAACTACCTCTTTGCCAAATTTGGTGTAATTCCGTTCAGCAGTTCGGGCTGTAGCCGTGTCTAAAGTTTCCTATGGGAAAATGAATGGGGAAAACACGTTTTGGGACCCCCTTTTTTCTCGGCCCCCGCTTGACGAATCACCCTGAGACTTTCAGGGTAGGAGCAAACCGGAGCGGGCCATAAAGTTTGAAAATTTCGCGAAGATTCGTCAACCGACGCAAGAGTTATTTCAAATAGAATGTCGCGGATTTCCTATGGAAAATAGGTCCTAACTATAACTATCTACTGGCGACCGCCAGTAGATAATATATATATATATATATATTATATGCTTCGTTCATCTTTTAACTTTGTATACCATTAATGAATATTTATATATTTATTGGACCATGCTGGATCGATATAAATGAAAGAGTACAAAAAGTAAAAAAGGAGAAGTATTTGATTTTTCTCTAAGGTAAAGTAAGGGACTCATTTAGATGTTGGAGGATGTTATTTACTCTAGCAGGCCAACTAGTGAAATACTCTATCACCCTGATGGAGTACCCGTCCTATGAAATGAGTTGTCTGCTGGCCGAGTGGACAACTCTAGTCTTTGGTAGAAACCATCATCAAGCGGATTCCTTTTACAGATTTTTTGGAAAAACAAAAACTAATGACTTCCACACCATGGGAGTTTTCTCCTAGTGTGTGGGAGTCATTTAAACTATTTACTCTCCCTTACCGCCACATTTTTCACAGTGGTAAGGGAGAGTAAAAACTGGTCATTCAACCGCCCACTTTAAATCAGGCAGATGGTCGAATGGCCAAACTTCTTACACCCCTTTCTGCATCAGGCCATCGAAGGAATATGCCTGTGATGGAGCTGGATTAATCTCTACCACTGACATACTTAAGGTCCACTTGACTGTAAATCAGGTTGGCGGGCCTTCAGTTTGACAGAAAGGATACTCCGTTGCTATTGCGATAGGGTACCCTCTTCATCAAACTCTTAATCAGCCCTAAAATCTTTAATTTAAATAAATGCTCTACTTAATCCATAATGCAGGTACATATTGTGTACTTGTTTACAAGGATGCATATACACACTCTTTTTAATTGTGTATATTGTTTTAACATGAATTAATTTAAATATTTTCTTTGTGTAGCGATAACCATTTTATTATCCAATAAAGCACATTATCTCATTTGTGTTGTTCCGAAATTATATTCCCATAATCATTCGTGTCAAGCATTTACCTGCTTTCAAATTCTTTTTCCACCTGAAAAAGTTATAACATTCTATTTAAATTATACAGATGGTAATTAGTGTGTCCCAGAAAAAATTGTTGCTTTGATTTGAAGAAGAAATTGTGACCCAATGGAGAATGATAAAGTACTCCAGCCCACCTCCCCCCAGGTGACTAAAAGAGGGTAAACTTTGACTGCCACACCAATAAAAGAATGTATTGCAGGACTCAGGGGCCATATGTTCCTTACAACCAAGAGGTGTCCAACGCAGGTGCACCTGATTTATGACAGACTTTCAGGCTAATTACTATGTAAATGAGTTCCATTTTGAATAATGGTATGTAAATGTATCTAATGTGGTGATCTTGAAATGTTGGCTCAGATATCACTCTTCTGTTTTTTTTTTATTTTTTATTTTTAAAAGTTTTTATTTTGCAACACCATAATCACAATTACACATTGATACATGACGAATTATCAATCATCTTTTTTACATACAGAAGGGGAAAGAAAGATAAAACAAAAGAATACGGGTTGATTTATAATGCCCGCCAAGTTACCCCATCTTTTATACAATAAGAAAAAAAAACAAGAAAAAAGAAAGTTCAGGTACAAATTAATTCTCAGCCCATTTTTCAATCCATCTGTAAATTGGTGCCCAGATACGACTGCCAAGCTTTCTTCCATTTCTGCCCTTTCTCTCCAAGATTCCTTTTTCTAAATTAAAGATGGAGAGCAGCCTAGCGAGCCATTGCTGAAATGATGGAGCCGTCTTATCAAGCCAAGCAGAGTCGATACAGATTCTCATCACAGACATGGCCAGAAAGATAAAATAATGAGACTGATCTTGCATGTTCTCACCATTAAACCCCAAAAGAACTAGTTTGGGTGTTAATACTACTTTTAAATTCAAGCTTTGGTCCAAGAATTTCCCAATTGCATTTACTAATGTTTCGAGCTGCGGGCAGGTTGAGAACATATGGATTATATCCGCTTCAGTACTATTGCAGCGAGGGCATCTAGTCCCTTCCTGTCCCCCCACTGTGCTATCTTCGCCGGCGTATAGTACAATGAGAATATTGTTTTGAAGTGCTGGGCTTGCAGCCCTGCTGAGCACAAAATAGTCTGTCCTAAAGCTAACGACTCAAAAAATATCTCTTGATTTATATTAAGTTTATCCGCCCATTTCTGCCCATGCTTCTCTGTGTCATCCTGCTTTAGAATAGATAATTCTGAATAAATTCCCCTAATAGTGCATTTCTCAGTGTCTCTTACAGCCTCAATTGTTTTAACTTCATTGAAGCCAGTCAGTCCCCCTTTTTTGCTTTCCAAAAAACTCCGTACCTGAAGATATTTAAAAAAAATTCTAGTTTCCAATCCAAATTTGGCCTGAATATCTCCAAATGTTCGAATTCCCTCAGGCCCAGTGAAATCACCCACTTTCTGTACCCCGTGCCTCTCCCACTCTATCATTACAACATCCGAAAAAAATCCAGGAAACCTAGGGTTTCTATACATTGGGGTATAAAAATTAACTCTGCCTAAACCAGTTTTTCTTTTTAAATGCTGCCCAAATCTTAAATACTGCCATCAATGTTTTAAATCTTGTTTTTTTATAGTAACTAGGTTCACTATATTTCAATAAGAAATTCTGCACTTCCTCCCCTAATAGTAATTTATAAACATCTGGGGAACCTGCTTTTATCCATGGGTCTTCACCGGTTCCACCTAGTAGACCCCGCATATATTGAAAGGCAGCAGCTCAATAGTACATTCTAAAGTCTGAGACCGCCCAGCCTCCCCTTTTCCTTGGTAGCGTCATATACCTTAAGGCTCTCTTTGTTTTCCCGTGTGCCCAGATGAACCAATTCAGGATATTCTCCAAAGTTAAAAACCACTGTTTCTCAAATTCCAGCGGGATAGCCCTAAAGAGGAACAGCACTTTGGGTAAGAAAACCATCTTTATCATGTTGCATCGCCCCACAATGGACAAATGGAGTTTGTGTGTCCTGTCAAACTCTTTTTTAGCATTCTGAATTACTGGGGTCATATTTCTTTCTACCAGCGGTTCCAGATTAGGTGTAATGGAGATGCCTAAATATGTTGCTGCGTCAGTGACCCGGGAATCATCTAATTCCACCTTCCCGTTCTTTACTACCTGATTCTTCTGTCGATTCAATGCGTAACCCGAAATTGATCCAAAAACCTGAGCTTCCTTCTCTATTACAGCTAGTGCTGTACAGGGATCAGGGGAGACCACCGCGATGTCATCCGCGTAGGCTAAGATTTTAGTTTCTAACCCGTGGAATCTCATTGGCTTAATTACATTATTAGCCTCCATTTTCCGAATCAAAGGGTCAATGTATAACGCAAATAACAGAGGTGAACAGGGACAGCCCTGCCTGGTGCCCCGTGTGATTGTTATTGGTGCAGTAAGACCCCCATTCAGTCTCAGTTGTGCTATAGGTGCTTTATATAGAGCCTGTACTGCCCCAAGAAAGGAGTTCCCGAAACCATACCATTTCAGAACCATCCACAGAAAGTCCCAGGAGACCCTATCAAATGCTTTTTCGGCATCAAGTAATATTAGAGCCATAGGATCTCCTGAGACCTCAGCAGCATCAAACAATGTTATGGCCCTGTGTGTAAGGTCAGTTGCTCCCCTCCCAGAAATAAACCCATGTTGACGCGGGGGAATCACTTTCCCAATACGTAATTCAGGCGAGTCGCCAAGGCCTTAGATAATATTTTATGCAAAAGAAACAATTGATGGACGGAATGCTGGACAATGCAAACATTCACCCCCAGTCACAAGGATCTGGGTTAAATCCATCATTCTTTTGCTCACCACACCACCCCAGTTTGGACCCAGCCATGTGCAAATCAGTCTTGACCCTGTTCCTTATGGGAACAGTCCAGTCCGAACTGCCAAGCCAGGTCATCCCTGGACCGGAAACAAGCATCCTGGGACCGGTTTCAGGGCATCACCCTTCATCAGCCAGGCTAGCTTGAATCCAGTGGTGTAGTGAGCACGGGACCCACGTCTGGGCATACCCTTCCCACTTAGGGCGACAAATGCAAAAGAAACAATTGATGGACGGAATGCTGGACAATGCAAACATTCACCCCCAGTCAAAAGGATCTGGGTTAAATCCATCATTCTTTTACTCACCACACCACCCCAGTTTGGACCCAGCCATATGCAAATCAGTCTTGACTCTGTTCCTTGTGGGAACAGTCCAGCCCGAACTGCCAAGCCAGGTCCTCCCTGGACCGGAAACAAGCATATACATTGGGGTATAAAAATTAACTCAGCCTAAACCAGTTTTTCTTTTAAATGCTGCCCAAATCTTAAATACTGCCATCAATGTCTTAAATCTTGTTTTATATAGTAACTAGGTTCACTATATTTCAATAAGAAATTCTGCGCTTCCTCCCCTAATAGTAATTTATAAACATCTGGGGAACCTGCTTTTATCCATGGGTCTTCAACGGTCCCACCTAGTAGACCCCGCATATATTGAAAGGCAGCAGCCCAATAGTACATTCTAAAGTCTGGGACCGCCCAGCCTCCCCTTTCCCTTGGTAGCATCATATACCTTAAGGCTCTCCTTGTTTTCCCGTGTGCCCAGATGAACCTATTCAGGATATTCTCCAAAGTTAAAAACCACTGTTTCTCAAATTCCAGCGGGATAGCCCTAAAGAGGTACAGCACTTTGGGTAAGAAAACCATCTTTATCATGTTGCATCGCCCCACAATGGACAAATGGAGTTTATGTGTCCTGTCAAAATCTTTTTTAGCATTCTGAATTACTGGGGTCATATTTCTTTCTACCAGCTGTTCCAGATTAGGTGTAATGGAGATGCCTAAATATGTTGCTGCGTCAGTGACCCGGGAGTCATCTAATTCAACCTTCCCGTTCTTTACTACCTGAGTCTTCT
The DNA here is from genome assembly GCA_963921515.1 of Calotriton arnoldi. Taxonomy (NCBI): domain Eukaryota; kingdom Metazoa; phylum Chordata; class Amphibia; order Caudata; family Salamandridae; genus Calotriton; species Calotriton arnoldi. The sequence goes on along the minus strand of CAWUFW010011905.1, from coordinate 542,465 downwards.
GTCGATTCAATGCGGAACCCGAAATTGATCCAAAAACCTGGGCTTCCTTCTCTATTACAGCTAGTGCTGTACAGGGATCGGGGGAGACCACCGTGATGTCATCCGCGTAGGCTAAGATTTTAGTTTCTAACCCGTGGAATCTCATTGGCTTAATTATATTATTAGCCTCCGTTTTCCGAATCAAAGGGTCAATGTATAAAGCAAATAACAGAGGTGAACAGGGACAGCCCTGCCTGGTGCCCCGTGTGATTGTTATTGGTGCAGTAAGACCCCCATTTAGTCTCAGTTATGCTATAGGTGCTTTATATAGAGCCTGTACCGCCCCAAGAAAGGAGTTCCCGAAACCATACCATTTCAGAACCATCCACAGAAAGTCCCAGGAGACCCTATCAAATGCTTTTTCGGCATCAAGTAATATTAGAGCCATAGGATCTCCTGAGACCTCAGCAGCATCAAACAATGTTATGGCCCTGAGTGTAAGGTCAGTTGTTCCCCTCCCAGAAATAAACCCATGTTGACGCGGGTGAGTCACTTTCCCAATACGTAATTCAGGCGAGTCGCCAAGGCCTTAGATAATATTTTAGTATCACTGTTCATTAGCATGATTGGTCTGTAAGAGCCTGGTTCTCTAGGTGCCTTGCCCTTTTTTTTAAAAATGGTGATAACTGCCCCGGCCCAGGACTCAGGAACTGAGTTCCCCTGCTGAGCTTGTCGAACAGTATCTACTAAATCTGTCCCTATTACATTAAGAAAAGTTTTATAAAATTCCAGTGGGATCTGGTCTGGGCCAACTGCTTTACCAGAGGGGAGGCTGCTAATTGCGCTATAAACCTCATCAATAGTCAATAAAGTTTCCAATGTTTCCTTATCTTCAGAGGTTATGCACTGTATGGGTATATCCCTCAAAGACTCTAAAATCTGGCTCTCCTCCCCTCGTTGTTCCTTGCAGTATAAATTTCCATAGTATTGTCGAAATACTTCCCGGATATCTGGTGAGTCCCTAACTAAATTTCCGCTAGCGTCTAAAACTTCAAGGATCTCTCCTGCAGCGCTTTTTTGTCTCAGTCGTGCCTCCAAGACGAGGCCCACTTGTTCGCTATACTCATAGCATAGCTCCTTCTTACCAAGGAATCTTTCAGCTGCCTTGGCTGCGGTAATGTCTCAAATCTCCGCCTTAGCATTTGCTAGTTTTAGCTGTATATTATCTGAAACGATACCTAGTGTCAGGGCAGCTGCAAACTCCTCTTCCACTTCCATTAAGTTTTGGTAAAGCATTCTCTCTCGCTGTGCCTCTTTCTTTTGCCGATGTAGGCTAAAACTTAGCGTCTCCCCCCTCACCCCAGCCTTAAACGCATCCCAAACAACCCCAAAACTTGTGCTCCCCCTATTAATATCCCAAAACCCCCTTATCCAGTTGTTCATATGCGCCACATATTCTTGATCCTTTATAAGTTCTCTCAAATGTCCAAGTCCGCTCTAATCTCTCTACCCGTGTAAAAGTTACTGCTAGTGTTAGGGGATTGTGATCTGAAATGATCCTTGGATGTTTCTCTATTTTGCAGCTTGCAAGTAACTGGTGTGAGACAAAGAAATAGTCTAATCGAACAACTAATTTGTGAGGGGCTGAGAAAAACGTACTTCCCGGGTCCGCAGGCCTCAGGTGCGTCCACGCATCCGTAAGTCCGTTGTTCTGCACTAAATTAGTAAGAGTATTGAAGACCTTTCTCTTTCGGCCCGAATAATTGTGACCCGCTTCCCCCCAGAGTCCTCCCAGACCATTAAGATTAAAATCACCACACAGTATAATGGGGGTTGGCCATAATGTATGCTCAGTATCCAAAAATTGAAAAAGCTCTGGATCATCCACAATTGAGCCATATACTGAACAAATGGTAAAAGTAACCCCTTGAAACGTACATTCAACCATAGCCCAGCGACCCCATCTGTCAGGTTGGCATTTCTTAAAGAGTATATCCCCCACCATGAAAGAATAGCCACCCCTCTTGTTCTACCCCCCTGCTTGGTGTTAACAATAAGCTTATACCCCAGTTGTTCCATAATGCTCCCTCTAGTGCCCTCAATGTGAGTCTCCTGGAGGCATATAATATCAGCCTTAAGATTTTTTAGGACTATTGCTGCTCTTTGTCTCCTACCCTGGTCATTCAGACCACATATATTCATTGAGATTATTCGAATACTCATTAACTATACGGAAGTAATTTGCCATCCATGATATTACCTTTATTATATGTTTGAGAACCAGCATCAGTTATTTTATAAATCAACCTAGCATTTTCAATTTCCTCCTTTATCAAAATATTCCTCAAGTGCTGTGTTGCCCCTCTTGCCCCTCCCTGTGCCCGGCATCCCGCTTCCCCCCCTACTGGCCCTCCCGGTCTCCCCCCCTTCCCTACACCCCTTACGAGCAAATAGGTCAGCTATGACCCAGGTGTGGCGGCCGTATCTCATCGCTCGAGCTGCCGAAGAGTTCCCCCCAATCCGTTAGTTACACTATACTGCATCAATGCTGAGACACATTATTCTATTCTGTAGAGTGGTGCCAATATTACACACATAGAAAAAAGGAGAAAACTCCCCAAAAAGAAAAAATTTGGAGAGTCTCAGCCTAGGATGGCCCCCCTGAAGAGGCCGTGCAGTCCCAAGTCCAATCCTTCCTTTAGCTTCTCTCAGCTCCTGCAGGTACTCCTGTGCCTTAATCTCCGACATAAACACTCACACCTTCCCACTCGAGATGACTTTAAGGCGAGCTGGGTACAGTAGGAATGCTTCACAGCCGATCCCTTGAAAAGGAGATAACATTTGCCGGAGTCTCCATCTTCTTTCGACCGTGATATGGCAGAAATCTGGGCGAGCGAAGAATGTGTGCCCCTCGTATGACCGCTTTGTGTCTGGCCTTGCTCGGTCCATTATTCCCTGTCGCAAGAGAAAGTTACCTATGAAAACTAGGACTGCCCTAGGCCGTTGATCCGTTGCGTTATTTTTTCTCTGTGTCATCGGAAAGCGATGAGCCCGCTGGACCTAGTTATCCCAGTTCCAATGGGAGAGTTCAGGAAATGCTCCCTTCAGGAGATTCACAACGAAAGATCTAATGTTGCCCCCTTCAATATTTTCCGCAAGGCCCAGCAGTCTGTCATTGTTTCTTCGCTGCCGATTCTCGAAATCTTCCAGCTTCCAGAGCACATCTTCTACTTGCTTATCCTGTGTCTCCCTATGTAGTTGTAGTTTCCCAACATCTTCTTCCAAAGTTACAGTTCTAGCTTCAACTTGAGTTACCCTTTCTGCAATGTCAGTACATACTTTGTTCACTTTCCGAAGGGCCCCCTGTAGTTTTTTGGTTGCTTGGTGTGCCCTACAACTCTCCTGCCTCGCCTCCCCTTGCATCTGTTTCAAGGTGGAGTACACCAGATCAAGTGATGGTGAATCAGTAGTTTCAGTGGTTTCGTTTGTGGAATTTGCAAAGTTAGCTGGACCCCCCTGGGCTAGAGCATGTGTGTAGTCATCATCATATACTTGACTAGTGGAGGAATAGTCCCATTTTAATTTACGGGCTGTGGCTGTATCTGATTTGGAAGGACTGACTCTTGCCTTGCTTCTGCGTTTCTGGGTGAGTGTCTTATTTCTTTGCCCCTCTAGAGCATTGGAGGAATCCCCTGAGTCAGTCTCATCGGCCGAATTACCCTCGCTGAAATTAGAGTTGTCGGTGTCATCCGTTAGGGAGAAAAACTTGTCTCCCTCTGGTGATCCCAGAATAAGCTTAGACAGCATTGAGACCGATTTTAAACCAGTGCCCCCACCCAAAGGCCAAGTTAACTCAGAAGCATCAGGGATTGTAGTAAATTGGTTGTCTTTACCTTGTTCCTTAGATTCCATCCCAGGCAGAGTCCCTGTCAGATCAGATATATCACTCCCAGTAGCGCCTGCAGCCCTTGGAAATACCTCTTGTGCAGGTCGATTATCAGCCTCTTCCTCCGCTGCTCCCAACTCCAGTCCGGGCTGTCGATGTAGTTGAGGCAACATTGTATCCCCGGGGGGCAGAAGTGGGGCAGGCTCCGTCTCGCCAGCAACCTCCATTAACCCGGGGCCTGTCACATCTACCGCGCCACCAGCTGAAGCAGGCAGAAAGACCTCCGCGACAGAGGGCTGGCGCGAAGTACCCTCTGAGTTAATCACTCACGGCTTGTTCCGCCCGTCCGAAGCTCCGTCCCGCGCCTTCAATCCAACCTCTTCGGTTTTCTTTCCTCCGCATCGGAGTTGTGCTGAGCCGCGTCCTGCTGCAGCTCCTGCGGTTGCTCCTTCCTTCGGCTTGGTGGTTTTGGGAGCCATCGCGCTTACCTGGTCAGTGTATCTCCGGCGCACACTGCCCTCCGATTGAGATCCCAACTGCACTTCAGCCGCGGAAATCAACCCTCTGAGTCTCCGCCTGAAACTACTGCTGTTCCACCATAGTAACACTCGGCTAGCCAAGTAGGTGTGTATCAGCATGCCGGTCACTCAGTGCGTCTCGGAGAGAGGACCCATCAGCAGCTCTCACTGCAGTCAGCCGGCGGCCATCTTGCTCCTACTTTTGGTATTCACAGAAGGCATTTAGTAGTAGTAAAGTTAGGACTCCTAACTTTACTACTACTAAATGCCTTTTGTGAATACCGAAAGTCGTAAAGTTAGGATTTTGTCTCAGTTTAGTAGTAGTAGTAAAGTTAGGAGTCCTAACTTTACTACTACTAAATGACTTCTGTGAATACCAAAAGTAGTAAGTTTAGGATTTTATCTCAGATTAGTTCTGTGAATCGGCCCCAATGTCTTTTTGTGTCATAAATTGGGAAGTGTTTCACCCCCACTCATTGAAAACATCTGTTAGGCCTGGTCTTGTGTCTCTGACACAGAGGAATTAATTCATTGTTGCGTATTGGTTACATGGCAGACTTTAGCACAAACACCAGATTCAAAACACACTTAATCATTAAACATATTAAAGCAGGGAAAAGTGACTTTGTTTTTCATCAGTGAATGACCAGGCACAAAAATAGTGCTTTAGAAGGCCCCGATCCAATGCAGTCTAATGCCAGAGACAGACAAGTAGGCAGCGGAATGGTGGTTGATGGTTTGACATCTCGTCTGACTTCTCCTGCCTCTCTCATGTCTCCAATGACCAAAAATAGACATGGCAATGCAGGCCGTGCTCTTCTGCACATATTCAGTCTACACAGACTTAAGGTTGAGATGCATGCCACACAAACAGCAGGTTTCGCAGAGCAGCTGTCAGAACAGTACCTGCTCTCCACTTTTGAACTACGAATGGAAAGTGTAGCTTTGGTGGAAAGGACAAAGAATAGTCTAGAGGGTGGTGGGGGAGAATTACAACACAGCAATAACTTTTTGTAATGTGTAGGGGTGTGTAATACAGGGGGAGAAAGGATCGAGAGGGTGGCAGCATTTTTTGTGATTTAAGTAAGTAAGGGTACTGTTCAGGGTATGGGAGAATGGCAGAAAACAGGCTTTGTATTGTATTTGGGTGGGGGAGTAAGGGTACTACAGAGGATGGTGAAGGAGTGTGGCATGATATCAGGTACTTTTTTTATTTGGGAGAAGGGGCAAAAAAGTGCTGTTTAGAAATTCTTACACAAGGGGGAAATTCTCCAGTGTCTGGTGATTTTTTTACACTTTACTGTTGGAACCTGGGACCGCCATAGACAACTGCAAGAAAGAACCCACTGATGCCCAGAAAGGACTAAGGACTCTTCCCAGTTGACCCCAGGACCAGTGGGTCTCCCCAATGGCCAGAGACCTTTTGGGGAAAATCCCTGGTCTTTTGTGGCCAGAAACCAAGACCAGGAGAAAGGCTGGTGCAGGGAGTGAGGAGAACCAGCTCCTTGAGGACTGCACCACTTTGGAGGTGAGGAGGTTCTGCTGGCACTGCCCCTGGTGGTTAGAGACCCCATCCCCAACCCCTGCATGCTGAAATTGATAGGGGGTGCTGTTGTGCTGCCCCAGGTGTGGCCAGCCCACCCGCTCCCCGTGCCCATGTCCAAGGGGAGCGGGAGGCTGCCACAGACACCAGTGCCTGCCCACTCCGGCACAGTGAGAGAGCTGATGCTTAAGTATTCTCTGCTCCCAGAGGAGCGCCCCATAATGCACTTTGGGGCTTAGTCATTGTGTACTGTTTTGGCACTAATTTTGGTGATTCTACCGTTGTGGTGGCCCCAGGACAGTGGGGTCACCACTGACAATGTCAGAAAGTGTGCAGCCTCCCCCCCAAAAAGGACTTGAGGACTCCACACTGTAAATTGGGTGAGACTCAAAAAGACTAACCTCCCTAGGATTTCCTCATTGATTCCAAGCACTCCCAAGGTTGGAGATTTTGCTCTACAGCTGGGAGTGCTGGGCCCTTTAACCTTTAACGGTTATGTTTATGATGGCAGTTGTTATGGCCTGAAAGTGGTTAATGATGATACATGTTTTGAAGAGCTCTCTAGGGGCCAGGTTTATAGTTGCAATGCAATGTCATTGCAATGTGCTGCTCTCCAGGGGTTGCTTTTATAATTATGGTCTTATGGCTGGAAAAGTATAAAAAATATATTAAGGGCGCGATTCCGATTTTGTTCAGAAAGCATACCGAACGACTCGGTTCCGAAATGCTTTCCGGATGACTCGGATAGGGAGAGTCCGACCGAATGAGTACGATGCATTTGAATGCATCCGGATACGATTCAGTCAAGCTCCCATTGACTTCAATAGGAGCCTATGTTCCAAACGTGAACACAGGCTAGTATTTAAGAGAGGGGTGGGTGGGGATAATCGTGTACCCTCTGGCGGGCACTCCTTGGTGCCTGCCACTCTGTGCATGGTTGGGTAAAGGGGACCCATGGGAACCCCCATGGGCCCGATTCGGAGGGCCCCGGGTGAAGGGGGGCCAGCTACTGATTCCGGAAGCCTTTTTGATCCGGGCAAACCGAATCCGAAAGGCTGTCCGAATCGTTCATCGTACTTGCTCGCTTGGAAAACCTAGTCCATAGAGCTGTACGAATCGGCTCAGGAGGGCTCTATCCCTCTGAATGCCTTCCGGAACCGATTCGGTGAGCGCTAAGGCTTTTCAGGCATCGTACTTGGTAGTTCGGAACTGTGAATGATTCGGTCGGAAACAAGGGCTGCGGATCGGTTTAGGCAATTCCGAATCCGATTCGGAGCCCTTCCGACCTCGATCGGAATCGACTCCTAAGACATGTTTTACTTATAATAAATGCTTTATTGGTTCTCCATAATGATAACAATGATTACTGCTCACTGTATATATGTTTTAGTAGCTTTAATAAGTGCATTTACACAGGAGTATTGTTTTAGTGACTGACTTTCTGTGCGAGATGCTTACCTTGACAAAACCAATAGACTCACCTGATATGGTTTTGTGACCCCTTCATGTGATCCAAGGTGCGTATACAATCTCACCTATGGTATTTTCCATCTGCCAATGTACATATTTGTAAATGATTGTGTAGTGTTTAGTAGTGTGTGTGTTATCAATGTACTTCTCCTTTTCTAAATAGAAAGTACTGGCTGAACAATCATATATTGATTGTTATTGTTGTGTGCAAGTGAACAGTGAACAGTGATCACTAGCTCACACCACCTCCCCTGATTGGGCCTTGGGCTGCTCTACCTCGCTACCCTGAGAGAATCAATTGCTACAATGGGGTGATTGGTTCCCAGTAGGGACAATTGTGGACCTTGTACTTGTGCAGGCCACACACAATTTCCTACAATCACCATATGGTCCCTCATAAAGGCATCAAGTTATGACCCCTCTGAAGTCTTCCTAAACTGTATTATAGTATTAGAATTAAATTAGATGTATTATGTTCTGATTAGAGGTATCCGCAATAGCATTGTAGGTAAAAGGATTTCCAGAGAGTGCAGAGGGGAAGCTGCAATAATAGGTGTCTCCAGGGGCATCCCCGACTATCCATTTCTAGCTTCATGCGACAGATCACGGTCCCTGCATCCCTGGCACATCTCCATCTTCTCTTACAATGCGTTCTGTCGCCCCTGGCCACGTAATCCAGTAAAACAGCACCAGGTTATCCCAAGCAGGCCTGACAGCTGAAAAATGAGCTAATAACTCAGATAAGTACCCAAATCGTTGAACATCTTCATGTGGAGATAAAAATACCTGACATTTCAGATGAAATCTTGATTTGTTCTCAAAGTAATTACAGCAAGCAAGATTGAGAGCTTCCTCCGAAACAGTCTGGCTAGCCATGGAAATGAAAACATCTACAGAAAGCGACAGTGCACAGCTGGGTAATACAGCTTTGTTATCATTTCCATCACAATAACAGCATCCAGCAAAAAACAAGCTGAAGCAAACAGTTGAAGCAAATTAGATGATATCTATTTGGAATGAGTACGGTGCAAACATATATATTTTTGTCTTAATTTTTTTGCACATCATTTCCATTAAAATTATTTGATTATAAGAATTATTTTAGTAAGCAACCCTATTTTAAAGAGCACTATTTTCATCCTAAGGGGTTTTCTCTATGTTACTGCACATAATATATTTCTAAAGTGAAATTTGGCACTGAGAAACAGATGGCTATTTTATGCCATTATTTTTGTATCATATTTTGTATCATATCTCTTACCTATGGTGAACAAGAAAACAACTATTACATATAGATGACAAATGACATTAGGGATACAAATTAATAGAGTAAAAAGCAATACTTTTTTATCAGCTCAATAAAACTGGATATTTATTCAATGATAATGGTGTGGCATATTCTTTTAACATCACTTATGATTGGTGGGGGTACCCACAGTGGACTCAGAGTACACCTGTAAAGCTTGATTTTTGATGATTTTCCAGCATACTACTATATCATTTTCAAATCACTGTAAATGTGTAAACCTATGCACTGGCTGGACATTAAGTCAAAATTGTGTAGATGTACTGGTTTAATCCGCAAACCTGTTGTTACCAGTAACCCAAATCTATTTAAGTCATTAGCACCTGACACCGTGACTTATTGGGTACTCCCCTTTACTACTCTAGTATCAATGTGCCTGACAGCAGAGGGCTATGTGCCCATGCTGTGTGTTGCAATGTTAACATGTTAACTTTCTGCATGATCATCTTTAATGGAAATGTTATCATGGGATTTTCACTTTTGATACAGCTGTTCAGTTTCACAGGATGTGTGCTCTGTGCCTAAGTCATGAGGTAACGTTGACTACACCCAATTGACTTTTAAGTAAGGCCACAGTGAGTATGTGCAGGAAGTGCACTAGTTGTGTAAAAGTTAAATGCCATAAGTATGCTATAGTCTACATTTAAACCACTCACATGTATGACTGGAAAAACACTGCTTTAGGTTCAGCATTGTGAACTGGCTGACACCAGCTTAAAACCCAACAGTAACACTTGTTAGAAGCAAATTCTATAACCTGTTAAAAAGTCTGTCTTTATACATTACATATGTCACTTCTAAGTGTGCCTTGTAGCCTACAAGGTTGGATATTTAATGTATAGAATTGGAACATGCTAAATATTAAGTAAGGCACTTCCCTTCATTGACTAGCAGCAAACGTCTTTTTTCACTATTTACAGAGCTGCTTGGTTGTGTTTAAAAGTTAAATTTATACAATTCTGGTTAGAAAACAGCTGAAAAATTCTTTCAAAGTCTACTTTTAATATTTATGAGCATTTTAGGTCAATGATGAAGGTAGATTTATGCTAAATATAGTGGGAAACCAACTTTATGAAATCATATTTAGTGCTGCCGCGAGGCCTTAGTGGTAAAGAATTCAGCTCTGCTAGGCACCTCCTTAAAGTGATTAAGCCTTGATGAGGCATAAAAAGTGTCCCTGTCAGTGAAGCAATATGACTGCTTCTGACCAGGAAGGATGGGAAGCAGAAACCATTGGTCACTTACCTAGGAATGGGACTGTCAGGAGGAGACAGCCAAACAAAGGGCAAAATCTGAGGGTCTACATTTGTCTTGGTTATGTCAAGATGAACCATCAGGGGACCCGCTGAGATATTGACCTTTGTTCCCAGTTGTGAGGGGGGTGTTTCCAGCACAGTTCGAATGGATGGATACTGATTTCCACATTTCATGACCTAGGAGGAGACTACTCCCTCTGAACAAAGGGGAAATTCCCTGCCATCCTGAACAAAATATTCTAGGATTGTTTACAGGTGGACACACCGCAACTGCTGTTCAAGTAGGCTGGCTGAGTGGTGGGCATTTTGCAGGAGATGGATGAAGAATATCTCTGATCACTATTTAACTACAGAATAACAATGGCACCACTCCACAAGTACATCAGAATACTCCTGGCCCAGAAGAATAAATATTCTCTTAGGACATCCCTTGGAAGATACTTTAGATACATTCTTCTCTCCACTTGACCCAGGGACAAGTCACGATCTCCAGGGCTCAGTTGGCTGGCCTCCTCTATTGCCCCAGAGATACAAATGGTGGAAGAAGAGCTACTTCCGATGTGGGACAACCAACTGACTGCCCAGTTGGGACTAGAGTGCAAGGGACCATGTGGGTGACGTGGCTGAAGAAACACCTGACCCTAGAAGCCTTTTCTGGATGTCTGTGGCCACAGGGAGAGTCCAGGAGTGACTCTCCTAGCATGTAGGATTCTTGGGAGTAGCTAGTAGGAGAAAACAGGTCTGTCTCATACGGAGAGCTATGACTGGAATACCACAGAGGAAGGTCTGGAAGATTTTTACCATTTTGTGATTTTTTTGTTGCTTTCTCTTAATTGGTTTGTGAATTTTACTGTCATGTTTTCCTGACATCAGCATTATTTGATCCTGCTTGAATATCTCCCACTTTTATCTGGGGATTAGCCAGCTAAGGGTACAAGAGCCACCTTTTTAATTGTTACCACTTTGGAACACCCACCAAACTACACTTGTCAGCAGAGTTACTAATATGGTAAAATTCCCCATCATGGTGTCATCCATGTGAATAAATACATTTTGGAGTGAAAATTGAAATTCTAAGCCAAGACTAGGTGTGAAAATGCCTATGATAATTGTTTGCCTATATTGTCCACACATTTAAATCTAAATGGTTACAGCCATGGTTTGATAAATAAGATTCTCTTAGAAAGTGTCATCCCATACACTGCTGAAGAGCCCTTATATTTCAAATAGGCTTCAGGCAGTTAATGATGCTTCACTAGTCACTTTCTCCATGAGATATCTACCAATATAGCTGTATTTATGCATTCTTTATAGAAGATCATCTTACTTCCTGAACTACAATTATTTCATGAAAGTTAGCACACACATCAAAGATTCAAGTCTTGTTTATGGAATTGCCCCTGTAGTATTCTCTCCCTGCAGGGATTAGATTAGTGAGAGTTTTACTAACTTCCAAAGACAAAGCTTGAACATCCCATTTATCAGACACAGTATTCTAAAGAAAGCCATGGGTGTTTTCTGGTATAGAAATGTCTCTGTCTAAAGAAAAAAACATATAGATTTTAACATACATTTCAAAAGTTCAGCTAAGATTGTTCGACTATTCCAACAAGACTCACTCAAATAAAAATGTCTATGTTTATATCTACAGCAATACATATCTGCTTTATTGACAACTATGCTCCATAATGCATTCAATTTGTGCTTTTCTGACTTATGGCTTATTATAGAGAGCCCCTAATTAAGATTTAGTTTTTTTTTTCCATCATGAAAACATATTTTGGCAGTTTGTATTTATTACCCTTTACCATTAATCTGGCATCAAAAGTTCCAGACCAATGATTGGAACTGAAAATGTTTATGCCAAAATTGGTGAAGATTGGTCAAAAGAGTCAAAGGTTGTATGGACGCAAATTTCTAAATTAATAATTCTGTGCTTAAGTTAATAAACAGGAGACGCAAATGTAATGTTTGTATTGAACTAACAACAAACATCTTAAGTTGAAATGAGTGGGTCTAGTCGAATTTCAAATTCCCTTTCAAATACGTGTGTTGTGCAAAGGTTTCTGTTTCTCTGCCTGGGCACAGAGAGCTTTAAATGTGACATTCAGTATTTCATTCATTGTCCAAAATTCAGTTCGCTTCATGGTCTTGTTTGTACTCTATCAACTACATGTTTCTTATTATGGGTTTGTGATGTTTTCAAAGGAAGAACAATTTGACTGTACGCAATTGAAGGCCATTTCCTTTGGCTGAACAGAGATGATGTTTATATTTTTAATATGCTTTTGTTTTATGTGCCAGGGCATAATGCAGCATTACTCACTAATAGCAGAGCAAAGGCTATGTTCATGTGATGTGTTTTCTGCCTTACTGTTGGATAGCTCAATGTATCTTTTGCATCATACCTCATTGACAGCATGATTTCTCCATCTAAAAGTGTATAAAAACTCTCCATTTGGAAGAAGAGCTGGGAGATTGTTGCTATCTATAGAAGCAGATTTCATATTGGTTTGCTTATCGAACTGTATTTAGAATTTTTTCATGTTCTTCTCTCCTGATTTATTTTAGCCGTCCTTATGACAAATGCTCTTTTACTTTTTGTTTGCTTCAAGCTAAACCATATTGTGTACTGGCTAATTGATCGATTAGGGCTCATCTTCCTTTGCCAATGATATTTTGAATATATTTGCTTTAAGAATATTTTGAATTGAATTGACTATCTATATGCCTTTTGCCTTCTGTAAAAGTTCTTAAACTTTAAATAAACCTTCATGGTTTCTACTTTGAACTTTGTCTCACGTGGATTCACCTATGTGTATTTTCCGATATGTATTCTCTGGGTGAAATTTTGTATATTGTGATTAGGGCTTTCGCCTTTATAGACTCACACATAGCCCCAACCCATCAAGCAGCCCATTTAATGGCAAAAAGTGGCAGCAGAGGAGGGTTACTAGGATTTGGATGATTACAGCAAAATTGGATGTCTAAAGGCAAATTCTGCAAATTGAATTTGCAAGTTTCAAGAAACATTAGAATTAGACAATCCTTCATTATCTCCTTAGTCCCAGTTGCTGAAGTTGTGTGGATTGGCTAGATGTGTTGATAGTGTAAAGGTAGTCGCTGGAGTTGCATTACATGAGTATATATAGAGCTTGTCTTGTGTATGTGGTGTTTATTAAGTGTATTGTCATGTGTCACAAGCTGTGTGACTTAGAATTAGTATTTGTTCTGCAGCAACAACTTTCATTTCAGTGGTGTTGTGTTAGTGATTTTATGGCAAGGCACGGAGGCCAATATTATGCATGTCTCTTTAATTGCCAACTCACAGAAGCAACTACAAAACAATGAAATAGAACTTAGAATAGTAAACTCAAACATTCTAAAGTCTTTTTAATCCAGTGTGAGGCAGCCATCTTCCTTCTTTGTTGCTGCTCACAGCTGAGATAAGTTCGCAATCTTTTTAATACTTACTTGATTTGTCTATCTAATGTTGTTTTTTAATTGTGTGCAAGCGTGATGCGTAAGATGAGTAATACTAGTTTATGAGGTTAAACTGTAGGAACCCATAAGTATGTAAGAGTTATTTTATTTCTGACTTTGTTACCGTTTTCGAAACTAATTATATTAGTAACTTAATTTAGAGGACCATATCTTTTTTACCCAAAGAAGATTGTTTGTTAGGCTTTCCATGCCGTTTTGCGGCAGAGAAATTGATCGGAAAAGGTTTGTTTGTGAGGGCGGAGAAGCGTTTGTCAGGCACGAGTGCGACCGTTGGTTTGACGCGCTTGCGCTTGGCCGTTCCTGTCAAGCCCGGCGCATTTCCTTATCCACTAACTCTCCGATTGACAGTTTGAGCCGCAGGCACACTGTCCTCGTCGGAGAGAGAGGCTATTTTTTACATTCAGTTTCAGCGGGAGAGCGTACTTTCAAGGCTCTCCCGCTGTGTTCATTCAGCCCGGGCGGGCGCAAGCGGGAAGGTTTTACCTGCTCGCGCTGCTCGAAGAATAAACGCTATCAGTTTTACAGCTTCTTTGGGGCCATAAAGTCTTTGGACATTTAACAGGGCGCACAAATAAATTTAGACATTACAGGCATAAATATCTGAGAGATATTTAGACAATTTACTCACCAGGTTCAAGTGAGGAGATACGAAGGAAGATTAGTGTCTTTGGGCCACCGTAGAAGCGTCACATGACGCGGCAGCCATTTCAGATTGGTTTTAAGAGGTATTTTACTATTCTACTTTGGCGGCCATCTTTTTGGACAAGCAAAAGAGGCTGGAAGTTCGTTTTTTTCAGTCTGACTGTGGAGGTCAGGAGTATAACAGCTGGTTTGAGTTGATCTGGAGTTCATGTTAGAGTAAGGTGAATTAGAAGTTCTTTTTGATCCCTTGAGTAGAATTTGGTCATTTAAGAATCTATTTGAAGAGCTTTGTAAGTTTTAAGTCAAAATGGAGCTCAGTAATAAAAATGGTGATTCAGTTGAACTGATAGTTAAGGAGTGCCTTGATAAGGCTATGTCTGCACTTGCGTCACAACTAGGTAAAAAGTTGGACGATTGTATCGATAAGTTAGAGGGAAGATTTGGCAACAAAAATAATGATGAGCAATTTTGGTCTGTTGAAGAGGTTCTGGATGGGTCCACAGCTAGAGGAAGTGGAAAGAAGGTTACACAGAAGAGGAAACATCTGGTAAAGGACAAGAAGACAAAGCTTAAAGGGGCCTTTATTCAGAAAGGCGTGGGGAAGACAACTCGTAAGAAGTTGAAAGATCAGGCTATAAAGGCCGCTGAAGGGGATCGCAGAGCTATCACCTGCTATGAGTCTTCAAGTAATGGGGACATCATTATCTCGTGCTCATCTGATTTTGACTCCTCGGATGAGGAGAATATGAAGAGAGTTAAAAGTGAGAGAGAGGAACATATTATGGATCATATGGCTTATACACCCGAATTGGATGCCAAAATGTTGACCTTTTAAATAAATTGGGGAGAGACCCTAGAAGGGGACACGATAAAGGTTTGAAGGGGTGCCAGGACCGCCTTCTTGATGTTGACTAGAATATTTGATTTATGCGAAGAGGCATATTTAAAAGAAGGTACAGTTAATACTGAGGAGCTACGGCAATGGATACAAAGAGCCATATGTTTGCTAGGGAATGCCAACGCTTCCCTGTGTATTGAGCGAAGAAAGAGTTTGCTCATTAAAATTGACCCTAAGTTAGCAGAGCTAGCATGTAAGGAGTCAGGTCAAGAGGCTAATGGTTTGTTATTTTGGAGAGGAGTTCATTAAAGAGATTGCTCGGCATGCAGGAGCCTTTAACTCAATCCAAAAGGTCCAAAAGGACATAAGAAAGGTTTTTGGAACGGACGGGAGAATGCTGAGTCGATTCCCCAGCTGAGGTGTTGGAATTTCGCGAGGCTCCTTCTCCGGTGGTTTCAGACAAGGTGGTTTTCAATCTGGAAGCTACACTCCCGGATTCTACCCTCAGAGGCAGAGAGGAAGAGGTCGTTTTAGAGGAGAGAGAAGAACAAGATTTCAAGGTATGTTTGGCAAAAGACCTTTTGTCTATTCCGGAAGGAGTGGGTGGCAGACTTGCCCATTTTTTAGACAGGTGAAAACAATTAACCTCCGATCCTTGGGTGTTACAGACAGTCAGTGGTTACAGAATAGGCTTAGTAGCGAATCCAGTTCAGGTAAGATGTCCAGCTCAGTTAAGATTTGCAAAAGAGCAAGAGGAAATGGTAAGTCAGGACTGACTGACTGACTGAATTATTTGTTAAGCGCACTATTGCCGAGGCGTCTTGGCGCTGAGCGAGGATAAAGAGTGGCTACTACTGAAGCTATGTTTTTATGAAAAGCCAGGTTTTTAGTGCCTTTCTAAACAGAATTTTGTTGGCCTGTAAGCGCAGCTCTGTGGGGAGGGAGTTCCATAGCTTCGCCGCTTGGAATGAGAAACCCTTTGCTCTTCTTGTCTTAGGGATGCATACCAACCCCAGACTGCCAGACCTTAGTGCGCATGTCGGTACATACCGTGGAAAGAGGGATTTAATATCCGCTGCACCTCCTCCGTACACAGCTTTATGTACTAGGCTTAAGGCCTTAAAGTCCACCCGCCGTCGGACTGGGAGCCAATGTAACTGCCTTATGCCACTCGACGTCGGGTGATGTTTAGGGAGGTCCAGCAGTATTCTTACGGCAGCGTTCTGCAATGACTGAAGTTTGGAAAGCTGTCTTGCCCCAGCTCCCAAATACAGCGCATTGCAGTAGTCGATTCGGGACAGAACCAGGGCTCCCACGACCGTTTTTCTTAAAGAAAAAGGTATAAACGGTAATATTTTCCGCAGGACCTTGATCGTGAAAAAGCGATTCAGAGAGTTGGTAAAGAAGGGTGCCATAGAGGAAGCAGACAGTTCCTATGTTGGGTTTGTAAGCAATCTCTTTCTCATGGAGAATAAGGACAAGACCATGAGGCCAGTGATAAATCTGAAGGCTCTAAACGAATGGGTGGAATACAATCATTTCAAAATGGAGGGTGTTCACGTGTTGAGGGACATTTTAAGGAAAGGGGATTGGCTGACTCACCTAGAATTAAAGGATGCTTACTTGACTATTCCAGTCTGTGTCGAACAGAGAAACCTTTTAAAATTTCAATGGCAAGGGACCATGTGGAGATTCAAGAGCCTCCCCTTCGGTTTGACTTCTGCCCCTTGGTGTCTTACAAAGGTGATGCGACCAATAGGGCATGGTTACGCTCGAGGGGGATAAGGATGATAATTTACTTAGACAATATCCTTATTATGTCAGATAGCAGGGAACTGGCTTTGGACCACACACATTTGGCAGTTTGTGTGATAGAAGATTTGGGATTTATAGTAAACAGGAAGAAGTTGTGCTTGGTACCTAGTCAGGAGACTGTTTTCCTAGGCTTTCAGATTTGGACATTGGACTGTGTGTTGAGGTTACCGATGGAGAAGGTGAGGAAAATACGCAGAGAAGTGCGAAGAATGTTGGTAAGCAAATGGGTGACCTTGAGACAGGTAGCAAGAGTTCTAGGACTTCTTTCGGCCTCCATTCAGGCAGCTTTTACGGCTCCCTTACACTATCGAGCACTTCAGAGGCTAAAGACTTTGTATTTGCACAAAGGGGTGAGTTATTCGCAAAGAGTGCAGATAGATTCAGAAGCGCAGGAGGAACTAGTGTGGTGGTTGGAGAATCTCGAGGCTTAGAATGGAAGAGCAATCTTCGGACCAACCCCGGACATTGTAATAGAATCGGATGCCAGTCTTCAGGGCTGGGGAGCCAGATGTGGTTCATTGACAAAAGGAGGGAAGTGGACAGGTCGAGAGAGAAAGATGCATATCAACTACCTAGAGTTGTTGGCAGGTTCTTTTGCCGTAAGGAGTTTCGTCAGGGATCAGGCAAAATGTTGTGTTTTCTTAAGAATGGACAACATTTCCACAGTGAGATATGTGAACAAATTGGGGGTCCGCGCTCAAAAGCTTTAGCAGATTTGGCAAAGGAGTTTTGGCATTTGTCTGAGCAGATACATTATGATACAAGCTCAATATTTACCGGGGTGAGCAATACCATTGCGGATTGGAATTCAACGCAGCTGAAGGATTTTTGATGTTAGACAAGAAGTGGGGCCCACTGGTGGTGGACCTTTTTGCAAACAGAGTAAATGCTCAGACTCCCAGGTTTTACAGTTGGAGGCCGGACCCAGGGGCGGAGGCGGTGGACGCTTTCCTAATAGTTTGGAGCAGGTCTCGGTGTTACGCTTTCCCTCCATTTGCTCTGATTCAGAGAGTCTTATTGAAAGTAAGAAAGGAAAGGGCAGAGATTGTGTTAATAGCCCCGTTTTGGACTTCCCAAGTTTGGTATCCGGATGTTATGGAAATGATGATTGCCGACCCAGTACTTCTTCCGAATGTCCCGGATTTGTTGACCAGCGCTTCCGGAGATTTTCACGAACTAGTTCTTCAGGGACATTTAAGGCTAATGGCTTGGTTGGTTTCGGGAAAGTCTGGCAAATGTCGGGCTTATCAGCGGAAGCTTCAAAGCTCATTAAGGAGTAATGGGCTCCGGGGACTTCAAAGACCTACAGGTTGGCCTGGAGAAGATGGGTTTGTTGGTGTACTTCGAGGAGTCTGGATCCAGTACTGACACCTCTGGTGGAAGTAGTTAATTACTTGGCTGAGGTCTTTCTAGATGGGAAATCTTACAGTACTGTTAACATTGGCAGGTCAGCTATTTTGGCAGTTCACAATTTGGTAGATAGCTTACCAATAGGTCAACATGATGTGATTAGGAGGCTCCTGCGGAGTGTGAGGTTTAAAGCACCTCTGGGAGCTAAGTATTCATCCTTTTGGGATGTGGATATTATTTTGAAGGAATTATTAAGTTGGAGGGAGAATGAGTTTTTGGATCTAAGGGCTCTTTCTTTGAAGTTGGTTATGTTGTTATGTCTGATTTCTTTCAGAAGGGTTTAAGATGTGAGAGCACTAGAGATTACAGGGCGTAGGTTTGTTCCAGAAGGTGTTTGCTTCAATATCTCTAAGAGAACTAAAACGATGTCTAGAACTATATTTTATCCTAGTTTTGATGATGGTTGGAAACTGTGTGTGGTGAGATGCTTACGTGAATATGAAAGAAGGACGGAATGTTTGAGATGCAATGCAGATTCTCAATTGATAATTTCTTACAGAACCCCAAACAAGGCGGTCTTCGTATCTACGTTGGCCCGCTGGGTAAAAGATGTCATGAGTAGAGCAGGGATAGATCTAACTAAATTTGGTGCCCATTCTGTTAGGGGGGCTATGGCTTTTAAAGCTCTCCTTTTGGGTGGGGGTTTAAGAGGAATCTTAGCTGCAGCTGATTGGTCATCTGACTCTGTGTTCAAATCGATTTACTTTAAGCCCGTGGATTGTCCAGTAGGGAATATTATGGCAAGGCTTTAAACATGCATAATATTGGCCTCCGTGCCTTGCCATAAAATTCAGATTTTCCACAGCTAGGGTGGGTAGAAAATCATTGATTTATTATCCCTCCCTTCTGGTTTTCCCACCCATTAATGTTTTTGTTTGTGATTCTTTTCAGGAGGAGAGTACAAGAAGTCATTTTTGAAGAAAGAAAAGGATCTTTGGGAGTCTAAGTTCTGCATTTTTTAGTACCTCTTATTTATGGTGCGAACTTTCAAACATGTTCGCAGCATAAAGAAGGAAGATGGCTGCCTCACACTGGATTTAAAAGACTTTAGAATGTTTGAGTTTACTATTCAAAGTTCTATTTCATTGTTTTGTAGTTGCTGCTGTGAGTTGGCAATTAAAGAGACATGCATAATATTAGCCTCCGTGTTTTTAATGAAATCATGATTTTCTACCCACCCTAGCTGTGGAAAATCTGAATTTTGTGCCACATGTGGTGCTTAGCATCAAACGCATTGGTTTTGAAATCTGCATTGTATGGTAACTGATTACATTTTTTGAATTGTTTTTGATGTAAAAGAGTGTGCTTTATTATGGTTTTTGTAATTTGTGTTATCGGATTCAAAGTAGTGCAAGATCTTGATATATATAATATTTAAACAGTTTGTCTGCTAAGGTGTGCATTGTCACATTAAGAGTTTATAAGTTTGAGACCTATGAGACCTTAATGGTCTGGTTGCGATTGAACTAATTAGGGTTTTGTTGTTCATTGCTTTGGGCAAAGTAAACAGACGCACTGACTCAAATGTCGATTATGACTGGTCAAAAATTTATCTTAGAGTGAATTAACATTTTTTAGTGTTCCCTGGTGTTTGGTGAGTTGTTTCCTTCCTGTATTACGGTAGGCTGAATTTTTTTTGTTTTGAATTGTAGGTTAGCATTTCGAGTCTTGTTTTGAGAAACTGAATTGTGATTGGGTAATTTCTTGTGTTGTCTGACTTAACCCAAGTGAAAATGAGTTCCAGTTTGAAAATATCTGTAGCTGTAGTTTGTAAAGAAAAAAAGTCCCTCCTGAGAGTTCTCCTCCCAGGAAATAAATGAGGTCATCATACTCGTGTATGGCTCAAACTTGGAATAAGATTACAGCTGCTGATAAACTTATGCACTTTCCTTTGAATGGTACTTTTAATATGAGAAAGATTGAGTATGTATATGTATGAGGCACATACACAGCCTAGACCTGCACAGTTTGAAGCATTTAATGAATGGGATTTACATTAATGATCTGATGGTTGCATCCAAGACAGAAGAAACCTGCAAGTTGGACACAATTGCATTACTGAACCATTTGGCAGCAAATGGTCAGAAAGTGTCCTGGCAAAATTGCAATACTGTCAGAAAGTAGTTATTTACTTCTGTCACAAGACTGAGAAAGGCGGGAGAATGGTGTCCACAGAACGCATCTCTGCGATTCAGAGAATTAACCCATCAACAACCCAGAAAAAAGTGAGAATGTTTTTAGGAATGGTTGGCTATTGTTGTCAGTGGATTCCAAACTTTTCACTGACTCAAAAGTATTTACAAAAGCTTACTCACAGTAATACGATAATGTGCCCTGAGACAGTAAATGTTTTTCTAGAGCTCAGACATAGTCTCTGTATTGCACCCACTTTTTGAATGCCTAATTATGAAAACGAATTTCATAATTGCCCATGTAACAGAAGGGTCTTTGTTTTCAGTACTCACTGAGCAGCAAGGTGATGCAAAGCGGCCAGCGGTTTACTTTTCTGCTACATTAGACCCTGTAGCTACTGCACGTTTAGCAGTTTGATAAACATTGCTGCTGCCTGTCTGCCATTCAGGAGATTGAAGAGATTGTGAGGGGTTATACACTTAGGGGGATATTCTCAAGAACGTGTGTTAACTATCGTCAAATTCGCTTAACGCAACTTCTCACATCGCAGTCTATCACGGGAAAATAACACCGTGTTAACGCAGTATTTTCAACCCGGCGGCACCATGTGATAGTCTCACGATAACGCAACAAATGCCCGCGTTAAAATTAACGCGACACCGAAAAAATGCGAAACACGAATGCCAAAAAAGTTGCGATGTCCCAAATCGCGAAACAAAAATCAGCGATAACCAGCGATAGGCCTGCGATTCCCACGCGACATGTGGGAAAATGCACTATAAAAGCAGAGGGAAAAAAAAGATAAAAAAATTTAACTGCGTAGCACCATGGACGCACCCGGACCGAGTGCAGAGGACAACACGAACCCCACAAGCCCCACAGACGACCAGCCAGGAACCCCGGGGAAGGGCAAGGAGAAGAGGAAGACGGGGTTCAGTCCGCAGGAAAACCGGATCATCGTCACAGAGGTGACAAAACACTACCAACAACTGTTCGTCACCTCCACTGTGTCATCGGCAACACAAACGGAAATATGGCAGCACATCGTGAACAATGTGAATGCAGTCGGAGTGTCCAGGAGGACAATGGAAAAGGTGAAGAGGCGCTGGAATGATGTGAAGGACAAAACCAAGAAGAAACTCGATGCCAACATGAAAGCAGCAACGCAGATTGGAGGTGGGGGACCAGCGGCACACCAGGAGCTGGATGACATTGAGAAAATGGTGGCCACATTCATCAGTCGGGATACGGTGCCAGGAGTCAGGGATCGGGACACTGCTCAACATGACCTGACAACATCAACAGGGTGAGTACCGACCAGGGACTGGGCGGACGGGGGGAAATGGGCACAATGGCACACATGCACAATTAAGTAGAGCACACTGCACACCCACAATGACTCTGAATCATGTCCCTGATCCCCGTGCCACACTGCAGCACACATACAGAAACTCAGGGAATGTGTGTTGAAATGAATTTATTTGCACATGCTGTGCCTGTGGTCATTTTGTACTGTCTCATGATTGCTAAGGACTGTCACAATGTGACGTCCTCATGTGAAGAAATTGTCAATGATGTTGTTCCTACGGGCTATTCCTGCTGCAGCTGCAGTGGGGTGTGGTCCACCTGCCTCATCTTCCTCATCATCGTCCGGTGCATCTGGCACTTGTAACCATGGGGCATTGGTGCGTACACATGTGTTGTGCAACACACAACATGCAACGATCATCTTCACACGATGTCTGGGCTGTACAGGAGCCTCCCACCTGTGATGTCCAGGCACCTGAAACGTGACTTCAACACGCCAAATGTGCGTTCCGCGATGCCCCTGGTGCGTTTGTGGGCCCAATTGTACTGCCTCTGGGCCTGTGTGTTCGGGGCTCGGAGGGGTGTTATCATCCAAGGGCAGAGTGCATATCCTTGATCACCTGTGACAGTGCAGAGAGACATGAGTCAATAGTTGGTTCTGCATGATGTGTTGGCAGGCTCACTAGTTGATTGGCGTGTGATATGTGTGTCATAGTGATTCCTGTTTGACATGTACTGCTTGTAGCAAATGAGCGCCATCAATGTGTATTACGTAGCCTCACTGCTGCTCCTCCCTCCCCCGAGCCTAATTACTTGTGTTGCATCACTTGCACTTCTACGGCACACCATTGTCATGCCTGTCTGCGCATGTCCACAAGCCTGACAACGACACTGTGATGTTGTGCGTTGAAGGTGGGCGGCCACGTGTGTGTAGGCCTATGGTAAGGATAGGGCGGACACAGATGTAGAGTTCATGGTTGGCTGAACTCACGATGCAGTCTAGGCAAGACCTTTGGCTTATGCTGCGGCAATAGCGATACACACACAACAGTTGGCATGTATGATCCCGGACCCCGAGCGGGCTTGCACTCATTCATTTATCCCTTCGGCCGAGCCCGCACTCCGGGGGCATGTAACATTGCAACTTTGTCCATTGCGGGACGGGTGGCACCGACACTACAACAGAGACACACCCATTAGGTACTTCATTGGCAAGCCCAACACTTAACCACGCCCAGAGCCCTGGGGTGATCATCCACACCCCTACGCTGGACTGTCGTACGCCAGCCCACTCTGGCAACGCCTACAGGGGGGTACGACACAGCTACATGTCCCAGGTCTCACCCACTGCCTGAGGTGACATGGTTGCGTCCGCTGTACACAGCACAATGCAATGTGGTAGGGCCCGGGGCCCTCATGCATACACAATGACCACACGGACACACTTAGTTTGTGGAACTGGCTACGGGCACGTGCGCCCGGCCCCTTTTATTGTCAGGGTCACATGTCCAGTGACGCCTGTGCTGGATGGGTGTGGGGTGAGTGTGAGCCAGCCCTCAAGGAGTGGTTGGTGCTGGCAACAACTACAACAGTGATCAGACAATCAGAAGTTCACAGTCCAAACAGCAAGGGTCCATGACTTGAGCTGCATGGAGTTAGTGGCCCCGGATGCACAGCGGCCGGCACATGGAACACTGCCACGGGACGGTGACTACTGGTGCACTGAGGTAGGGCCACGAGAGCTGAGCGGGTCCTCGTCGATGTCCAAGGTGAATGTCGCAGAGGGTTTTGGGGGACAGTGGAAGGTGATCTTCTAGGGCATGATACAAAGGGCAGTACCAAGTAGACAGGCAATATGGAGGAGATGAATGCTACAAACTCATTTTTGACACCAAGTCAGTATCAGCTACATGATGATGAAGACAACACCCAGGACATAGACTCAGACGCCACCAAAGTTCAACCAGAGAGTGTCCATGAATTTCGGGGCACGGAGTCAGTGGCACCAGAGCTGAAAAGGGATGCAGTCTGCGATGAGGCCTTTACAATGGTATAAACTCTGCCATAAATAAATCAAGACTCAGTTCCAAATGTGTGACCTACTTGATCGTAGTGTAGGCCGGAGGCAGCGGTCAGCAGGGGCCCCCAGCCACGTGTCCTTGGCTTGCGATGCACAGAGTTGGTGGCACCAGAGCAGTTGTTGGTAGTGTTCGGTCACCTCCG
The DNA here is from genome assembly GCA_963921515.1 of Calotriton arnoldi. Lineage (NCBI taxonomy): Eukaryota > Metazoa > Chordata > Amphibia > Caudata > Salamandridae > Calotriton > Calotriton arnoldi. The sequence goes on along the minus strand of CAWUFW010011905.1, from coordinate 518,634 downwards.
TAACGAGGATCCTTTTTTCATCCGGACTGAACCGCGTCTTCCTCTTACTCCTCTCCTTGCGTACAATGATATGGACTCTGCCATTGAACAATAAAGACTCAGTTCCAAATGTGTGATCTACTTGACCGCAGTGTAGGCCGGAGGCAGCGGTCATCGCGGGCCAACCGCTGTTCAGGCAGCTCCTCCTGGTACTCTCACACACAACGTGTGGCGATGATTTGTGGTTGACGGAGGTAGAAGCACCAGAGCTGAGCGTGTGTGCAGCCTGCGACGATGCCGTGCCCTGCCTGGTACGGACTGGATTGGATTGGTGTGAGGCCTGCTGGACCGCAGTGTAGGCAGTACACAGGTGACCCCGCGGTGCTGGGCCGCAGTGTAGGCCGAAGGCAGTAGTCAGCAAGGGCCCACAGACACGTGTCATTGGAATGCTATGCACAGAGTTGGTGGCACCACATCGAAGGGAGTACGGTGATATGAAATCTGCCATAAACAAATGTACTCTGCCATTGTATAATCAAGACTCAGTTCCAAATGTGTGACCTACTGGACCGCAGTGTAGGCCGGAGGCAGCGGTGGAGTACGTCAATGAGAAAGGAGTACTGGGGGCCTGTGTCGCGGAGGCCGTGATGGTCTGAGGAGGCTGCCATGGTAGCGAGCCTCGGGCTTGGAGCTTGCACCGGCACGTGGTGGCCCTCTTTGATACACGCCGGTGTCGGCAGGTGAGCAGTGAGGCCTGGGTGCGCTGGGACAGGCAAGACGGGTCTCAGGACCAGCAGCCTGGGGTACAGCAGGCACACAGGATCGCAGGCACCGCCGCTCACGGCGTCGGCCTCGTGGCGGGGTGAGAGGCGCCGCCCTGGCAGACACGTTGGCATTCCGGAAGAGAACCACGCCCAGAGTAACGGGCTTTTTATTCACACCCCTACGCTGGCCTGGCGTACGCTGGGCCAGCCCACTCCGCTCACGCTTACAGGGGGGACATAAGCTACATTTCCGCATTATTCCCCACTGGCTGCGGTAACATGGTTGCGTCCACTGTCAAGTACACTGCAGACACCAGCAGTGTATGTCGACATGGAAATGTCTGTGGTCTGCATACTCAAGTCTGTCCAGCACATCCACGCCACACTTGGCGTTGTGTACATTCACATTCATGGGTCACTTGCCTCCTTCGCACATGCCTGGTTCCCACCTCTCCCCACATTCTGCTATTGTGTGGCTGAGGTGCCATGCCGTTGATGGCTTGTGTACATGGCTAGCTCACGTTGCCACAGTAAGTTGTGTTGTCGTGTCTGGAATGTGGAGATGTTGGTTGCCATGTTGTATATGATTTTGTGACGTGTGCATTCCCAGAGTTGTGAGTTGTATGTTGGTGGAGTTGAGGTGTGTGGTGTGTTCAGTTGTTACTTACTGACGAGCAGTGCATTTCCATAGGTGCTATCCTGAAAGCACTGGTTGATGATGGACTGTCTGGAGATGAAGGAATCATGCACACTGCCTGGGTAGTTGGCGACGACATTGGTGAAGAGTCCCCGGTGGTCCACTATTGCCTGCACATTGATGGAATGCGTGTGTTTCCTGTTGTGGTAATTGTGAGCAGTGGTGGCAGGGGGCACGAGTAGTGCATGTGTGCAGTCAATTGCCCCAACACGTGCAGGAAGCCAGCGATGGCGTAGAAGCCTTGCTTGATCTCCAGCTGTTCCTGCGCAGTGTGTGGGAAGTAAAGTTGCTGGGGTACCAAGCTGATGATGGCATCCAAGACAGGTGTGAGGAACTTTGACAGGGCTGGCTGTGAGACTCCTCCGACTATGGCAGTTGTTGGTTGGAAGGTCCCAGAGGCCAACATGTGCAGCACGGCCATCAGCTTTGTCTGCGGAGGGATGTTGGTTCTCCGATGTGTTGGTACCGTCAGCCTGTGGGCAATGAGGGTCAGGATGCGGAGTATGGTTGTCCTTTTGAGCCTGTAGTGGGCAATGACTTCCTCTGGCGTTAAGTCTCCGAGGCTGGTGCGTTTTTAGAAGGTCCGGTGTCTTTGTCTGCGCTGCCTCTGTGGTAGTCCGGGGCGGGGGGATCCTGGAGCGGGGTCCTGGCGGTGGTGGCGGTGGGTGTTGTGGTCCTCTTGCTCTTGGGGCTCCGAGCTGCATGATCAGTAGCTCCATGGCATCTGTTGTTCTTCTGGTGTGGCTGTGGGCTGGGCTCCCTTTTATGGTGCAGGTTGTCGTCCGACTTAGCACCAGGTAGGAGCAGGTGTTAAATCCATGCTGCTAAGGCGCCTTATCACATGTTTTTGAATCTTATCGCTGATCTGGCTGGTCATTGTGAATGTTGCAGAGTGGTGTTTTCGCGGGTTTTTGCACGGGAACGCCTACTCTGCATCTCATTAGCGTTAGTTGCTGGTGTCATCCGTGGCGATGTTTTTTGCGGCTGCTATCGTGGGTAAACTGGTGATATCGGCTGTTAGCACCTGCTTGTGAATGGTGCGATGAATTTATCGCCACTTTGGCTGCGATAAAGTGCCGCTAACTCGGCGATGAGTCCTTGAGAATATGCCCCTTATTGTGTTAGTCCCTCATTCAGTTAAGATTTTGCTGACTCATACTCAAACCCAGCATCTGACAAACAGCCGTTTAGTTAAGTATGAGCAGATTATTCATGCAGGTGAAATAATAAGATGTTACAATACCCTGAATCCCACCACACTCTTGCCAATGCCTTATGGGGAAGATTCCAATAATGGAGATAGCGATGACTGCATTCAGATGGCAGAATTGTGTACCAAGCCACGACCACGTATTCAGGATATACCACTCAAATTTTCTGATTTTATTTTATTTGTACATGGTTCCTGTCCCAGAAACCATCAAGGAATTCTCAGAGCACCAAATGAGATATGCACAATAACATACATTAATGAAGCATCATACTTATGTAATGTAACCTCTGCACAAGTAGCAGAATTAAATTCCATTGCAAGAGCATGCTGTGTGGCCAATGGATTGAGTATTAAGATCTACAATGAAAGTCAATATTGTTTTGGAGTGGTCCATGAAGGGGTTTATTAACATTCTCTTGTACTTCAATTAGGAATTGGCCAAGAATTCTGTAATTTTTTTAATGTGTTTTAGGTACCTAGAGAAATTATGGTTGTGGAATGTACAACACATAACAGTGGAGATGACATAGATACACGTGACAACCGATATGCTGATGAAGTTGCAAAATACTATGCTCTTATGACCAGGACATTAAAATCAAATAAAGATTGTAATCCTGAAAAGGAGAATGTAAATCATTTCTTTTCTACAACTGTGCAGACATTAGAAGAGTTGAAAAATCTGCAACATAATGTGACTGGGGATAAAAATAAACAGTGGGTTGCAGCAGGTTGTGCTAAAGATGGGAATTCATGTGGAGATCACCTGATGATACATTTGTTTGACCTAATTGTATTCTGAGCCAAATGATTAGATACATGCACAGTCCTACTTATGTTGGGTGTGATGGCTTGTTATGTATTCTTAAGAAATATTGCTTTAATCCCCATTTCAGAACTACAGCTGAAGATTTGTCAGCATTGTGTTAGTTGTCAATAATTGAATGTTGGCAAAGAAGACTGCAGTGACTTAAAGTCACATTGGACAGTATGAGGGACCCTTTACTAGGATGCAGATTTATTTTGTGGAGATTCCTAATTGCAAAGGATTATGTTACATTTCAGTACATGTTTCTAGGGTGTTAGAGGTCTATCTAACTAGGAGATGCAACAGACTGACCGCCAAGCTCTTGTTAAGAGAGTTGATCCCGAGATTTGGTTTGCCAACGTCTTTAGAATCAGATAGGGAGAATCACTTTATGAGTAAATTATGAAAATTCTATGTATGACACTGAAGGTGAATCAGTGATTTCATTGTAGTTATCGACCAGAAGCATTTGGATTTGTTGAAAGAGTTAATGGTACTATGAAGTCAAAGTTGTCATTGAAATGGCTAGATGCCTTACCATTGGTTCTAATGAGCATGAGAAGCACTACAAATAAAGTGACTGGTCTCTCACCCCATGATATAACTATGGGGAAAGTAATGTGAGTTTCTGGTTTCCATTCTGTTGCTCTTGTGAACATTTCTGATGACCTTGTGGTGGATTATTTCAAAGGTTGGGCTGATGTGGTTCGCTCATTCTCTCACTAGATGAAGTTGAATATAGCAAGCGAGGAACCCTGCCATGATCTAGAACAAGGTGACTGGGTTGTAATGGAGAAGAATGTGCAGAAGAGCTGCCTTGATTTAAGGTGGCAAGGACCCCACCAACTGATTCTTGTGATGGATATTGCTAAGAAGTATGCAGGCCTATTATAGTGGATCCACGCATCTCACACAATGAGAGTGAAAACTGCAAATGAAAAAGTGGTGACACTAATCACAGATTCACAGTGTCAAACTGGAGTCCTCTAGGCATATCCTGAGGGTGACAAGAAAAACAAGTTGCATAAGCACACAGTGCAGCACAGCAGCAAACTGAGCTCAATCAGTCAGAGAGAGAGCAAGCAAAAGTGCAAGTTCCAAAAGCCCCTAAATTAGATAAAGTCCTTGTAGTCAAAAACTGCACAGATCAAGTGGCAAGTGAAGCTGAATATACAGCAGTTGTCAAAGGCATGTCAGAAGATGAACGTTGGCACCAAGTTGTTTTGCATCAGAGTGGGCGAGGAAGAAATAAAGTGTCAATAGAAAGTGGCACATTTGAAACATTTGAAAAAGAGACAGAGTTTGAGACAGAATAAACAGAAAAAAATAGTGATAAAGAGACTGAGCAACTAGTGGTTAGAAGATCTACATGGGCAAAAGTAACAAATAAGAAATATGCAGCACCTAAAAAGATATACTTAGCTAAGATCAAACCAGAGCAAATAGACATTGATTTGAAAGGATATCTGTTCATTTTTGAAGAACCACAATAAAACTGCGATATGAAATTGTAGAAAAGCAACGAAATTGGAGAAAAACAATGTTGAATAATTTTGATAGCGAGATGAAGATTGAATCTTTGAGCTTTTGAATTTTTAGAAGTGTTTACCTTCTTTTTCTTTAGCTAGAGTTCCCATTCGGTATCCAGTCATAGATAGTAGGTTCCCTATGAACATTTAAAGATCTTTGTGACTTTAACTTTTGTAATATATTTAGTAGTTTACATTTGTTTGACAGATTTTCTCAGGAGTAATGGCCAGAATTGAGCTGTTATCTAGCTTTAAAGATATTTACTATAATATTTTTATCAGTCATTTTAGTAGGTATTTTAGTTAGCCTTCACACATCAGTCCGACATGCCTCACCTAAGTTTGAAATTGAATCGTATACTAGTACTAATATTTCTAGGGATAAGATTTGATCATAGCAAAATATCTATTAATGACTATTCAGAGAACAGTTATATTAGTTTGTTAAATGAGTATTTAGCCATTATGACTATATTTAATTTTTATGTATGCATGGACATGCCATCTCCTGTCTCAGAGCGGGTGACCTACAATCAATTGTCTTTCTGAAATGAACTGACGTTCAGCATTCTGAATTCAAATCTACATGATCAAGGTTACTTAGAACTAAATGATGTAAATGTAGATCTTTAATTAGAGAAATTACCTAATATTTGGAGCTTAGGTTCTATTGCAGAACATGTGAAAGTAGTTATGCCTATTAGTACAAGTAATATGAACGATAACAGAGTGCATAAATTGAGTGATATTGAAAATAATTTTATTAGGGAATTTAATAAGATAAAAGTGAAAAAATTAGACATCCATATGAACCAACAGAGATTGCATTACAGATTAGAGCTGAAGGGAGATTTAACAATTCAAAAATCTGTCCTAGGATTAAAATTGATCAGGAGAGAAAGGAAAGTTTGTGTATGATGTATGAGAAATATGTTGGCTTAGATTCATTTGAAATGTTCAAAGTTTGACACTTATGTTTTCTTATTCTCTGCCTGTGCACCGAAAGCCTCAAATGTGACCTTCAGTATTTCATTATTTGTATGAAATTCAGTTAGCTTCACTGTATCAACTAAATGTTTTTCATTATGGGTTCATGATGTTTGCTTTACACAATTGAAGACAATTTCCTTTGGCTGAATGGAGTGTTTTCTGTACCAAAACATAAAAAGGCATTATTTACTGATAGTAGAGCAAAGGATATTTTCATGTGATCTGTTTTCTGCTTTACAATTGGATAGCTCAATGCCACATTGTTCATACATACAATATTTCTGTCTAAAAGCATATAAAACTGTCCTTTTGAGAGAAGATCTAGTAGATTGTCTTGCTTTCTATGGAGGCAGGCTTCACATTAGTTTGTTTATTGAATTGTTCTTACAATATTTTTTAGGTTCTTCTCTCCTGCTTTATTTGAGCAGTCCTTATGATGAACGCTCTGTTTATTTGCTTCTAGCTAGGCCATTTTTGGTACTGGCTAATTGATAAATTAGGGCTCAGCTTCCACTGTCAATGATATTTTGCATATATTTGCATTATGAGAATTTTTAAATGGATTGACTAACAATATACGTATTGCCATCTGCAATGTTTCTTAAACTTTAAATAAACCTTCATGATTTGAGCTTTGAACTTTTGGGCTGATCACGATGGCGGACGGACTTCAGTCCATCCGCCATCATATCGGGATTGGGACTACCCAACATGGTGTTGGCGGTCCCATAGTAGGCATTACAATGCGACCGCCACCACGGCAGTCGCAATGCCTATATTTTACATTGCGGCGGGTGCTATATATATATATATATATATATATATATATATATATATATATATATATATATATATATATATATATATATATATATATATATATCAAGTAACCTTGATCATGTAGATTTGAATTTAGAATGCTGGAAGTCAGTTCATTTCAGAAAGACAATGGATTGTAGGTCACCCACTCTGAGACAGGAGATGGCATGTACATGCATACATAAAAATTAGATATAGTCATAATGGCTAAATACTCATTTAACATTGCTTTTCGACTCGGGTGCCAAGGTGACGCTAATACCGAAGATTTTCTATGAACAAAGTTTAAAAGGGAAGGTAAAACCAGAAATAAAAGCAAAGGGGTATGGCAGAGAGCCAATTGAATTGCTAGAATATTTTGGGGAATGATTGAATTTAAGGACAGAATCATACCAGGGGAGATATATTGCTCCATCAAAAGGGATTCACTTATTTGTTGGATTCCCCAGAAGGATCAATTTGTGTATCTTGATCCCAATGTGAACCCCTCTGTCAGGGTTAAAGAGGTTCCTGCTATCAGTTGTGTTTCTAAAGGATGGGGTGATTTAGTGAGTGGGTTCCCTGATGTGTTTAAAAAAGATCGAGGGTTCCTAAAAGACTATGGGCCCGATTCACAGAACTAATCTGGGACAAAATCCTAAACTTACTACTTTTGGTATTCACAGAAGGCATTTAGTAGTAGTAAAGTTAGGATTTTGTCTTAAGTTTGACTTAAGACAGACATTAAGACAAACTTAAGACAGACATTAAGACAGACATTAAGACAAACTTAAGACAAACTTAAGACAAACTTAAGACAAACCTAAGACAAACTTAAGACAAACTTAAGACAAACTCCTAACTTTACTACTACTAAATGCCTTCTGTGAATACCAAAAGTAGTAAGTTTAGGATTTTGTCTCAGATTAGTTCTGTGAATCGGGCCCTATGTGCGCTTAATTAGACTCAAATTCGATGCCCAATCCAAGATGGCTAAAGTGAGAAATGTTTTTCCACTAGTGAGAAACACCATGAGAAAAGAGCTGAATAAACTGATCAATAGAGGAATTATTCAGGAAGTTGAGGACACAGAATGGCTGTAACTGGTGGTAATGGCCTGCAAGGTGAATGGAGAGGCTAGGGTATGTGTGGACCATAAGCAACTCAACAAATCAGTGGTAGTGGATCACTATACACTTTTTGATATTAATGAGATGTTGTGTTCCCTTAATGGTGCCAAACATTTGACATCACTGGACTTAACCTCAACATACCACCAGATCAAATTACACACCTCATCCCATAAGTTGACAATGCAGTGAAAATGAGTGATCATAGAATCCGGAACCTTAACAGGGTGGCTAGATATCACCCAGTGGAGGGGAGGCTTCATGGCCTTGGGTTGTCGAGCCATCTGAGAACTAATCTGTGAGACCACAACACATAAAGAAGAGGCCACTGAGTTTACAAGATCATGGTTAAACATGTGGATTCCCACACTTACATGCTTTAACTGTAACTGGTACCATATTGTAAATAGGTTCCCTTTCTTTGTAATGTATATGTTTCACTTAATTCTTTCATTTTCTGGATGTTGTGTTGGGTGAGGGAGGTGATGTTGTGTTCTGGAATCATAATATTAGTTCTGGAATGATGGTATGTTGCTATGGACAAATGATTCCATGGTCAGTAGGACTTCCAACTTCATAAAGGATATATGTTTCACAATGCATGAAGATATACAAGCTTCTTTTAGAACCCGAAAGCCTGTCTCTGAAAGGTGGTCAGCAGGAAATGGGACATCTTCACTTGGGATTGGGATGTCACCCTGAACAATTCTTCTGCAATGATCCTTAACTACTGTTTCAGGGGGTGTAAGCCCATGTGCAAAATGTGCGCTGTCTAATTGCATATAACAAGGGCCCAGAATTCACTTTCAATGACTTATGAGTTCTTCTGTCCGTCCAATTGCTTGTTGGACTCATCTAAAAAAACGGAGTCCATTTTGAAATGACATGCTCCTTAACTATCTGCATCTCCTGAATTATGTAGTTGGAGATTGTTAGAACGGGGAGGGTTCAAATCCCCACCCGTTGCTACCCAAGGTTAGAATTGGGGGTCCCCAGTTGGCTGAGGTAGGTACCTTAGTCCAAATAGGGACCCTTGCTTCTAAGTCAGGGAAAGGAAGGACACCTTCTCAGATAGCCCCTGCTCACCCCCTCGGTAGCTTGGCACGAGCAGCCAGGCTTATCTCCAAGGCAATGTGTAAAGTTTTTGCAATCCTGCTCTCAGTAACCCAATGATGACACCACAAATGGACTCCACACGAGTTTCATAAAAAAAACAAGTATAAGTTTAAATAAAAAGATATACGATGAGACCACACGATAAAAATCCAACATATGCGTAGTTGTAATATTTCACCTGGCCGGTTATTAGGCCAGCAAGCCCTCGTAGGCTCTTGCAGTATTAATGAGCAATTCTCAATGATCCAAATGCAGTCCTAATGCAATGCTATGCAGTTCGTAATGCAAGAATCAGGCACTTCGTAATGTAAAAATAATGCAGTTCGTTATGCCAAAATAATGCGATGCGTAATGCAACAATCAGGCAGTTCGTAATGCAAAAATAACGCAATGCATAATGCAACAATCAGGCAGTTTGTAATGCAAAAATAATGCAATGCGTAATGCAACAATCAGGCAGTTCGTAATGCAAAAATAATGCAATGCGTAATGCAACAATCAGGCAGTTCATAATGCAAAAATAATGCAATGCGTAATGCAAAAATTAGGCAGTTCGTAATGCAAACAATAATGTACTCCAGCACCGTTCACGGTGCTCTGGATGGACTCTATGCCACTCGTACTGACTCGCGGTCAGCTACTGCCAAAATATGCCCCCAACACTGGTCTGGTGTAAACAAAGTGCAGCTCCACACTCCGGCCCCAGTACTGCCACTCCTCGGCAAGTACGGGCCGCGATTCTAACTTGAGCGGGGGCTCGCGCTGCAAGGATGGGAAAGGCCGAGAGCGTTTCTCTCAGAGACCGCACCCCGCCCCAGGCGGCGACACACGCACGCTCGCCGAGCGTTACCTGGGGGGTGCGATCTCGCTCTCCTCTCCTCGCGGCTAGGGCCTCTCGGGCGACTTCGTTGATCTCGGGCAGTGGAACACGGACCCCCGACATGATGGTTCGAGATCTCTCCTTGGCACAGGCAGGCTCGGGCCGGTGGCACCGCTCCTCTGGGGATGCCGGTCCAAGCCGATGGCAATGATGAAGGTCTCAGGCTGCAACAGGGCACACGCACACAGCGTTGCTGAGACTCACTTAAGCTTCGGGTGTACACGATCACAGGGCAATCCTCACGAAGGTCTCAGGCTGCACGAAGCACACGCACACAGCGTCGCTGAGACTCACTTGAGCTTTGGGTGCACAAAGTCACAGGACAACCCTCACGAAGGTCTAAGGCTGCACGAAGCACATGCACACAGCGTCGCTGAGACTCACTTCGACTCCAGGTGCCCATGATCACAGGGCAATCCTCACGAAGGTCTCAGGCTGCACGAAGCACACGCACACAGCGTCGCTGAGACTCACTTGGATTCCGGGTGCCCACGATCACAGGGCAATCCTCACGAAGGTCTCAGGCTGCACGAAGCACACGCACACAGTGTCGCTGAGACTCACTTGGACTCCAGGTGCCCACGATCACAGGGCAGTTCTTACGAAGGTCTCAGGCTGCAAAAAGCACATGCACACAGCGTCGCTGAGACACTCCTCTGGAAACTTTTGTGTTCCTGAGTTTCCACAACAGGGAGCCAGCTCTCCTCCGGCCCTTGGGGACAAGTTACTTCAGGACACAGCACACAGCAAAGTCCTTTCAAGCAGGGGGACACAGCACACAGCAAAGTCCCTTCGCCTCTTCTTGGTTAAATCAGCAAACTGCAGGCCAGCCCCAGAACACACAGCAAGGGTCAGTCCTTTCCTTCAGTCTCTTCAGCTGTTTCTTCCTTGGCAGAGGTTCCTCTTGACCACGAAGTAGTTTCAGTCCTTTACAGTCTTGATCAGTCCTTTTTAGTCTTGGACAGTCCTAAGTTCAGGGGTTTCAGCTCTCATAGTTATACCCCTAAATGTCTTTGAAGTCTTTGTGTTCAGGGGGCACTGACCCCTGTCCAAACCAGTTCTGCGTGTCTCCCTTTGATAGTGGGGGTCTGGATCCTCAATCACTCAGTAGGAGATGGAGCCATTGTTTTATGGCGGCAGCCCAGACCTCTTCACCTCCAGGGGCTACTCCTCCCCCCTACACTCCAGATGCAGGTCAGCCTGTTGCTGTCTCACCTCCTCCCCTGGGTCAAGACATTCCCCAGATCCTATCACTTTCAAATCCAGACAGTCGATCCACAACCAGGCAGAGACACACAGAATTGTTAGAACACAAAAAACCAGCCACTTCTAAAAGTGTGGTTTCTAAACACACAATGCAAAAACCACCTTCACAAAAAGATGTGTTATTAAATTGTGAGTTCAGGCACACTAAACTTCACCCCTCCATCTTAAGCCTATGGGAAGATAGGCTGGAAACATATTAGACAGCCTCCCCATTCTGTCCTATGGGCAAGATGGCCTTTCAGCAGTGAAAAACGAAATGGAGAGTATTTCACTGTCAGGACATGGTACACACCTCAGAACATGTCCTACCTTTCACATACACTGCACCCTGCCCAGGGTTGTACCTTGGGCCTACCATAGGGGTGTCTGATGTGCATAAAAAGGGAAGGGTAAGACCTGGCAAGTGGGTGCACTTGTCAGAACAACATGGCAGTTTTAGCAAAACTGCGCGCAGGCACTGCAGTGGCAGGCCTGAGATCTCTCTTTAAGGCTACTTGTGTGGGTGGCACAATTAGTGCTGCAGGCCCACTAGTAGCATTTGCATTACCAGCCCTGGCACACATAGTGCATTTTACTAGGGACTTTATTAGTAAGACAAATATACCAATTATGGACAACCAATTACCATTACACTTTATACAGGGAGCACTTGCACTTTGACACTGATCAGCAGTGGCAAAGTGCCCAAAGCATCTAAGTTGGCAACACCATGTCAGAAAAAAGGTCTAGGGGGAAGGCAAAAAGTTTAAGGAACTTTAGCCAAAAAGGGCCAAGTCCAACAGGGATTGTCATAGTTCTCTACTCCATCGCTTGTGATGATAGAATTGAGACAAAGCAGCATGGTGGCTATGGATGGCAGTGGATTGGGTATGAGTGGCTGTGTTGGTAATAGATGCCACTTCCACTGGATACAGTTAAGATTGCACAAAATAACAGAATGATTTGTCACAGTTCTGAAAGTCATACCCACAGAACTTTTGGGCTTTTTGATAATGAATAGTTTTTTTATAGAGCCTTACACAGCACTTCTGGCATTTCTAAAACACTGTTGTTGTTTAAGTTATGACTGTGGTGTAACTCTACAAGGTGTGCTTTCCCACCAGCGGGTGACACAGGTGAACTTGGTTCAATGCACCAGAGATGAATGTGAAAGACAGGTTATTGAAGCCCTGTTCAATGTGTAACTGACATAGAGGTGTTGCTTTTGGGTTACTAACAATCCTCTAAAGAGATCAGGCGCACCATGATAACAGCAGCAAACCTTTTTTTGTTATTCACAGTTTCACACACACTGCACCAAGAAGAAAAACATGTTTAAGTAAAAAATATTTATTACTACAGGAATAATCTGTTTCTCAGTACTTCTAAAACAACTAGAGAGAATATTATAAAAACAGCAACAAGACACATTATGATGAAAAAGAATAAAATGAACATTTCTAACATGTTTTAAAATGTCATCTAAAGCCTAACACCCTAATGCCTACTTCTATGTGCTACACAAAGAGAGCATGGAAGGCAAAGCAACTTGCAGTCTGGAGTTTCATAGGGAGAAGAGACGTACTGCATACCTTGTTGACAGGTCTGTCTTTATTAGTGGTGGCACAAAGACAGTGTTCCCCACGAAGGGCAAATACATGCTGCTGTAGCAGTCAGTTGGTCGGGCTCCGAGAGTTGGCTTTATATGCTTCAGGTGAGATGTAGCATCTACGAAGTGCAAAGTGGGCTGGCAGTAGGTGAGACTATCTCTGGTAGAATTTCGGTCGATTATCTGGGGGAAAAGCCTCTCCTCACAAGTGGTCAAGTGGTAATCCTTATATACTAAGGGCCTCATTTACAAATGCATTGAGCCGCCGGTGCGTCACTTTTTTTGATGCACCGGCAGCGCAGTGGTCTTGCCCATATTTACAAGGCCACGTAAAGTCACTCTGTGTGACTTTTGATGGCCTTGTAAATATGGGCACATTCACACATTACTCTGTTTAAAAGGGGCGTCCATGGGTGTTGCTGTGGGTGTTCCCACGCAACATCCATGCAACATGACACATTCCGAGATTGACATTTTGTACAGCTGGGAATGCGTCAGAATCCTACGCCTCCCCAGGGGAGGCATAGGAGTGGTGCAAAGAGGAGAAATACAATATTGTCCCAAATGCAGCAGGCATAGAAACAGGAAAATGCCATCAATTATTGTTTTTGTGCAGGAAGGTGTCCCTTCCTGCAAAAAGCAATCATCCCCGCAACACAGGCACCCTTGCAACATGATGCAAGGGTGTCTGCTTTGGCACACGACTGCTGTTTGTGCGCCGGTGCAGGGGAGAAGTACAGGAATGTGCTGTATCTTGTAGATATGGTGCAATCCTGCCTTTTTATTTTGACACACGGCAGCGCAGCAGGAAGGTTTGCTACGCTGCTGTGCATCAAAATATAGTACATGAGGTCCTAAATCTTATTAGAATTGGAATTTCTGGCATAAGTTTAGGAATGTCTGACATAGATTATGTGCATTGAGTTGTTCTTCCCATATGTTTCTTTATGAACATATAAGGTAAAAGGTTGTCAATTTAGACTACATTATTTTAATTATATGTCTGTAGGTGTTTTTATTTAACCTTGACATGGTGAAAAGTAGATATCTGACCCAGACGAATGTCACATCAAGTGTTGTATCTATGTCATCAATCGAATGACTTGGCGCTTTCACAGTTCTTAGAAGGATATGGTCAGGAGACGTTTGCATCTAATGGCAGACATGACAATGACTCTGGTTAAATCAGGAAAGATGGCAACTTCCATTGTTTGAGAAGGGGAAGTTCCCAAAATGATGCAGGCAGAGGACCACAGAGGAATCAAATAAGCAGTCTTTTGTGGTGAGTGACTGTAGAAGGGGTTGAAAAGTCTCCTGTAAAATATCCAGAGTCATTTTCAATATTGTTGGTTTCTTGGGGCTCTCGAAAGTGTACCAGTTCAAATAACGCTGCTCCATGTGAAATTTCATACTAAACCATGGATTTGTGTGGGACAATAGCCACTGTCATATTGGCAGCATCAGCTGTGTTTGTTGCACTCAATGTTCTACGCAGAGTGTTAGGCACTACTCTGAATCATTCTTTGCATCTGCGGAGGTCTTCTCTAGAGAACTGGCTACATAGTGCTTTTTAACGTGGTCAATAGACACCTGTCTGTTTCTCCTTGAGCCAGGCAGTGGAGGCAGAATAACAGTTCTGTTACTTTTTACCCCAAGAACAGTGACGGGTGGTCTATAAGATTGTTCAAAAGCTGCTTGTAGTGAATTTTTTCCTGAACTAGGTCCCCAGATTGGGAAACTCACCTTTTGGCAGCAGTGATAGGATTCTTTTCACAGGTGGCGACCTCAGAGTGGTTTATGTTAGACAGCTTGTCTCTGACTTCTTAAATACTCTGTAAAACACTCAGACTTTTCTCCATGTCAAATGTATCTTCATCTGCCACCTTCCCAGAATTATCTAAGCCAAGCACATACATAGGAACTTCGAAAAGAACCTCATATGGAGTTCCTCCTCTCAATACTCATCTAGGTGAGTTATTTGATGCTAACTGAACTCCATACAGGTTATGGTACCAAATAAGACCCGGAATTAGCACCCTAGAAGTCAAAGCTTGTTTAATCATGCCATTGGCACTCTCTACAATGCTGTTCGATTCAGCTTTGAATGGGTTACTGAACTGCAGGCAAACTCCCAGAGCAGACATTGAATCCCTGTAAGCCTTAGAGGTGAACAAAATAAATGAGCTGCCCCATTGACACTAGGCACTGCAAATCTTTTACTACTGCTGAAGCGCTTGCATTTCTCTGTGGTCAAACCCATAAGAATCGAGAACATGAATCATTAGCCATCAATATGTATTTATATTAGGTAAATCACCTGGAAGGGGATGTTTGAGATCATGAGAGGAGTTGGCAAGGGTCTTTTGACAGAAGAAGGTTTGATATGTAGAATAAATGTCACACTGCCTAACATAGTCCATAGTCTGTTTATATAAACTGGGCCACCAGTAGCATTGCTATGGTTGTGTTAATTCCTGCATGTGCAGATGCCAAATCCATTGTGGCTTCTTTGATTAAGTTTAATCTGGACAGACAATTAGGTATTATTCTTTCTTCCACTACTGGTATTATGACTTCAGGAATGTCATCTGAATTAAGGGGGTAGGAGTATTTGGGAGGAAAACCTGTAGGAGGTTTCCCAGCTTGCTGGGTTGCATTTATGGCTGTTAAAATATCTATGTCGATTTCTGTTTGAGATCTGGTTAGGACTGGTACTCTAACAGTCTAAATTGCACCTTTTGCTGCTAGGTCAACTGCACAGTCCCATTTAGTGTGAATGCCACTACTCTGATGGCCCTAAGTTTAAGTTACATGGACCAATATCTTGTAAGAAGGCCACCTTTCCCCAAAGCTGTTTGTTCTTTATAGGTTTTCCCTTTAAATCCTTGCAGCCATTCAACGGCCAATGCTGCAAATCAACATTGTAACCTTGCAGACAGAAGAATGAGTCAAACACAATAAGTGTGGCAACTGATGAGTCAGTCTTCTGTAATGCACACAGAAGGCCATGTAATTCTACATGTTGTGCAGTACTGTCACCCAGGATTTTAGTGTGGGTGTGCTGTGGGATGAATTCGTCATTCTTCACTTTTACCTTGTACAGCTGCGCAGGTTGCAGAGTATTTGTATTTTGTTCCTACTGCAGATTGGGCAGAGCCATCTGTATAGAAGATGCTCTGGTAAGACTCAATGGGTAAAAAGGTTGGAGTCCTGTTCATATTAGAGAAAAGCTTGTGTATGAAGTGAGGGATCATACTGAAACTTTAAATCCACTGCACTTAATGAAGATGTCCACTGTACCCATTTCGGGTGTAGGGCACGAGCATTGAGCATGCTGGCCTTTGCAGCTGCCTCTAGTGCTGGTACGGAGAAACAATCATGATATGTTTTCCCTGCGACAAAGGGCGCTCTTTTAAGATAGCTGTTTGCACAGCTGTCAGATTTTTTTCAATGGAAGCAAAATGTGCTTCAGCCAGGGAATACAAGTGAGACATGCAAGTAATTGGAATGGTCTGTCCTTCATTGTAGGTCACAAAGGTGTAACCCTAGTGATTGGGCAGGACACTGATTACTAGGTTGGTTTCATTATCCCTAGTTTGTAAATATTTACTCTCAAGCATGTCTGCTTGTAGAGTATGCAAGATATCAGTGTGTGCGTTCAGGCATTGTATGGATGGAAATGTGGGAGAAATTAACTTATACAAGAGCTTAACTCTCTCATCGTAACAAGGCAAATAATTACATCCAAGTTATGGAATCCCAGGAAAGATTTCAACTTTTTCATTGTGTTGGGAGGCTGCAAGGTAGTACACTTCTGAAGGAAGTCTGGAGCTAAACCCTTGCCCTCACCAGATAACTCATATTCTAGGAAGGTCACAGTCAGGTAGGGAATATTTTATTTTTTTAAGTTTGATTTTGTAACCATGCAATGTTAATATGGTCACCACTCTGACTACCCTGGTCAGGTGTAGATTCAAATCATGGTCAGCTAGGTAGACATTATCAATTTATGACAATACCTCTGGATCTGGTTATAAGATCTCCATGATTCACCCTGAAAACTAGCCAGGTCTGTTCCTATAACTCATGGGCAAATGTCAGAATGAAAATTGCACACAGTCGAAATATAAGCGGTTAGATACTCACTCTCAGGTACTATGGGGCTTATTTATGAGCCCTTGCGTCACTTTTGCGCCTCCGGTGCGTCACTTTTTGTGATGCACCAGCAGCGTAAAAAATGCCCTGCGCCACATTATACCTGCGCCAGGTATAATGTATGCAGGGTGGGCGTTCTGATGCAAGTAAGCCTCATAGAAGTGACGCAGTGAAATCTATGAGATTTCACTGCGTTACTTCTAAGACGCAAATGCGTCAATATCTTACGCCTGCCTCATAGCAGGCGTAAGACTGACACAGGCACATTTGAAATGGGACTTGCCCATGTGAAATGACCCATTGATGGAGTTGCGTCACTTTTGTGACACACTCCAGCAATGCGTCATTTTTGCGCCTACAGATACGTCAGAAATACTGACGTATCTGTAACTCCTTGCGACATGATGCGTCATACTGTAAATATGACTCATCCAGCATGTCGCAAGGAGGGCGCAATGAAAAGTGACGCATCGCTGTTTTCACGCAGCGATGCATCACTTTTCATAAATGAGGCCCTATGTTTTGACTACAGAGCCCGTTGGATATATCTAGGGTTGTTTTGTATTTTTTCTGCTTGATGATGGACCTGTGATATATACATTTTGTACTGCATATGTTCGCATGTACAAAATAAAATTTCTATAGTCTAGGACTATTTTATAGGAACCGTCTGGTTTGAGACAGGAAAAAGGGGCAGGGTCCTTGGTGAAAAACAAGGCGCTATTATGCCCTTGTAATGCAATTGATCTAGTATTGCCTTTATACCATGTTTTGCTTCTGGTTTTAAAGAGTATTGAGCTTGTGGTTCACTGCGTAATGGAATAACATGAGGACTAGAGTGCTTGTTCCACCCGGTTTGATTTCTATATAAGGCTAGAGCTTGTCTCAAGGCCTAATCACTTGCATAAATATTCCTGATATCCTCAGGCACAATAGGAGAGAAGGCTACCCTTATGACTTCTTCCCCCCAGGGTGCTTCCCTAATAAAGGCTGGAGACTAGTCTTTTTCCACTAGGATGATATCATAATCCCCAGATAATTGTGTCCAGAAAACTGCTTTAATTACACGTGCCATGTCCCCTTCTATTTGTATGTTTAAGTTGCAGACCCTATCAGGAGGATTTTAATGTTGAGCTGGAGTCTCGATCTGTATAAAGTCATCAGTTGGTTTTGCATCCACAAACCTCTGAAGTGTCTGATGTACTATCATGACTTCTGTGGCCCTGTTTAGAAGCGCTCTTATCCAAGTCCTTTTTCGCAGGAGGACTCACAGCTGGATCAGGATGTTTTCTAGAAAGTCCTGCTACTTTATTCTTTTTTACTGGGGTTTTAGAGTCTAATCCTTTCTCCTTTTTACGCTGGCATCAGTCTTGCTTCCTCCTTCACTTTTACTACTGTATTCCTCTTCTCTTTGGTACTTGGATTTGTTCCCCCTTCCTGTTCTTTTACCTTCAGTGTCCTGAAAAGAACGTGAAAAAGGTCTATCAGAATATTGATACTGGTCAGGTTTCTTAATTTTTTAGTGGTCTCTTAAGTTATAACCACTCCTGCTGAATTCCCGGGAAGCGGTTGATCCAGTTCGTCTTTTATATTTATCGTTCTGTTTTTTCTCCCTTTCCATTGCAAATTTCTCTTAATCAGAAACCTCAGTGTTATTTTTAGGTTTTAAGTGTGGCTAAATGGGCCATGTATCCAAGGTATCTCTTCCGACAGAGGTATAAACTTCTGTGATTATTTTTGGTAGTTCCCATTCACGATCTTGAACTGGACCTGTCTTCCAGTCTCTGAAGTATAGCCAAATATGAAGCCTCTCCCTTTATGTTGCTTAGGATGATAGAGGAGACTGTAGAGAAGTTCCCCATTAACTTCTTTCCTAAGTCCAGGGCTGATGTAGCTCCGTGCTCATTTTGTGCCTGTCTAAGTACATCAGGAAGAACTGCCAATGAAGGTGTACCATGCATACTGGTGTAGGTTCATGCAAAGATGCTTCTCCAGATGTTACATTCCTCTATGGGAGGCACCATCCCATGAGGGAGACCCATAGTCAATATTCTGTGTTTATCTTGGAGAGGTTGTATATGGATGCACTGCTTCTAAGTGATTGGTCTTGCCAGCAATCCAGAAAGTAATTTTCATGACGCTTCGTGGGCACTTTCCCCATGATAGTGTTAACTAATAGTTTGTATCTGCAAGTGAGGCAGGTCCTGCTGCGACTGCAGGTTTGGAGCTCAAAGTACATTGTAAAAACCACCAGTCTCCTGTATAAGGCAACTGTATAATTTAGCACCCATACCACCTCAACTTATGCTAGGTTGTTAGGGCAAGGAAGAGAGTGTAGCCAGCCAAGACTGGACACGTAGCCCCGTCATTGCTTAGAGGCCCCAAACTGATATTTCTGTGTATGTGGCAATTGTCCACAAACCAGTTCTGGTGTTCATGGTAATTTAAAGGGACTTCCAATTCTTGGTAAGCCCTGTAGTGTGTTGGTGGATCTTCCGCTGTATAGTCTTGAAACTGTCCGGGGGCAGCCACGAAGGCTCGAACTTCATCCATGACTAGAAGGTTTTACACGTATTTGCTGGATGTGCAGCTATTACAAAAGTAACTGCCCCCAACATGGGGGACACCTCAAGCTTTGAGATGCTGAGTGACTGCTTCTCTGCAATTGACATCTATAAACAATGGGTGCTGCCATAATGAATGGATTCAACTGCCAATTGGAATCAAAGAATTAGAAAGCCCACAGAATGGGGAATAACCTTTGATGAGTCAAGCTTGACTAACGTATGGAAATTGGGGCTCCCTTATCCCCAGTAGGAGGTAACCATGATCAGTACGAATCTCTCCGTAATGATGCTTTATGTGTGTGTGAATAGTGGAAAAACTACTCAAGGCGTAATCGTAGTTCTGCGTTGGGCGTGAACTGTTGCATGAGTTACGACTTTGGTGTAACTCTACAGGATGTGCCTTGCCACCCACGGGTGACACAGATGAACTCGGTTCAATGCACCAGCAATGAATGTGAAAGACAGTTTATCGTAGCCCTGCAAACACTATTCAATGTGTAATTGACATAGAAGTATTGCTTATGGGTTACTAACAATCCCCTAAAGGGATCAGTGGCGCCGTGGAAACAGCAACAAACCTGATTTTGTCATTCAGAGTTTCACACACACTTTACCAAGAAGAATGAACACTGTTGAGTAAAAAGTATTTATTACTGCAGGAATGATCTGTTTCTCAGTATGTCTAAAACAACTACAGAGAATATTATAAAAACAGCAAGAAAACACTTTATGAATAACGATAATAAAATTAAAATTTCTAGCATGTTTTAAAATGTTATCTAAACCCTAACACCCTAATGCCTACTTCTATGCACTACATGAAGAGAGCATGAAAGACAGAGGAACTTGCAGTCTAGAGTTACAAAGGGAGGAGAGATGCAGTGTATGCTTTGTTGACATCAAAGGCTGTCTTTATCAGCGAAGGCGCAAAGACAGTGTTCCACGCAAATTGCAAACATGCTGCAGTAAACAGCAGTTGGTCTTCCTCCGAACGAAGAACCTCTCCTGCCAAGTGGTCAAGTGGTAGTCCTTATATACTAAATCGTATCAGAAATTGGAATTTCGGACATAGGTTTAGGAATGTCTTACACAGATTATGTGCATCTAGGGATGCATCTCAGACATTTCCTTATGAACGTGTAAGGATGCCAATTCAGAGTACATTATTTTGATTATATGTCTGTATGTGTTCTTATTTAACCTTGACATGCTGAAAAGTAGATACCTGACCCAGAAGAATGTTGCATCAAGTGTTGTATCTATGTCATCAGTCGAATGGCTTGATGCTTTCACAGTTCTCAGAAAGAAAAGTTCAGGTGACATCTGTGTCTAATGGCAGACATGACAATGATGCTGTTTAAATCGGGAAAGATGGCAACTTCCATTGTTTGAAAGTGGGAAGATGGTGACCTCCATTAGTCAAAATGGAGTTGGGCCTACATAAGATGGAGTCTGACCTTAGGTGCTTCATGTCACTGTAAATAACAGATGTTACAATTGACCACTCATAGTACTCAATTTACCTACCTTCAGGAGGGTGGAAGGCTTAGTCGGCCTTGTCGGGATTTGAACTTGTAATCTGCTGACCACGAGGGGCGAATGTTGAATGTTCTGGTAATTGAGCTATTTTTTGCAGATACATTTTGGGTGTAAATATATAAATTGTATATATTATTATAACTGGTATTGAGTCATCATGGTGTGATACGCGCAGAGCTACAACAATACACAGTGCAGAGGCATTACTGAGCATGTACACAACAAACCTTTCTGTACATGTCAGCAGTGACTGCAAACCTTGATGACAATACAGCACAGACCTTGCTATACTCTAATGGCCGGGGGTGTATTTGAAGAGCTTACTGATGTGTAAATGAGTTGGTGGAACTAATGATGGCACTTACATAATTAGTATGTGATGTGCTGGGAGTATGCTGAGTGATTAAATGCATCAGTGGCCAGTAACGTGCACATAGCACATTGTGGTCAGAGAGGTTATTTGAGTGTGTCACTGGCTGTTATGGGATTCAAAATAATTTATGTCATCAGATGGAACTTCAGTCAGCAGTTCCAGAGTGTGGAAACAACCCATGGATGGGATGAATATGCTTGACCTGATGATGCAATATTGTACAAAAATAAACATAAGACAATGTGGCATTCTAAATCTGGTGAATATATGGATACTCCACCAGTGTGAGCAGGTACCTAAATGATAAAAACAGTCAAAATGTATTTAATAATGCTACGATTTTATATGTGTGCTCTTCATACCTCTAATGTAATCATGAGATGGGGCTCTGAAAGGTTATGAGGAGACAGGAGCAGAGAGGGTAGGCACTGTCACCTGTAAGCAAATGATTTGTATAACTAAATGCCAGTATTGAAAATACCTATATCTTTCTCATTGAACTTCCCAGTGTGTGCACCCTTATTGTTTTGCTCATTCAACATTTGTATACAAAGAAGTGATGGTAGTAGGTTCATGAACAGTCTGTGTGCCAATACATTTTAATTTGTATGATGTCCATCGAGCAGCCACATGACGTCATTGGCTCTAGTCTACAGCAGTGCCTAATTGGTTCATGTGGTTCCTGCACCTTTGCTGGGCTCGTTTAAAGAGCAATGAACCTCAGTTGAGGTCAGGGAAGGACTTCTCTCTGTTGAGTGTGCACTAATTTTATTTGATTTCCACTCTATAGGCATCATTATTTAATTTTACATTGATATATGTATTTCATCTGCGATATCAGTGTATAGTAGCACATGTGGACATTCCTATTGTGTACCACTACCAAATGTTCATGCTTTCTGTGTATTGTGTATGATACTTCTAAATTTTATTGCACCACATGTAATCAGGGACATCTAAAGGATTTTGGGGGCCCTGGGCCAAATGTATTATGGGGGCCCCTGTTCAGAACAACTTTGAATTTATGATTTCATTTCAGCTCTTTTATCCCTCTTTGGTCAGGTCACTGACAGTGCACAGGGCCAATTTCTGAGTGTGTTCATATCTAATATTCAAGGATAAACACATTTCTCTGCAAAATGTCTGTAATATGCTCTCATACATCACCCATATTAAAAACACATTAAAGGAAGACGGCATTTAAAGCAATCTGTTTAAGAACTGTCCAAGGTCATCAGGGCAAGACTCTCTGCAGAACAGAGCAGGCTCTATCAGGGGCCCCGCTAAAAGGCTGGGGCCCTGGGCCCGAGCCCACTTTGCCCATTCCTTAAAATGTCTCTCCATGTAATCAGTAAGGTCTCGGACTGACACTGGGGCATGAGAGATATGATTTATAACTGACTGAGTTCTCAGTTTATATAGAACTCATGTTTTGTAAGTCAGCACTCCTGCGGAGTTACTCTTTTGTGTGTATTTGCATTTCTTTCCCCAGTCAATTCCTTGCAACTCCATTGGTACTACCAACATTTTTTATGTGATTCCTCATTTTTGGTGTCATAACCACTGGAATCTCACATTGATTTTTTCACTCCCAATATAGATTTACGAGTGTAGAAAATTGACAGTTTAGATATTATGGGGTCGATTCCGATTCGGGCCGGAAAAAGCACCGACCGACTCGGATCCGGAAAAAATACCGACCGACACGTACCCGTGGCGCCCGACACGCCAAGTACGATGCAAGGCGCGAAAAATCCGACCGACACGTAACGAAACCAAGTCGACCGACCGAGCCGCACGGAAAACAGCAATCCGGCCGGAAAAACACGCGAATCCAACCGACCGACACGCACCCGGAACAAATCCGACCGAAACGTACACGCGAACTCCAAACCGCAAAGTACGATGCAAGGCGCGAAAACCACGAGCGAGTCGGACGGAGGACAAGCCGTACGACCGACACGCATACAAAACCGAGCCGAAGCAACACAATACACCGTGACCGACGCGTACGCAGCATAGAAAACTGCACAAACACAGCGTGAACGAAACGGAGAACACCGTACGAGACCAATGCAGGGTCCGACTCGGTCACAAGAACGTTTCCAACATACACAAACAGCACAAAGGAAAAATCACCCAAAAAAGGCCAAACAAGCAATTACCAAGCCAATAAATACTGGGGGGTGGGGACAGAGAACAAAGACACACCCACAACTCCACCTATATAAAGGACACAAATCACTACCATGAGCCTTTGCAAATGCCATTCCACTGCCAGCACCCAAGAGAAAGCAACCACACACCCACAGCTCATCCCTCACACAAGCCACACACCATCAGCACACCAACAAATACCTACCTCACATACACCCAGCAAAACACACACTCACACACCCTCACCTGCACACCAACACACACATCACTCACCATCACCACCCATCACCATGCCCCCCAAGAAGAATCACAAGTTCCTAGATTGTGAATTGGAAGTCCTGGTAGACGAGATCCTCAGGGTAGAGCCACAGCTGTTTGGCGCACTGGTCCAACAGACCCCCATCTCCCAGAAAACCAAGATGTGGGAGAGGATCATCAACAGGGTGAACGCACAATCACCATGTCTGCGCACAAAGACCGACATCCAGAACAGGTGGTATGACGTGCGCAGGAGGGTCCGGGAGCTGCTCAAGAAAGACTACCTCATCAGCCAATACACCGGCAGTGGCCCTCCTGCCAAGCCAGTATACCTCCGGCCCTGGGAGGAGAAGGTGCGGGCCATCCTTCCGCCAGTGAGCGTATATGGACTAGAGAACATCCCAGAGCCTGGTGAGTACACAACAAATGTACACAATATTCTGACACAAAACACACACACATCACTGTCAAGGGAGAGTCAAACCATGCACTCATAGCAATTACACAGCAACCAGAACAGAATCATCCCAAAATGTGTATGTCAGTCAGATAAACACAACACATGCCATCAAAAAAGTTACATCCAACCGTGCCATCACATGTACAAACACAACTACAACTACAGCTAGGCAGTGGCACAAATAGAACTAACAAACACATCCAGACATGTAGCCACCACAACAACACCAACACACAGTGAAGACCACTCAAAGGAAGGAATTCTGTGTATGCTGGCCAAGTCTGTGTAGCCAATAGCATCATGGGAGTCGCAGTCACACATATTGCCCCCCCACAACTGTCCCATCAACACCACCATGAACCATGCGCACATCACAGGGAGTGGAGAAGGACTCACAAGATGGCTGACACTGGCTACTGCTGTGGGGAGCACAAGGCCCTGCTGGCAACTGTGCACCAACAAACAGCAGGACACCACTGACTGACATCCTGAGAGACAACTTACACTCCCTGCAATGCAAGCACAGTCCATGGTGGGATAACTGACTGGCTGGCTGGGTGGGAAGGAGGACTTGCAGCACTAACCATAGTCACAAGCACCTCCCCTCACACACACCCCAACACAAACTCCACAGTACCCACCAGGTAGAATGCAATGCCCCCCATCCTAACACAAGATCCCACAAAGAACCACCACCCTGGGTTATGTTGTGTGAAGCACAGGGACACTCTTGGGACTCTTAGCCAAACAACTGCCAGGACAACACTCCCAGCCATCATGTCAGCACAGCCAGCCCACCCCACAGGGAAGCAGAGTCAAAAGGAAGGAAGCATGGGCATGCTGGGAAGGGGGGTGGAGGCAATAGCATGATGGGAGTCGTAGTCACAGACATTGCTCAGCCTCACAACTGGCCCATCAACACCACCCTGAACCATGCTCACATCACACGGAGTGGAGAAGGACTCACAAGATGGCTGACACTGGCTACTGCTGTGGGGAGCACAAGGCCCTGCTGCCAACTGTGCACCAACAAACAGCAGGACACCACTGACTGACATCCTGAGAGACAACTTACACTCCCTGCAATGCAAGCACGTTCCATGGTGGGATATCTGGCTGGCTGGGTGGGAAGGGGGACTTGCAGCACTGACTATAGTCACCAGCACCTCCCCTCACACCCCCCCAACACAAACTCCACAGTACCCACCTGGTAGAATGCAATGCCCTCCATCCTAACACAAGATCCCACAAAGCACCACCACCCTGGGTTATGTTGTGTGAAGCACAGGGACACTCTTGGGACTCTTAGCCAAACAACTGCCAGGACAACACTCCCAGCCATCATGTCAGCACAGCCAGCCCACCCCACAGGGAAGCAGAGTCAAAAGGAAGGAAGCATGGGCATGCTGGGAAGGGGGGTGGAGGCAATAGCATGATGGGAGTCGTAGTCACAGACATTGCTCAGCCTCACAACTGGCCCATCAACACCACCCTGAACCATGCTCACATCACAGGGAGTGGAGAAGGACTCACAAGATGGCTGACACTGGCTACTGCTGTGGGGAGCACAAGGCCCTGCTGCCAACTGTGCACCAACAAACAGCAGGACACCACTGACTGACATCCTGAGAGACAACTTACACTCCCTGCAATGCAAGCACGTTCCATGGTGGGATATCTGGCTGGCTGGGTGGGAAGGGGGACTTGCAGCACTGACTATAGTCACCAGCACCTCCCCTCACACCCCCCCAACACAAACTCCACAGTACCCACCTGGTAGAATGCAATGCCCTCCATCCTAACACAAGATCCCACAAGCACCACCACCCTGGGTTATGTTGTGTGAAGCACAGGGACACTCTTGGGACTCTTAGCCAAACAACTGCCAGGACAACACTCCCAGCCATCCTGTCAGCACAGCCAGCCCAACCCACAGGGAAGCAGAGTCAAAAGGAAGGAAGCATGGGCATGCTGGGAAGGGGGTGGAGGCAATAGCATGATGGGAGTCGTAGTCACAGCCCTACATCCCCCACCACATGGCCCAGCAAGCTCACACTCACGCATGCACATCCCACAGAGAGTGGAAAGGCCCATCAAAGATGTCTGACACTGTTGCTGTGTCGTGGGGAGCACAAGGGCATGCTGGGTACTGCACACCAACCAACAGCAGGACACCACTGTCAGCCATCTTGCCATTGCCCTCACACCCACACCCACTGAACTCCACACAAAAGCAAGTAAGTATGGGAATGCTGGCAAGTGGGGTGGAGGCAATGGCATGATGGGAGTCGTAGTCACAGACATAGCTCACCCCCACAACTGTCCCATCAACACCACCCTGAACCATGCTCACATCACAGGGAGTGGAGAAGGACTCACAAGATGGCTGACACTGGCTACTGCTGTGGGGAGCACAAGGCCCTGCTGGCAACTGTGCACCAACAAACAGCAGGACACCACTGACTGACATCCTGAGAGACAACTTACACTCCCTGCAATGCAAGCACGTTCCATGGTGGGATATCTGGCTGGCTGGGTGGGAAGGGGGACTTGCAGCACTGACTATAGTCACCAGCACCTCCCCTCACACCCCCCAACACAAACTCCACAGTACCCACCTGGTAGAATGCAATGCCTTCCATCCTAACACAAGATCCCACAAAGCACCACCACCCTGGGTTATGTTGTGTGAAGCACAGGGACACTCTTGGGACTCTTAGCCAAACAACTGCCAGGACAACACTCCCAGCCATCATGTCAGCACAGCCAGCCCACCCCACAGGGAAGCAGAGTCAAAAGGAAGGAAGCATGGGCATGCTGGGAAGGGGGGTGGAGGCAATAGCATGATGGGAGTCGTAGTCACAGACATTGCTCAGCCTCACAACTGGCCCATCAACACCACCCTGAACCATGCTCACATCACAGGGAGTGGAGAAGGACTCACAAGATGGCTGACACTGGCTACTGCTGTGGGGAGCACAAGGCCCTGCTGCCAACTGTGCACCAACAAACAGCAGGACACCACTGACTGACATCCTGAGAGACAACTTACACTCCCTGCAATGCAAGCACGTTCCATGGTGGGATAACTGACTGGCTGGGTGGGTGGGAAGGAGGTCCGGCTGTCAACCAAACACAAGCAATGCAGACCATGTTCACACCCCAGAAAATACATAGAAATGCCCAAATAATGCAGGACAATGTGCCACACCAATAACAACCCCTGACTGTGACGACTTAGGACAATGCAATGTACAGGCCCGCACCCAGAGGCACAGTCACAACTGTCATGTGTGTCAACCATTGATGCCTGCAGAAACATGACATACATTGTTTGTGTCTCCCAAAAACAGGTGATGATGGGGACACAGCAGCAGACGCTGAGGAGTCCCAGTCCCAGGCTCAAGAGGATGCCGAGCTCACTGGCGTCGTACAGCCTCTGTCCTCCTCGGACGATGAAGAACAACCTGGCACATCCGGTGCAAGTCAACATGCAGCACCAGCAGGACCACCAGCTGCAGCACCAGCAGGACCACCAGCTGCACCCCCTGCACCCACCCCTACAACGACTGTCACCACGAATACCATCCCTGCCGACATGGACAGAATAAGGAGCAACACCAGCACAGTGACCCTGGACCAACCTGGGGCCATGGACACCACCACCACCACCAACCCCCAAGGTGGACCAGGGTTATCTGTGCGTGCCACTGCACACACTGCACATGTCAGCAGGGGTGGTGGGAGGGGTGGGAGACAGAGGTCGCTGCTTGCAGATGTTGCTGGTGTGCATGACGACCCACAACTGGTACGCATAGCTGATGCGTACTAGTCCAGCACCGGAGAGCTCAGCCAGGTAGTGGGGCTCCTC
Source organism: Calotriton arnoldi (assembly GCA_963921515.1). Taxonomy (NCBI): domain Eukaryota; kingdom Metazoa; phylum Chordata; class Amphibia; order Caudata; family Salamandridae; genus Calotriton; species Calotriton arnoldi. Next base: position 490,496 of record CAWUFW010011905.1, on the reverse strand, counting down.
AGAGACATTAAACAGCAGCAGGCTGCCCATCATGCCCGCTTGGACTCCCACATGTCCCATGTGGAGTCACACATGTCCTGTGTGGACTCACACATGTCCCGCGTGGAGTCCAAGTGGGATGCACTGCATGAGATGACGGCGGTGCACAGGAACATTTTACAATGCCTCCGCCAGATGAACAGCAACCAGTCCACACCTCCCTGTGTGCCAACAACATCTGGTGCCGAACAAACTGCAACTGCCACAGGGAGGGAGGAGGACTCTGGCGGAGAGTCCCCTGCACCGCAGCAGCCTGCACTTGAGGGCCCCCCCCAAGAAGAGGGGTCGTCCGAGGAGGGAAAAGTGAGAGGCCGATGGCCAAGCGCAACTCCCAGGAAGCCTGAACCTGTTCTGGATGTTCGCCTTTGTGCACAGACTGTTCACCCTGTTGACGGCAACACTACTCCCACACATTGCATGGGGAGTACAAGTTGGACCAATGTGTCAGACAACTGTGGCCCCGATACTGGGGATCCTGTCTACCCGGACTTTCAATTCACCTAGGAACTTGGGATTGCAAGATTCATGTACAGCACAACCCATCCTATGCACTATTAACACAAATGTATCACAATAAACACACTAATACACCATACTTGCCTCTGTCGTGATTCCAACGTGGGTGCTGTTATGGGGATGATGAACTGCAAAATTACACTGTGTATGCGAACTGCAACAGAAAGGACAACACAGGCATGTGAGTACAGGCAACGTGACACACATGAGGGAGACACACCACCAGGGCTACACGACACATACACACCTAGGCCATCTGACTCATTGCCTACACTGATGTTGCCAGGGAAGACGGTGCAATGCACAGACACCACACCCATTCCCAGTTGTAGTCAAGTAGCCCACAGGTGCAGTAAGCAAATGGCAGTCAAATGTGTGACCACAGACAACGCACATCACAAAGTGAAGCACAGGTTTATTACACAGTTGCAACATGCCGTAACCACTACAGATGCAAGGTAACCCCACCTGGTAGCGGGCACACAGTCAACAACTGTAGACGGAAGGAAGTCCATGGGTGTGGCGCACATCACCTGTAGGGACACAACAGCTACCAGCCTGGATGTGCAATCATGTCGTCGGTGGACACAGTTGACCAAACGAATCTGAAAGTACCCTGTGAAGGACAGAAATGACACACAGTCAAAAGCAATGGAGTACAGGACAGAACAGCAAAACTCATGCACAATACATGTTACAAGATACCCACCCAGAACCAAGTTAGCATGTCAACACTGTTGGGGAGTACAGCCCACCTGTCACCACACATCGCAACACACATCCAGTCAAGTAGCCCATGGACACACTCCAACAGCACCAGAGCACCACCCACACATCATGCCAACTCACATCATTGACATGACACCTCAGGATACTCACATTCCGCTAAAGAAGTTGGTGATGAGCTGTGTGCGGACATCACCATCATCATCATCATCATCGTCACTGGCATCGTGGTCCAGGCCAGGATCCTCCACAGGTGGCGGATGTTGGTCATTGTCATCCTGGATGAGAGGCAACTCCTTCCGCACTGCCAGGTTGTGGAGCATGCAGCAGACGATGATAATCTTGCACACTTTCGCAGGGGCATATGGGAGGGACCCTCCGGTCTTGTCCAGGCAGCGGAAGCGGCTCTTCAGGAGACCAAAGGTCCGCTCAATCACTCTCCTGGTCCGACCATGTGCCTCATTGTAGCGCATCTGGGCAGGTGTCACAGGGTTCCTGAGGGGTGTCAGCAACCACGGCATGTTGGGGTATCCCGAGTCACCTACGGACAGACAAGTGCACATTAGCTGACTTGGAAAAGTGGGCGGAATACTACAGATCAGATCACACACAATGGCACAAAGTCAGTACACACCGACAAGCCAGGCACGCTGGTTCTGCATCTGTGCCATCATCCTGGGGATGCGACTACTCCTCATCACAAAGGCATCGTGTGCTGAACCAGGGAAACGGGCACACACGTGTGTGATGGTCATGTCTGCAAGACACACCACCAGTGCATTGACCGAGTGGTAGTGCTTGCGGTTCCTGTAGGCCTGCTCCTGGGCCTGTGGTGGTACCAAAGCCACATGTGTCCCATCAATGGAGCCAATTACATGCAGCATCCTCCCCAGGGCATAAAAGTCACTCTTCACGTCAGTGAGTCGTCGCAGTCTAGGGAAATAGATGTACCGGTTTAGGAAGAGCAACATTGCCGCCAAATCATCGCGGAGCACACGGCTGAACATGGTCTGTGACATCCCACCAGCAGTCGCCACAGTATGTTGGAAGGTACCAGTGGCAAATAAGTGTAGGGCTGCCATCACCTTCACCTTGGGGGTCAGCGCTGTAGGATACGGCCGGCCAGGCTGCAAATGTGGGGCCAACTGCACTGCCAAATCCTCAATCAGCTGCCTGGTGAAGCGGTACCGTCGGATGCTGTCCCGTTCCACCATCGTTGCCAGGTCTGGGAATGGCCGATGGACAGCAGGAGCCCTGCAGTGCAGAGGAGAAGTAAGCAAGATTGTCAGTCACCCCACATATGCGGCATTGAACACACTCAAGATCCCAACATACATCATTATGAGTCACAACTACATGAAGTGTGCAGTACCGGAAGAACATGTATGGTACATACATGGCCAACATCTGTCAACACGGTCCTACAGGTGGCATCAATTTGTCCCAGGTTGGCCCATTGGATATCATGATGCCGTGTCACAGTTCCCATCTCCTGCTGCCGTGTCACAATCACCCCCCACAGTGACATGTGAGGACAGATGTGCCCCAGGCACCACAGCTCAACGACAGGTACATTCCCAGGGACCCTGTAATGCCACATGGACACTGGCATCACATGGAGTATCATGTGTACACCACAGCAAAACAAACATGACCCCCACAGGTAGTGGCCCCACTTGCCACGGCAGGACAGACATGGACATCTGTGACACACACGCACAACATCAGAGTCCATGCACACACAACGTGGATGTGGAGACTGTCTCCCATTGTGCACATGAAATCAGAGACATTGTAAACACTACATGCACAAAGACTGTGGAGGTCCATCACTATTGTGCCACTGGAACACCCTGGCTCAAACATACCGTCCCACATGGGACTCACGGGGTATGTGACATGACATACACAAACACCACTGTGAAATGTGACCATGGCACATGCACAGATATGAACAGTTGCACATCACAGTGGTCACGTACACGTAACACCCAGGATCTTGTCCCCATGAACACGTGCACAGCCTGGGGGTGGCTGCCCACAGGTGACACCCACAGGACAACATGTACACCAACATACACACAATAGGAAATGCAGCCTTACATGCCTTATGATAAGGTTTGGACAGGCTGTCGTGATGTAGGTGTGCCCCTCACTCCCTGGGAGCTATCTGTGGCTGGCATATGTCCATGTGAGACAGGCATGCTGACATATGCCAGTCACATGTACAGTGATGCGTTGTACTGCAATGGACCGATCGGTGCCTCCGGCCGGCCCATTGCTTTCAATGTGTGCGGGTACGCGTTGTACCCCTGTGCGCGTGAACTGCAATGGACCGATCGGTGCGCACCCATTGACAATGGGCTTGCCTGGCAACGGACGCGTTTTCGAATTTCGAACGAGTCGGTTGCTGGAAAATCAGTTGGTCACCCACAACAATGTTGCAAAATCATGTATGTCATGAAGTTGAAGATTTGAAGGATGCTGTGGGCGTGTTTTGGTGCTGCTATTCCATGGATTGGCCAGATTCAGAAGATGCAAACGACTTGGACCTATCACTTTGGACACAAGGGACAGTATCTGCCTCTCCAGCACATATATATTGCTGGCTGTTCCCCTGAGAGCCCACTTGCCTGCACTACATGCTCCAGGACGACATCTGCCACTGCACTGCTGCTGTCTCTGTCCCTCTGGACCCTGCAATGGCACGTACTGTGGAGAGAGCCCCAGCCTTCAGCCTTGAAGAGAACCAGGCCCTGCTGGACAGCCTACTTCCACAGTACAGCAAGCTGTATGGGACACCAGGGGAGCAGGTGAGTGTCCTGTGCACTGCCTTTCTGAATGTGCATTTTGTCTGACTAGCAAGGCTGAGAGTCTGCACGCCACTGGCTAGCAGGCTCACTGAGTAGTTGTCACCCCCATAGTGTGTAGTGACTTGCACTGGACAGGTATGGTGCAGTGACAGTGCTTCTGAACAGGGTTTTACTCCCCATGCAATGATACCATGTAGTGACTTCTGGAAAACTGTCCATGGGCAGCCGTGCACTGCCTGTGTACACCATGTGCCCCTGTGATTGCGACATGTATATGCAACTGTGTCATGCACGGATATGTTGCATGTGTAGTAATGGCCTTATCACTTTGTCATCCTGACAGGCTTCTGCCCATCGGAAGCAGGAGATCTGGAAGGACATCGTCCGGGCTGTCCGGTCCGTGGGGGTCTACAAGCGCCGGATCCGCAACTGCCAAAAGAGGTGGCAGGACCTTCGGGGCTGGACCCGGAGGATTGCACGGGTCCAGCTGAAGCTGTTGCCTCCTCGCAGGAGGGCGGAACACGGACCCTGACCCCCACATGCTCAGGATCCTGGCGGTGGTCTTTCCAGACCTGGATGGGCAGCTGAAGGCCAGAGAGCAGCAAGGAGGGGGTGAGTCAAAGACTGCACTGTGAACTCTGTCTAACATGCTATGTGCCCTCCTCGGGCCTGGTTAAACTGCCACAGTACAGCAGTCATGTTGTCCAGGAGCCATGTCCCTCTATTGTGCACTGCCCACTCCTCATCTGATACCCAGGTGTGGCCCTTACATGCAGGGAATTCTGTCACTTAGGACTGTGTCCTTGCAGTTTGCTTGACTCAAGGTGGGAGACAGCATCTGTTTCCCTGACTCTGTGGTGGGCATCATGGGTGGGTCCATTGCTTACACAATGCCTGTATTCTGACATGTATTCAGTGTGTTACTTTGATCTGTGGTCCAATTGCTGAGCTGATCCACCACATGTGGCTGGGGTATCTGGCACACAACCATGCTGCGGGTGGGAACAATGTTTGGGCCCCAGAAGTATGTATATGACGTGTGTCACACATACTTAGCCAGCTGCCTACAGTCCAGGGCTCATCCCTCATTCATGTGGGGCTGGACAGTCATGCCTACTCCAGGCCATACAATACACTCTGTACTCCCACTCCCGTGTATCAGCTGACACATTGTGCGCAGTGATTTGACCCCTCAGGTGTCTGCCTCTGTGTCAGTGTGCTGTGGATTAGTCGCCAGGACTGCTGTGGAGTTTCTTGGTAGGGGCTCAGCATGCCACTGGAGATGTGACCATAGGAGACGATACTTGTGTGTCACATAGGTGTCTGATCAGCTGCCCATGCAGACTGGGGCATGTGAATGTGAAGTTCAGGCAGCTGTTCCCCATTCACAGCAGAGTGTGAGGGGCTCAGGTTCAGAGGGTAGTGTCACAGGTCTCCCATATGTCCAATAGGTATGACCTGGACAGATGAGGGTTGAGAGGATGTGTTGTGGGGGGATGTACATGTGCACTTGTGCAGCTCCAGGACTTGCATTCCCCATGACCTACTATTGTGACACAGTGCAGAGTGTTGTTGTCTGGCTGCAAAGTCATACATCACTGAGACAGTGATGTATGACTTTGCAGTCATGCCTCCGCCATGGCATGTGTCTACAGATTGGTGAGCCTGCAGGGGAGTGACATGTGCTACATGCACACCATAGTGGCGCTGGCTATCAGGACATGGGTGCATCATGGTGTCTGTCGCTGGTATGCATCACATGCATTTCCTATTTGACTCTGGGCATCCCTTTCATCCGGAAACCTGCACTGACTCAGTGGCAAGAGCTGTGATGTGTCCACACCGTGTCCTCTGCACTGTCCAACTACTGTGTACTTGGTGCATGTGTCCACACTGGGGTGTTGCAATCCAACAGACACCAGACAGATGGGTGCAAGGCCATGTGGGATGTGAGTGCCATGCTTGGCATCAGACTGACAATTGGCTTCTCCTGTTCAGTTAGGGCACTTTTAGCAATGTACAACTAATGATGCCAGGGCTTGCTCTGTGATGTGCTGTGCTCACAGTGGTGTGTGCGTTTTGTGCAGGTGACTGATGTCTGTCTGTTTCCCCATTGTTTGCAGATACATCCACGGCCACGGAAGGGGACAGCTCCACGGACCAGGAGGAGCCAGAGAGCCAGACTGGGTCAGCAGCCGAGGAGTGGTCGGAGGGACCCAGTGGCACGGAGGGCGAGGGAGCCACACCGAGGAGTCCTCAGCAGCATCCACCTCAGCTGAGGACCAGAGCAACTCGGAGGATGACTCCCTTGTGGAGGCGGGTGTCAGCAGCCACCACACCCCAGCTAGTGTTGCTGTCCCCGCCACCACCAGCACCACCACCGCCCTCCCATCGGCTCCCATTCCCCAGGTCCGTGGAGGCTCCCATGTCCGGGAGCGTGTCTCCTTTGGGCCAGGCACCGCAGCCCCTGCCCCTGTGTCCCCTGCTGCCCTGAGTGAGGAGTCTGTGTACCTCCTTCGCCAGCTCCATGTAGGCCAGACAGCCATGCTGAGTGTCCTCCATGCGCACACCGCGCTGTTGACTCAGCTGGTGTCGTTCATGGAGGGCATCTCATCGGGCATGTCTGACCTACAGAGGGGCAATAGGTCCATGGACTCCTCCCTGACGGCAGCAGTGTCCCTCCTCAAACGGTCCCTCAACCCCTCCTGCCTCTGCTCCATCCACACTCCCCAGCACCTTACCCATCCCAAGCACACACACACCGGCACAGGCACACACCAGCACACACACATCCAGCACACTGACACACACGCCAATGACAAAACGCACACGCACGCACATTCAGGGGACTGAAGCCAGACTCACAGGGGATGGGGCCCTGGAACACACACACGCATCCACATGCACTGCGCAGTCCTCAGTTCCCTCTCCCTCCAAAGCACCCTCCCTTGCCTCACCTGCAACCCCAAAGTCACAGCAGCTCTTCCTCTGTGACCTCGGCCTCTTCCCCACCGATGAAGCTGCTCCAGCATCCCGGGGGAAGAGGAAGCCCACCCACACGGAGCAGAGTGCCCCTCGCCCCCGGACACCCTCCCCCAGGCGCAGACGGACTGAGGCCCCCACCCGCAAGTCCCCCTGGAGTCCTAAGAGCAAGACCCCGCCACCGCCCTGCAGCTCAGGCACAAGGTCTCCGTCCTCCATCCCTCAGGCCCCCACTGCACAGGTGCCCCCACCACACCCTGCCCCAGGTTCCCCCACCCACAGATATACCATCCCCAAGAGGATCAGGCCTTCTCCCCCTGCCACTTGCTCTCCCAGCACCACACCCCCGCTGCGCTTGTCTGTGCCACTGATGTGGTGAGGGTGTCCTCCCCCTCTGTCCAACCCACCTTGCCTGTTCCCCATTCTCCTCCCCTGGAGGTAGGCACTGCAGTGGAGTCCACTACCGCCCTGTCTGACTTGGGCACTGCAGTGGCGGACCTGTCCACTCCATCTGCAGGGTCCACTGCAGTTGTGCCGGCACCCACGACATCTGAGTCATGCCCCCCAGTTGTGCCGGCACACACCATGTCAGACACCTCCACTGCAGTTGTCAGTGGCTCTCCAGCACCCACCACCCCTTCCCTGACTCCCCCTGGTGAGCCCTGATCCTGTCCCTGCGGTGCCTGGCCTGCCCCCCGGTTGCCCCTCCTAGTGGATTGTCCCTGGTTTTGTGCAGGCATGCGTAGGGTGACATCTGCCAGTGTCACCCTGTTTGAACTTTGACAATGGACTGGCCATTGGCCTTTGCTCTTTTTTTCTGGACGTCGTTTTCATTCAACACATATGCTGAATAAAGCAACTTTCTTTTCTCTAGTGCTCATGCTTCAGATGTACATGTTGTTGGTGCTGCTAACCATGCCCTTGCTGCAGTGATGGTGATATCTGGTCTCATGATTATGAAGTGTTACTGTGAAGGAACCCATGTGGTCCAGGGGGAATGTGTCCTATCATGTGGTGTATCCATGTCATCCATAGCAGCATCTGAGGGTGTCATGTGTTCAGTATTTGGCAATGGGATTTCCTACTTACATTAGCAATTTCATATCTGTGGCTTCCACCCCTGCACATCTGTTGTGCCTGCCATTGTTGGATTTGTCTACTTCCCTGACCGTGTTGCCATCTCCACTGGACATGCAGGTTTGGGCATCAATGGGGAAGGACTCATCCGTGTAGTCAGTGCAACATTGCTATACAAGTGTGTTGGATCTGTGCTGATGATTCCGTTGGCACATCCATGACCAGGCTGATGTGACGGGAGCCCTCATTTGGTGCTAATTGTTGATTGTGTGACCAAGTGCTCAGCTGACATGATGGGGCCCTACTGAGGCAACATATGGCACAGCTTTCCTCACACAGGAGTGGAGTCCCCTCATGGCAGTGTGTACACGTGTGACATTGCCTGTGCCCAAGGTGTGTGTTGTATGTGCATGTCTGTGTGTTCACTTCCATTTATCTGCGCATGCTGTGATCCCTAGTGTTGTACCTGTTTGTGATGCTTGCTGACTTGAGCTATGTTCCCCCAAAGTCTTCTCCCTGTGTTCTCTGTGATGTGCGTGCATGGCACATTACTGGTCATCAGGGTGTCACCCATAGGTGTGTTTGCTGTCAGGGCTGAGTTTGTGTGCAGACGCAGATGGGTCACAGTCAGGTTTCCCCTTGGCACTTGTTGTTTGCCCCTGTCATGTGATTTTCAGTTCGTGTTATCTTTAAGTTATTGTGACACGTTGTGTGTGTGACTGCTGGCACTCCTCAGGGTCCGGGCTGCGATGTTGGTTGTTGTCTATGTGTGTTCTTTGTGGGTGACCTTGGCTTCTTCATTGGTGTGTGACTGTGGCTGGGATCCCATTGGTTGGTGTGGTATCGCCGTCATGTCCATGTACAGCGTAGTGTGCAGTGTGTCAGACATTCAGGAGTCTTGTTGAGTGGCCATGTGTGATGTGTTTCTGCACCTTGGTTCCCACCCACCACCCTGGAATAGTCATGGGTGCATGTGCAATGTCACCAGTGCATGTGTACTTCACTGCTGCACATTGTTGGAGGTCGAGGGGTGTGGTCTTGAGTGTGTGCAGATGGGAGTTGTTGCCCAGCTAGACCCCTGCCTCCATGTTGGCCTTGGCTTACTGGCCATGCTGATTGATTTGTGCTTGTGTCGGTGTGATGGTAGTTTGTTGCTCAGGACACATGACTGTGGTTCACAGTGTGAACCACATTCAGCTTTGTCATCAGAGTGGGATTTTTATGCAGCCAAGGGTCACCACATTGTGGGGGCCCTGGGGGTGGTGCTGTGGTGTGTCTGTGTCTTGCTGTGTCAGTTGTTGTTCCTACGTGCCTGTGTGACATGTGTGTTTTGTGCTCCCTCTCATCTGACAATGCCTGCTTGCCCACATAGGGGATTTGGATCCATGAGTTACCTTAGTGTGGCAGTGTATGCACATCTGTATGATTGGTATTCAGCTCTCCTCATGTGTTGTGTGGTTACCTGGGGACACTGGCACCCCCCCTCACCTGCTGTGTATGATGACAGTGTTGGTCTGCCTGTTTGTGTTTGTGCATCTGCACCACTGCATTTGCATATCTTGGGTGTGCCATTGGCTGTATGTTGTTTGGTGTGTTTCCCCTGCTGTCCCTGGGACTCCTAGGTCATCGGTCAGCACAGTGATCATGGTTTGTGTGTCCCATTGCTGCCATGGTATGGTATCTGTTCACCTCACATCTGCTGTCTCCACAGGATATCTGCATTTGTGTGCCCATTGGTGCAAATATGTGGTTCTGCATTCTGATGGTCACTTCTGTCATTGTGTCATTGATGAATGTTGACGGTGTCAGCCCCCATGGGTGTTGTTTGTCTGCACATGGCCAAAGGAATGTCTCATTTGCACTGCAGTATTTGGCTCACCCAATTTATGTTGCAATGGGACACATACACTACTTTGCCACAGATGAGTTTTTGGTTCTGTGACCAGGAATGATCCATGCAGTTTGGCAGTTGCAGCTCTTTCTTTGTCAACACTTACCTTTTGGTCACTGTGATGATGGGGGTGTAGACCCCATTGCCACAATGGTCAAAATGTGCTTCAGCTATGGACCCCACACTTCCCTTTTGGTCACTGTGATGATGGGGGTTTAGACCCCATTGCCACAATGGTCAAAATGTGCTTCAGCTATGGACCCCACACTTACCTTTTGGTCACTGTGATGATGGGGGTTTAGACCCCATTGCCACAATGGTCAAAATGTGCTTCAGCTATGGACCCCACACTTCCCTTTTGGTCACTGTGATGATGGGGGTTTAGACCCCATTGCCACAATGGTCAAAATGTGCTTCAGCTATGGACCCCACACTTGCCTTTTGGTCACTGTGATGATGGGGGTTTAGACCCCATTGCCACAATGGTCAAAATGTGCTTCAGCTATGGACCCCACACTTACCTTTTGGTCACTGTGATGATGGGGGTTTAGGCCCCATTGCCACAATGGTCATGGGCTGCTTGCATTGTGGGTGCCACACACATATATGTGTGGCACATGTGCTAGGGGGTCACATTGTATGTTCAAAGTCATGTTCGGTGTTGTAGGCATTTGACACAGCCTACACACGCTTGTCATGGTGGTGGGGGATGTCTTTATCTTGCATTCCCTAGGTTGTGGTGTGCTGGTTGTGTCATGCATTGTCCATCCTATGAGTGGGGGTGGTAGTAGTGGTAGGCATCCAGCCCCCCTGGGTGAGGGTGGTAGTCGTGGTAGGCATCCTGCCCCCCTGGGTGAGGGTGGTAGTAGTGGTAGGCATCCAGCCCCCCTGGGTGAGGGTGGTAGTAGTGGTAGGCATCCTGCCCCCCTGGGTGAGGGTGGTAGTGGTGGTAGGCATCCAGCCCCCCTGGGTGAGGGTGCTAGTAGTGGTAGGCATCCAGCCCCCCTGGCTAAGGGTGGTAGTAGTGGTAGGCATCCAGCCCCCCTGGGTGAGGGTGGTAGTAGTGGTAGGCATCCAGCCCCCCTGGGTGAGGGTGGTAGTAGTGGTAGGCATCCTGCCCCCCTGGCTGAGGGTGGTAGTAGTGGTAGGCATCCTGCCCCCCTGGGTGAGGGTGGTAGTGGTGGTAGGCATCCAGCCCCCTGGGTGAGGGTGGTAGTAGTGGTAGGCATCCAGCCCCCTGGCTAAGGGTGGTAGTAGTGGTAGGCATCCAGCCCCCCTGGCTAAGGGTGGTAGTAGTGGTAGGCATCCAGCCCCCCTGGGTGAGGGTGGTAGTAGTGGTAGGCATCCAGCCCCCTGGGTGAGGGTGCTAGTAGTGGTAGGCATCCAGCCCCCTGGGTAAGGGTGGTAGTAGTGGTAGGCATCCAGCCCCCTGGCTAAGGGTGGTAGTAGTGGTAGGCATCCAGCCCCCCTGGCTAAGGGTGGTAGTAGTGGTAGGCATCCTGCCCCCCTGGGTGAGGGTGGTAGTGGTGGTAGGCATCCAGCCCCCCTGGGTGAGGGTGCTAGTAGTGGTAGGCATCCAGCCCCCTGGCTAAGGGTGGTAGTAGTGGTAGGCATCCAGCCCTCCCTGGCTAAGGGTGGTAGTAGTGGTAGGCATCCAGCCCCCCCTGGCTAAGGGTGGTAGTAGTGGTAGGCATCCTGCCCCCCCTGGGTGAGGGTGGTAGTGGTGGTAGGCATCCAGCCCCCCTGGGTGAGGGTGGTAGTAGTGGTAGGCATCCAGCCCCCTGGCTAAGGGTGGTAGTAGTGGTAGGCATCCAGCCCCCTGGCTAAGGGTGGTAGTAGTGGTAGGCATCCAGCCCCCCTGGGTGAGGGTGGTAGTAGTGGTAGGCATCCAGCCCCCTGGGTGAGGGTGGTAGTAGTGGTAGGCATCCTGCCCCCCTGGGTGAGGGTGGTAGTGGTGGTAGGCATCCAGCCCCCTGGGTGAGGGTGCTAGTAATGGTAGGCATCCAGCCCCCCTGGCTAAGGGTGGTAGTAGTGGTAGGCATCCAGCCCCCCTGGCTAAGGGTGGTAGTAGTGGTAGGCATCCAGCCCCCTGGCTAAGGGTGGTAGTAGTGGTAGGCATCCTGCCCCCCTGGGTGAGGGTGGTAGTGGTGGTAGGCATCCAGCCCCCTGGGTGAGGGTGGTAGTAGTGGTAGGCATCCAGCCCCCTGGCTAAGGGTGGTAGTAGTGGTAGGCATCCAGCCCCCCTGGCTAAGGGTGGTAGTAGTGGTAGGCATCCAGCCCCCCTGGGTGAGGGTGGTAGTAGTGGTAGGCATCCTGCCCCCTGGGTGAGGGTGGTAGTGGTGGTAGGCATCCAGCCCCTCTGGGTGAGGGTGCTAGTAGTGGTAGGCATCCAGCCCCCTGGCTAAGGGCGGTAGTAGTGGTAGGCATCCAGCCCCCTGGGTGAGGGTGGTAGTAGTGGTAGGCATCCAGCCCCCCTGGGTGAGGGTGGTAGTAGTGGTAGGCATCCTGCCCCCTGGGTGAGGGTGGTAGTGGTGGTAGGCATCCAGCCCCCTGGGTGAGGGTGCTAGTAGTGGTAGGCATCCAGCCCCCCTGGCTAAGGGTGGTAGTAGTGGTAGGCATCCAGCCCCCTGGGTGAGGGTGGTAGTAGTGGTAGGCATCCAGCCCCCTCTGGGTGAGGGTGGTAGTAGTGGTAGGCATCCTGCCCCCCTGGGTGAGGGTGGTAGTGGTGGTAGGCATCCAGCCCCCTGGGTGAGGGTGCTAGTAGTGGTAGGCATCCAGCCCCCCTGGCTAAGGGTGGTAGTAGTGGTAGGCATCCAGCCCCCTGGCTAAGGGTGGTAGTAGTGGTAGGCATCCAGCCCCCCTGGGTGAGGGTGGTAGTAGTGGTAGGCATCCAGCCCCCTGGGTGAGGGTGGTAGTAGTGGTAGGCATCCTGCCCCCTGGGTGAGGGTGGTAGTGGTGGTAGGCATCCAGCCCCGCCTGGGTGAGGGTGCTAGTAGTGGTAGGCATCCAGCCCCCCTGGCTAAGGGTGGTAGTAGTGGTAGGCATCCAGCCCCCTGGGTGAGGGTGGTAGTAGTGGTAGGCATTCAGCCCCCTGGGTGAGGGTGGTAGTAGTGGTAGGCATCCTGCCCCCCTGGGTGAGGGTGGTAGTGGTGGTAGGCATCCAGCCCCCTGGGTGAGGGTGCTAGTAGTGGTAGGCATCCAGCCCCCTGGCTAAGGGTGGTAGTAGTGGTAGGCATCCAGCCCCCTGGCTAAGGGTGGTAGTAGTGGTAGGCATCCAGCCCCCCTGGGTGAGGGTGGTAGTAGTGGTAGGCATCCTGCCCCCCTGGGTGAGGGTGGTAGTGGTGGTAGGCATCCAGCCTCCCCTGGGTGAGGGTGCTAGTAGTGGTAGGCATCCAGCCCCCTGGCTAAGGGTGGTAGTAGTGGTAGGCATCCAGCCCCCCTGGCTAAGGGTGGTAGTAGTGGTAGGCATCCAGCCCCCTGGCTAAGGGTGGTAGTAGTGGTAGGCATCCTGCCCCCTGGGTGAGGGTGGTAGTGGTGGTAGGCATCCAGCCCCCTGGGTGAGGGTGCTAGTAGTGGTAGGCATCCAGCCCCCCTGGCTAAGGGTGGTAGTAGTGGTAGGCATCCAGCCCCCTGGCTAAGGGTGGTAGTAGTGGTAGGCATCCAGCCCCCCTGGCTAAGGGTGGTAGTAGTGGTAGGCATCCTGCCCCCCTGGGTGAGGGTGGTAGTGGTGGTAGGCATCCAGCCCCCTGGGTGAGGGTGCTAGTAGTGGTAGGCATCCAGCCCCCCTGGCTAAGGGTGGTAGTAGTGGTAGGCATCCAGCCCCCTGGCTAAGGGTGGTAGTAGTGGTAGGCATCCAGCCCCCTGGCTAAGGGTGGTAGTAGTGGTAGGCATCCTGCCCCCTGGGTGAGGGTGGTAGTGGTGGTAGGCATCCAGCCCCCCTGGGTGAGGGTGGTAGTAGTGGTAGGCATCCAGCCCCCCCTGGCTAAGGGTGGTAGTAGTGGTAGGCATCCAGCCCCCCCTGGCTAAGGGTGGTAGTAGTGGTAGGCATCCAGCACCCCCTGGGTAGGGGTGGTGGTGCGCATTCAGGCCCCTGTGTGCATATGTGGCATTGGTGATGGGCATCCCGCCCCTATGGTGCTGCTGTTGCTGGTGTAAGTATATTCAGCATCCCCGTGTCTGTGTGTGATGTGTCGTGTACGTGTTGTATGTGTTTTGTGGTTGGTGTCTGGCTTACCTTCTGCGCCGTACGCGTCCGTGCCTGTTCCGGTAGTAAATGTAGAATATTGGTATGATCGGGACGAAGGGATTCATGGTTGGTTCGTGTCGTTCGTCCTTCTCGTTGCTTGGCGTCGTCCTCGTCGCTTCGCCTCGTCCTCGTCGCTTCGCGTCGTCCTCGTCGGTGCCGTGTTCGTCTCGGAGCCGTGGATCGTGTTTTGGCGCGAATCGGAGCTTATGTGCGCCTCTCCCGGATGCTTTGACGTGCCGTGCGTAGCGACGGGTTCGGAGCGTACGGAAAGCGCATCGTACTTGTCCGGCCGGACGGGGCTGCATTTTTCCTTCCGTGCGACTCGATTCGGCGTTTCCGGATTCGCCTCGGTCGGAGAACAGGACCTGGTTTGGGTGAGTACGGCTCGGCCGGATTTTTTGCTGTTGTGCGCATCGTACTTGCTCGTTCGGTGTACTGTACGGATCGGTCGGGAAACAGGCTTTCGCATGGCTTTTTCCCGACCGAAGTGGTATTGGGTGCGCCTCCGACCGAGATCGGAATCGGCCCCTATGTGTGTAATTATTTTCTGTTATGTATCTCAGAGATGCAGCAATACATGCATTCCTCATGTATGCATGGCGTAGTTTTCTTTCAGGCAGTTTCAAGCTTTTATGACTCTGGCCTATAATCTCTTGTTATCAAAATAAATAATTACCATAAGCTTTTGAGATATAGACATATACACCGAAATCAGACTCTAACTTAAAACAAAACACATGGTTAATTAAAAAAATAAACTATAGGTTCATGAGTTACATATTTTGGTCTCCCAGGATTCATTTAGCAGTGAAGACATACACCAATAGTTCAACAGTGCCTTAGAGAATCTCCAGTTCTTTCAAAATAGTTACTCCACGTTGACCCTGAATGGCACTCGACAAAAGAAAGAAGGAAATGTGGAACTGTATAAAGTGAACTGCACTGACAAAAATCACGTTATACTTTCAAACTTTACACTTTCCAGACTCCAGCTGTTGACAAGTTAAGCAAGCAGACCTTAACAACCCTACTAAATTTAAATATTGCTTTTATATCAGATTATTTCACTCTGTCATTTTTGTGAGCTGTTTCAATTGTGAATTGATCACAGCATCAATTGCCTCTATAAAGTTAGCGTACTTTACTTTTGTCTCACCCTGTTGATTCTGCAGGGAATTACTGTGAAATCAAATCATCTTATTTTAGTCTACTAACAAGCGACAATTAAAACTGTGAGATAGCAATATAGGTTATCACAGGATAACTAGAATGAAGCAATATATATAAAAAACTGGGGGTCTGCTTTCAGAAAAAAATTTGTAAATATACATCCGAGTTTTACAACCTCGCATACCTGCAGATTGACTACTTTTTGGAATCCTCCACCTTCTCCAGACTAAACATAGAAAACTGTACCACTCGTAAATTTCCAGGCATACCTCTCGGCATGTTTTGAAAGTGCATTATTCTCAAGCGAAAATTAATATGCGAATATTCTCAACTGAATAAAAAATATAGCAAAAACTTTTTTTTTTCCACAGGGAGAACACTGTTTTCATACCTTGGAAATACCTTTCCAATACACCCCCATCAATTCTGGGGTGTGTTCCCTTCTTCCTTCCCACCCTGGAATAGGGTTTACACCTGCACTTGTTAGGAGTAAATACATTTTCATTTCCCGGTTGGTAAGTTCTTGGAGAGGAGTTTCTAAATGCCCACAAACATATAAGTTCCTAGGTTTTCAAAAACTTCCAGTGCATTTTCACCACGCCCCTTCTTCAGGAGGAGTTGTACTCACACGAAAACCTCTGTGTGGGGATAGGCTATTTTGAGTGTGGAATGACTTTTGCAAATTGCAGACCTCATTTGGCACTAGATAAAGAACCTATTTACTTGTGCTAATCAAACTTACACACGCAAAACGCTTTGTGAATAGGGTCCTGGGTTCATCTATCGTGATGCAATAGCAAGCATTTAACCATTACTCACATTGATGTCTTCATAGCATTTTAGCTAACAGTGCAAATACACTCTTGAACTAAACGTGGAAGTAGATAGCTGTAGATGCTGCAGGTTATGAATTAAGGGATGTCTGTTAAAGTCCAGCTTCCCAAGTAGGATTTAATTTTCATACATTCATCTTCACTTTAGCATTTCCTTACAAACTATAATATTAGTCACTCTTATTCTTGTTGATGTTTAGTGTCAAAACATCCCTAAGGAGGAATGAGATTTGATGGACTGGCATTTCAAGGGAGAAGGTTGAAGAAAAGTTAGCTTAGATAATGAGGCGTGGGTCCATGGAGGGTTCCTCTTTCCCTATATTAAAGGTATTTATGCAAAGCTTTTGCAATGTAAATATCAGTCGTTTGACATTTGCTTCCCTCTCGCTTATCTTACATTTGTTTGTTTTTCTGCCCATTATCTATCTGGTTTCCTTTCCACTCTTCTGACAGTGATTATATAACCTCAAGTGGTTTTATGTCAGTCATTCAATATAATACAACAGCACAGATTGAAAACCACACATCAGTGGGAAAGCAGTCAGCAATTTGCATATAACTTCTATCAGCACCATTTCTTGGTTACAGAGTTTGGAGTGATTTTCGCTGGCTTTATGGGAACACCACAAAGAGCTTAAATATTTAGTGTAATTATCACATCCATGTTAAACCCAATATTTTGGTTGACCAAAACCCATTAAATTATCCTAATGAAATTTGAAAGTTATCCATAGAGGGTGAAATTGACATTTTTTTAATGCTGTACAAATTCAGGTTTGTTTCTAAACTGTAGTTCCACTGACCACAAGAGAAATTAGCAGCCACAGTTAACCCTTAGCCAAACCTGTATTCATGAGAACTCAACACTATCCATTGAATCCATTCCCTGGACTAACACATTATCCATATATACTGTAGGGGTGGGCGTAACTCACCTAATTCTGTATAGCGTAATCATGTGGAACTACCTAAACATTCCGTGAGATTACGCATAATTACGTGTGAAGAGTAATTCTGTGTTTAGGGCTATTTCTTAATGCAAAAATGCCCCTTTGCGTCCAAAATGGGAGCACAAATGCACCTTGTGCTAAGAAAGAGTGTTAAATGCAACAGAACATGAATAGCAAGCATAAGCAGTTAATCAGAATCGCTAAATATGCTCTTGGAGGAGGATTTTCACCCAATTTACCACCGGCATTTAGTGCTGTTTCCTTATAACAAAATGCCCCTCTCGGGCTAAGAAATAGCGCTATATGTTCTGTTGGGGTAAAGTTCTCCCCCCCCCCCCAACTTACTCCTGGCACCTAGCACTAGTTTCTTAGAGCAAAAGGCACGCCAGTCTCCAAAATGGATGCAAGGATGCATTTTGCAGTTTGCATTAAGAAATAGCGCTAAATGTAGCAGAACATAAATAGCAAGGGTCCGTTCATGGTTTTCCCCAAAAACAGGCAAATTTGTGTTGTTATTGGTATTATTGGTAATTCCACAACAAAGAGTAACACGGAAATTATCAAAATTATTCTGATTACCCCAGCGGAATTAAAATTTTGCCCAAGCCTTATGAATTGGTAACACACAACCAGCGGCAAACTGGCATTCATTATCCATGTCTTCAGTACCATTGCTCCAAGCGCAAATATAATGTTGCCTTACTTCAGACACCTACTGGCAACCTACACATATTTCAGTGTTTCTGTGATCTATCAACAACCGAGCAGAAGCTGCTTTTCTTCTTTCTTCCCTAAATTCTGCTCCTTTCTACTCATTAACTCCTCACTTGTAGAAACCTCATTTAAAGTGTTCCCACTCCTTCAACTTACTGAGAGAGTAAGACACACATCATAACCTTCACTCTCTCAGGTAGACACTCCCTTGATGAGAAATTCACCTTAAATTCCCAGTTCCAATAGTACCCCGCAAATGCTCAACTTGGTAGACCAACTCATTTTCTTCATGCATAATTTCCAGATACCAATCACCCACTGCCATGACCTACCCCACAAGATGAACTGCACACCACAACATCACTTTCTCTGCATTTAATATTTACTGAGCTTTTCATCAAAACTAATGTAAGAATGGATGATACACCTAAAATGCCAATACAATACATCAAAATAAGCAACAAATTTAAAGTTAACATAAAAAAACCGATGCTATAAGAAACAGCACACTGAGTACTCCCTGAGACAGAACATTATCTTTTAATAGAGATTCAGTCAAAAAGTCTAGAAAAATAATCACAAATTATCTCAAAATCATCATTTTTCTAACACACTTCAAGTAACACTCTTATACTGCTAGTTTAGACAGCTCAACCAGCTGAGTCTCTACTTTCAGTTACAACGTAGACCTCCATCCTATATTCTCATTCCTAATATTTTTAAGATAAACAGGTCACCAGAACAAAGTAGTCAATTTAATAATAGTTTTTATGAGGTTTGCCATAGGCCGAATTACTAAAGCCAGCCCGATCCTGGTCAATGTATTATTTGATTTTGTTCAACAAAGTCATGTGAAGTATGCACAACTGGAAACCAGGTTTGCAAATCTCATACACAAGAAGATATAGTCGTTTCTCCTTACTAACTTCCTGAACTCTAAATAATGCTTTGTTGAAAAGGGCATAATCAGACATTAGCTCCAGTTAAGATAAAGCTTGTGATGGATTCTAATCTTTCACTGACCCTAGAACGACAGGGAATGAGTGACTGAATAGTACAGGACATTAACACCTGCATGTCATATTCCCATCGGTAAAAAGTAATGTTTTAACTTAGACCTCTAAATCGTGATCTCCCTGAAGTTGGAGTTATTTAGCAGCAGAACAGTCAATGGCTCAATAAATAAGTCCACAAATGGGTACAGAGGACTCCCTCGTTTAGTAACTTCCTCTATTGAAATGCATTCTGATAGGACCTCAATTATGACAATTCTTGGAAGGCACACTTCATACATGGCTTTGAATCCATAAGTAGAAATTGTCTCCAAACCCCATGCTGTATAACGCCTGGAATACTTGTCACAACTCACATAATTCATCATTTCCACAACCAATAAAATTAAATCTAAGGAACAGATTCAAGAAGTCAAAGCTAATGACGGAAGTTGGTAGGGGTGTTGACTGTCAAAGTCCCCAAGCTGATCATCCATCACCAAGTGTGCCAGTAAGGCTCTGGTAGACCTTAGTGGCTTTTCCATCAATATTAGATGGACATCCAGGCAAGCCCATCTTGCATAGTAGCGCTGAGATTAAAATGTAAACAAATTTACAATAAGTACCTCAGCCATCTGCCAATAGAACCGGTGGAAGATCTCATTTAATATAATGTGAGAGAAGTGTCCTGTCTGATCTTGGAATATATGTATCT
Organism: Calotriton arnoldi; assembly: GCA_963921515.1. NCBI lineage: Eukaryota > Metazoa > Chordata > Amphibia > Caudata > Salamandridae > Calotriton > Calotriton arnoldi. The sequence goes on along the minus strand of CAWUFW010011905.1, from coordinate 470,832 downwards.
TTGCCTTGATTTACTAAATGAGATTGCAAAGTTTGACTAAGAATTGACCACCTTGACCATGGTCAGCCATTCCACTAGCTATAAGGAGAAATCGAATTGCATTATATGGATCAACTCAGCCATATTAAATGTACTAGCCAATCTCTGCTGGATCCTGTCTGGGCTTGACTATGTTCGCAGTTGGAGCAGTGCTGGGATTGACTATGTCCACAGCTTTGTGGCTCATCTACACTGATGGCAGGTGTGACAAATTGGGTTGTTGGTTGAGGGGTGTGTGAGCCATTTTCAAGCATTAACAACCATCCTTCTCAGGGTGAACCGTAAAGAGCCACTAAATTAACCTATGCTTAACCCTCTGGTAGCTTGGCACAAAAACAGGGTTAACTTAGAGGCAATGTGTAAAGTATTTATGCAGCACTCAAACAGTAATAAATTGAAAACATAACACAAGACAAATTACATGCAGGTCAGCTGGGAATTTGCAGAGAGGCTTCTGGGGCTTGTTGTGTCCCTGTAGCTCAGAACAGGAGGACATATAACTTGCCCTTGGAGTCACAAGGATAGCCTGGGATGAAGGGACCAGGTCCAGTGTTCCTTCTTAGACAGCAGGGCAGTCCTATAGCAGCAGGGCAGTCCTTCTTCTGAGTGTCCACAGGTCCAGGAGTATACTTAAGATTGGGTCTGAAGGTCCTAGTTTTCTAGGTGCTAGCTTTGAAGTGGAAGAAACTACTTCTGGAGCTTTCACCCCACCAAAGTGTCTGGAATTTCCTGCCTACCTGCCCTGGTGGCAGGATGTCTGAGGGCACAATAAGCTAATGTGAAGTTCTTTGTGTGTTTGCTGAGGCAGTGTCTTTCAAGTATAAGTGGGGGCTGTGCACAGCTCCACCAACTATCCTGCTTGGATGGCCCATCCTGCCAATATCTAGTCTTCTATTGTGTGGCTGTGTGGGAGGAATACATAAAAGCCAACTACCAACTACATCTAGTCATGTAACCACAGGCTGCAGGCACCAAATGGTTATGACAAGAAAGTATCAACTTTCTAAAAGTGGCATTTTCAAAATTGTTACTTGGAATCAAACTTTACCATTAAAGAAAATGTTAATATATAATCCATTAGACACCAAACATGACCTTTCTACCTGCTCCCAAACAAATGTTTTCTCTGTACCAGGATATGTAAAACCTAAAAGTACATGTCAAACGTCTTAAATGCACTGCACTCTGCCCTATGGGCTGTTTAGGGCCTACTTTAGGGGTGGCCTAGATGTATTAAAAAGGGAGTTTTAATCCTGGCATTGGGTGTATTTTTCCATGTTGCAATTACAATTTAAAACTGCAGACAGGGTGCGATGGCAGACCTGAGACATGTTCAAAAGGCTACTTAAGTGGGTGGCACAAAAAATGCTGCAGACCCACTAGTAGCATTTAATTTACCAGCCCAGGGATGGTATACCACTTTACTTAGGGGTTTATAAGTACATTAAATATGCCAATAAGGTATAAGCCAATGTTACAATGTTTTAGGGGGAGGGCACCTTAGCACTGAGTATCAGTGGTAAAGTTCACAAAGTCCTAAAGACAACAAAACCAGGAGGGGTGAAGGCAAAATGTTTGGGCGGGGCCCTGCATAGTGTACCTCTGCAGAGGAGACAAGAAAACTTCTCAATCAGCTCCTGTGGGCAGATTCACCCAACTCAGAGGACAATTGATCACGATACCTGGAGGAGGATGTCAGATGATAAAAAGGTAATGTATGTGTGCTGAAAGTCATGTGCAAGGGTGCAGCTATCATGGAAGCAGCAGCAGGAAGTACTCTTCATGAATCATTTTAGTGAAGAGATTCCTGGTGACCAGGGGGACGGAGCTCCAATCATTCTTCTGAGTGCCAGTATCAACCTGCTTGGCCAGACAATCATAGCTTAAATACCCCTGCCTACACTATGGCACAGATAATGGTTTATGCTTGGAAAAGTCAGAAGTTCGAACTATGACAGGTGAACTTTGGTGACATCTCAATATCAGAGTCGGCAAATGGCATCCTGCAGTGCATATTGGCTCAATGAGCAAGCGTCTTAGCTCCCTGTGATTAGGACATACAAGAGGCCTATTGAGTTGAAAATAGTTTCTGCATGAAGAATGATATTTGCTACAGAAAGAGGTATCTTGCATCTGTTAATGAAGGTGAATGTAGAGACATATTGAAGTTGAATAGACTTGTAGTCTCTATGCCTTTCAGATTGTGCTGGTCAGGAGTACACATAATAAGTTCAGATTGTGCATAAGATACCACATGTTAAATAGCAGGACCATCTAATGCTAGAGGGAAGTCTGTCTGGACCAGAAAAAAAACTCTCAAGCCCAAAAGTCAGAGTTCCTCACCCAGCAGTGGCCTGTTATCGAGAAATTCCATAACTACTTGTTCAGTAATTCATTCAAATGAGGAGGGCTCAACAACCCCCTCACATATGTAAGGATAATGGTCAAAGTGATACAGCAGGACATCTTTCCCACATATGTCTTCCTGCTCCAGAACCAAATTGAGGGCTGAATATTGATGTCAATGGTTTGTTTAATTACCCAGATTTAAATGACCCTGATCCCTGTTGGATGGCTCTATCAGCAACAGTATTAAAGGCCAAGGCAATACAGACCATGCATGCTTTGGTAAACCAGTTGAGTGGTGCAGGTGACTGGTGCTACTCCAATACACAGTCTACATTAATCTTGCCAATTTATAGTTTGAATTATGGGAGGGCATGGCAAACCCCTGAAAATGGTAGCCCCTTGACCTGGAGCTCCATAACCGCTCTGAGCCTATCCACCATCATCCGGAGGGGGAAACCAGTAATACCACTGCTATTGGATCCAGCCTGCTCCCCTGTCGGTCTGTGATGGGACAGAAGCCCAGTCACCCTGAAAGAGAGCTGCTGAGGTCACTGCTTGGAGCAGCAGACTCCCCTGGACATGAGGCTGCAACGCCAATGGGCCACGCTGATGTGACGCAACCCGGACTGCTCTTGGAGTGTGGCCGCAGACGGCGTGTTCTTGGCCCTTTGGTTCCAGTAGAGGGGAGACTTGCGCGTCTGCCCTGGATCATCGTCAGGGAGATCATTGGTAAACCTGAAGGGAAGTTCAGAGACTGGTAAGTGCAGGGACCCGGCGAATGGTGTCCTCTCCTCCCTTGGCATTGCGGCCTGCTTCCCCCTCCCCGCATCCTGAACTCACCACGGCAGCCTGCCACCCCCTGTCGTACGCTGAGGCCCCTCCGCATGATCCTGGGCGGAGCTGTGAGCCTTCTTTGACTACAGATATGGGGGAGACTCACATCACTGCCAGAACTCCTTGAGTGATGCATCTTGAGGGGATGAACTCAGATTTTGCAACAGCTCTCCACCTGGAGCCAACATGTGGCCCTCTGAGCACCTAGAGCGTTCGTCTCGCCAGCGATCTCCATGAGGTACCCTTTGCTGATAAATGCTGCTGGGCTGATGAGTTGAGAGGTGGCCTGCCAAGGGGCACGATCTGGGAGGTCCTCTCCATCTGACGGCTGCTTGGCATAGGGTGAGTTCATATCCGTACCTGGCCCGGGCATTTGGTGGGCTGTCGCTTCTAGACTGCTACTCATCAGATTGGACTTCCAGCACCTAGCAATCACCACAAATCCACCCCATGCAGAAATATCCATCCACTAGGATCCCCACCAAGGGCACTGGAGCGATAAATACTCCCAAGGCCCCATCAGTGATTCTACCCACAGGTCCCCAAGTGACCTTCAACTTGAACCCTGATCCCGGCAAATTAGACGATATCTTGGAGGCTATCAAGGGTTTCCTTGCAATTCTGGAGCTACACACTACAACATTCTGAAAATTACTTGAAATAGTCAGTCCTCCTGGTGGCCTTTCTGAACAAATGTGGTGGCTCTGTTGACACTGTACTGCTCCATACTGAAGCCAGATTAATGCTAAATATCAGACATATAAGCTGGATCTCAATGAACAAGAGGAATTATGGGCCCTCATTAAAACCTAGAAGACCAAGAGGTTACCACTTATGGCGCATCATGAAAATACTTTTATTGTTTTATTCTAAGCTTTTGTGATCATAAGCTGATTGCTTTCATAACACGGATGCTTCTGACAAATCACCTAATAGTTTGAACATAAGAATTGTCTCTTTTTTGTACATTTTGGCATTATGATATATTCATTGGATAATGTGTCTTATGATCTGTTTGTAATTGCCCACCTTTATTCTCATATGGTGCTCTTACATGTGCATGTTATATGGTGAGAGAAAGTTATTAAAATGTAACATTCAAAAGATTTCCGCTAATGCGATGCTACCCTTTCTCTTTTTGAGATATAGTGTTGTTCATTAATATATAAAGTGATGGACAGATACAATTTTAGCTTCACAATTTTATAATACTCTTTGAACACAAGGCTTTGACTTTCTTTAGGCACCTTCTTGATGTGAGTATCTTTATGTTAAGCTAAGCTTGTTTTGACATGCAGACCCTCATATATATTATGCATGCATCTCTGGTATTTCACCTCTGCTTGCTCTTCATCCCTTTAATTTGGCTCATATACAGAAGGTGCATGTAACTTGGCCTTTTAGCCCGCCTACGCTGCAGATGCTGCTTTTATCTGTTGTAGTCAATTATTGTAGGGCGTTCACAAATATATTCCCCTTGAGTCTGACAGTGTTGCTCTAGCAGCCTCACTGTGTGCCATCACAGTTCTCAAAATGAGAACCTATAGTTGGCCATTCTATTCCTTCAAATTAGCAAGCGAGTAAGCTTTCAATATTGCTTATGCATGTGTTTGGGGCACTACACCATCCTTGGCCCTTGATAATAATTAACAGGGTCAAGTACTGGCGGTGCATTCATGACCAAATTACCCCAACAGCTCCGCATACTCCATCTTTGATACTTGAAAGATAAAACTGACTAAATTATCGCAGTGACAACTACACGCCCCTCTACACTAGAGACTCCATTCAAGTGTTTTCACGCTTGCCGTGTCAGCCTACCACAGCCCCGCCCACTTTTGAGCTATGGCCGCCCTTTCCAAATGCTTTTTAGCGAGCAGCAAGCTAGGATCTGATAATGGCGTAATGAGCTCTGCCATACGCCGATTTGTGGACCTCATTCGTGACCATGGCCGACCACTCCTGACACTAAGGGCATAATTATGATGTTGACACTGTTGCGATCTCGGGACAGACCGACCTCCGGTCGGTGGTCCTGACACTGCGATTACAATTCGACCACACATGGCACGGTGGCATACTCCCATTTACCATGGGAGCTTGTGCTATGGCCATAAACCGGCTGTAGCACAAGCTTCCATAGAGAAATGGGAGCCTGTGTAAATCCCTGCCACACGGTGCAGGGATTTCCAGGCTGGCACCATAGGTGCCCCCAAGGCCCCAACCAGAGGGCCAGGGGAGAAGGGGGCCCTTCTAGGGCCCCCCAAAGGCACTTTCCGACAGCAAATCCATGTTGCAAAGGCTGGCATGTATTTGCTCTCTGAAAGTTTCATCATAATTCTGAAGGCGGAAATGCCTTCCTCACGGAATTATGTAGCCCTTCCGACTGGCCGAAGGGCTCGGAAGTCAGCCGGATTGACTGGCCGGTTTGAATTACGAGCGCCGTAATTGTAATACGGCGATCGGAAGTCAACCAGGGATGCTGGTTGGAGGCTTTCCGACCGACATCCTAATTAACCCCTTAAGTCATCAGATCTGGAAAGTACGTTTTTGAAAGCAACACTGTTTGTTAAGTGGATTAACCCATAGGCTGCCGCTCACTTTTTCGACCCACTCCTTCTAGGATCTCCGCCAAGCAAGAAGATACTACATAATTAAACGTTTTGGTTGTAGACCTGTGCTTGAGTTATTGTTGTATGTAATTGATTTGTGCACTATTTGAGCAAGTCTATAATTTGGGATTTTTACCTAGAGATGACTATTATCTGTCGCCTTTCAATCATGGTGTACTGTCTGTCATCGCGGTCCTAATGCTCACCTGAATTAAATGTTTGTCTTTGCCCTTTTTTTGTCTTTGATGTGTAGTAGCGATACATTTGAAAGGTTTTGTAAAATATGCGTGCAACATTGAACAAATAAACTTGGATATGTGAACGCGAGTTAGGTGTCATTGCCTTTCTTGATTGTAGCACAGCAATGCCTCTCATTATTTTGCAATTGGAAATATAGGATCTATTCTTAAAGGGTGATTTTAGTCCCAAGGAGGCCACAAATATTAAGTTTGCCTCTCTTTGAAATCTATTATATTTATCCTGCTAGAGCTTCCCTCTTTTTTTCTCTTGTTTAGTGGTGTAGCCCCGGCTCTAGAGTGTTATAAGGGCCCCCCTCCTTCTTTTTCACATTGTTCTTGATGCAGTGGCATCTTCGGGTTTATTAATGATGTTGATATAGAAGTTACCTGGGGAAGACTTATACCCACATAGGTAAGCCCTCGCTAGGCCCTACTTTGGTCTCCTTTTTGCATTACACGAGTCTTTGTGAAGCCCTGAGGCACACGTTTCGTCTTTGGTGGGGCAGCATGTATTAATTACTTACAATTTGTATAAATACAAACGTTGATTGTTTTGCATCTCATTCGGCCAGATTGTGGGGCATATTCACAAGGACTTATCGCAGAGTTACCAGTACTTTAGCGCAGCAAAAGTGGGGATAGAATTACCGCCCCTTTCGCAAGCTGGAGCTAACTGCCCACATCACCACATAATCCGCGATAGCTGCCACAAAAAACATCACCACGGTTGACACCGCCAACTAACGCTAATGAGATGCAGAATAGGCGTGTCCGTGCAAAAACACACGAAAAGACAATGCCATGCGATTCTCAACGGACAGCCAGATCTGCGATGCGAGTCAAAAACCGGCGAAAAGCCGCGGTAGCAGCAGGTATTTAACACCTGCCTTTTGCTGGTGCTAAGCGGGACGACCACCTGCAGTCCGAAAGGGAGCTCAGACCAGAGCCACACCTGAAGACCAACAGACGCCATGGAGCTACTGATCATGCAGTTCGGAGACCCAAGAGGGCCACAACACCCACCGCCACCACCCCCAGGCCCGTCACCACCCCCAGGACCCGCCCCGCCCCCCCGGACCACCACAGAGGCAGCGTAGACAAAGACAGCGGACCTACCGTAAACGCACCAGCCTCACAGACTTAACGCCAGAGGAGGTCATTGCCCACTACAGGCTCAAAAGGACAACCATCCTCCGCATCCTGACCTACATCGCCCACAGGCTGACGGTACCAACACAGCGGACAACCAACATCCCTCCGCAGACAAAGCTGCTGGCTGTGCTGCACATGTTGGCCTCTGGTACCTTCCAAACCACAACTGCCAGAGTCGGAGGAGTCTCACAGCCAGCCCTATCCAAGTTCATCACACCAGTCCTGGATGCCATCATCAGCCTGGTACCCCAGCACCTCCACTTCCCCACACTGCGCAGGAGCAGCTGGAGACCAAGCAAGGCTTCTATGCCATAGCTGGATTCCCTCACGTGTTGGGGGCTATTGACTGCACACATGTCTGACTTGTGCCCCCTGCCGACACTGCACACAACTACCGCAACAGAAAGCCCACGCATTCCATCAATGTGCAGGCAATAGTGGACCACCGGGGACTCTTTACCAATGTTGTGGCCAACTACCCAGGCAGTGTGCATGATTCATTCATCTGCCGACAGTCCATCATCAACCAGCGCTTCCAGGATGGCACCTATGGAAATGCATTGCTCGTTGGTAAGTACCAAATGAACACACCACACACCTCAACTCCACAGTCATGCAACTCACAACACTGGCAATGGGCACGCAGCAAAACTACATGCAACATGCCACACAACATGCCCACCGAACAGACACGACAACACGACTCCATTGGGAACCTGGGCTTGCCATGTACACAACCCATCTACGGCATGGCACCACAGCCACACAATAGCAAATTGTGAGGAGAGGCTGGAAGCAGGCATGTGCGAGAGAGGCAAGTGACTAATGAATGAGAACCTACCCAATGCCAAGTGTGGCGTGGATGTGCTGGACAGACTTCAGTGTGCAAACCACGGAAATGGCCATGTGGACATTAACTGCTGGTGCATGGAGTGTAGTGGCCAGTGGACGCTACCATGTCACCACAGGCTGTGGGGCATAACGCGGAAATGTCGCTCGTTACGTCCCCCCCTGTAGGCGTGGGCGGAGTGGGTTGGCCCTGCGTACGCCAGGCATGCGTAGGGGTGTGAATAAAAACCCCTGCGCACTGGGCGTAGTTCTCTACCGGAATCGCCAACGTGTCTACCAGGGCGGTGCTTCTCAGCCCGCCACGAGGCCGACGCCGTGAGCAGCGGGGCCTGCGACCCTGTGCGCCTGCTGCACCCCAGGCCGCTGGTCCCCAGACCCATCTTGCCTGCCCCAACGCACCAAGGCCGCTCCGCTCACCTGCCGACACCGGCGTGTGTCAAAGAGGGCCCACCACGTGCCGGTGCAAGCTCCAAGCCCCAGGCCCGCGACCTTGGCAGCCTCCGCAGACCATCGCTGGCCTCCACGACGCAGGCCCACAGTACTCCTTTCTCGTTGACATACCCCACCGACGTACAATTTGGCCCAGTTGGTGGCACATATGGAACTGAGTCTTGAGTTATGAATGGCAGTGACCAAATGTTAATTGCAGCGTTTATATCACTGAACTCCCTTCGATCAGTGTCCCAAACTCTGCATCGCAAGCACACGACACGTGTCTGTGGGCCCGTGCTGACCGCTGCCCCCGGCCTACACTGCGGTCCAGTAGGTCCCACATCCAGCACTTCGGGGTCGATTCCGATCTCAGTCGGAAGGCCTCCGAATCGGATTCGGCTTTACCGGATCCGAGTCGGAGGCTTTGTTTCCGACCGAGTCATACAGAGGTCCGGACGCCCTAGTACGATGCGAATGAATGCGAAATCGCCGACCGACTCGTTTCCGGGTCCGAACCGGTCCGTACGACTCGGTCGCAGACTAACTGTACCGCGCAATGGAGTCGATTTCCGACCGAGCCAGTACAATGCACGAGTCGGACAGCTGGATCGAGTCGGAGTCTCCGGGACGAAAAATCTCCGGGAAGCTGACTTCGGGGGTCCGTGCCGGACCCCCTTCACCCGCAGCCTAACGAGTCGAACACAGAGGGGGACCAAAGGGTCCCCCCTTCAAATGCATGTACGGTGCGGATGGCGCCAACGCGTACCCACTGCAGGGGGCGTCCTTTTGCAAGACGTACCTATTCAGCTGATGTGAGGCCATGCACGCGTCGTACGACCGGCTCCCATTGACTTCAATGGGAATCCGACCGAGCCGAGTCCGTCAGCATGCGGCAGCATCGTACTTGCTCGGTTGGACTCCAGGGGTACGGCTCGGTCGGAAAACACTCCGGATCTGGCTCGGTCGGAGGGCTTTCCGACCCAGATCGGAATTGACCCCTTAGTCGTGATTCATGAATGGCAGAGTCCATACCAGTGAACGCATGGAGAGGAGTAAGAGGAAGATGCGGTTCAGTCCGGATGAAAGTCGGATCCTCATCATGGAGGTGACCGAACACTAGCAACAACTGACCTGGTGCCACTAACCCTGTTCAACGCAAGCCGGCGACACGTGGTGCCACTAACCCTGTTCAACGCAAGCCGGCGACACGTGGTGCCACTAACCCGGTGCAACACAAGCCGGCGACACGTGGTGCCACTAACCCTGTTCAATGCAAGCCGGCGACACGTGTATGTGGGCCCCTGCAGACTACTGGCTCTGGCATGCACTGCGGGGCAGCCGGCCTCACACCAATCACATCAAGGCGGGACCAGCCAGGGCACGGCATCGTCGCAGGCTGCACACATGCTCAGCTCTGGTGCCTCAGCCTCCGTGAGCCACACGTCATCGCCACATGACATTCCAACGCCGTGTGTGGGAGTTCCAGGAGGAGCTGGCTGAACTGCGGTTGGCCCACGCACACCGCTGCCACCGGCCGACACTGCGTCAAGTAGGTCTCACATTTGTGACTGGGTCTTGATTTCTGAATGGCTGGGGGTACACCAATGTACATGCCTCATCGCAGACTGCATCCCCTTGCAGCCCTGGTGCCACTGACTCTGTGCACCTCAAGTCAAGGTCCCTTGCAGTTTGTACTTTGAGCTTCTGATTGACTGATGACTGTTGCAGTTGTTGCCAGCACCAAACACTCCCTGGGGTCTGTCTTACACTCAACCCACGCACAGCCAACACAGGCGTCACTGGACTAGTGTGCCTGCCAACACATCATGCCGAACCACCTATTGACTCATCTCTCTCTGCACTGTCACAGGTGATCAGGGATATGCACTCTGTACTTGGATGATGACACCCCTCCGAGACCCGAACACACATGCCCAGAGGCAGTACAATGCGTCTGTAGGAGAGTAGGATCTGCCTCTTATGTTGCCCCCACTTTTTTTCTGATGTTTACACTGGTTTCTGGCTATAGTCAGGCTGGGACCCTGCCAATCAGGGCCCCAGCCTCTCTGTTCTCTCTAAACGACTTGGAGTGCACTCTAGGTGCACTAGTGATTGGATACTGTGGTACCTTATGAGTCCCTAGTATATGGTACCTTAGGTGCCAAGGGCATAGGTACTTCACAGGCCTACCAGGGGCTGAAGCATGTATTATGCCACCCCTGGGAAGCAGACTAAATCTGACACCACAGGTCTGCTACTGCAGCCTGGGTAAGGTGGTGCATGCACCCCTTACTGTGATATAGGCTACCTATATCACTACATAGATACACACATATAAACCTATAAGTCACTCCTATGGCAGGCCTTATCAATCCTGAAGGCAGAGTGCTTGGTTCCTATGTGAGAGGGTGCCCCTGCATGAGCAGAGCCCCTCTGCAGCATTCGGAGACCCTTCTCTGATGCTGTTTGTAGTGCAGCCTGACCATATACTCTTAAGCGCATTATAACCTCGCGTTAAATGCTAACTTTGGGATGGCTGCACGGAAACATGTCGTGTTTGATGTCAAACATCTTGGAATACTACCCCCCGCCAGTTCTGGCGGCGGGGTAGCATTCCACCCTTCTAGAGGGATAGACATGTACCTACTGTGGAAACGCGGTAGAATCCTGAAGAGCCCTGGCATCACAAAATGGATGCCACCAGTCACAGACACTGGGCTGCCCTCCTGCTGATGACCGAAACTCGCAGTGGAGGAAGCCCAACAAAAGCTATCCTGTCACAGGAGGGTGTGACCACCTTCCAGACAGGGTTTAGTGTATTGGGGTTGGGTGGGTGCACTCCTAGAGTGCTTTGAAGTCCTGCACTGGGGGAGCAGAAGGCTCCTCTGTGCATATGCCAGTTCAAACCAGCTCAGGGGCTACCTGCCCCTGCTCTGGCGCAAAACTGGACAAAGGGAAGTGGGTGTAGCCACCCACTCCCTGACCCTCCCATAGGTGGGGTCATAGAGCTAGTCCCTCCCTTCCTTTTAGTATAAGAGGGGGAACCTGTGCATTGCAAACTAGATACCCCTGGACGACGCTCTGAAGAAGAATCCTGGACCTTTGACGTTCCACTACCTCTGGAAGACTGAAGAATCTCCCTTGGAGTCAAGGAGTGACTCCCCTGCTTGGCAGGCACCAAAAACTACAACAACAGTTGCAAACTACGCCGCTCCCGCCGGAGCCCGAAGTCCCTGCAGCCCAGAAAGAGGATTTCCTGACTTCTCCAAGGCCATCATGAGTCCCCAGTGAAGCTGAGGCCAGTGGACCCCACGAGTGATGAGGAACCGCAGTCCCTGGGTACCGTGTACTATTGTCAGGTGCAACCCCTTCACGACGTTCTACGAACCTGTGCTTTAGACCACGTGTGGTCCCAGCCTCTAGCAGGAATCCCTCTGAAGATCAGAGGCCTACCCCATCCCAAGTGACCGTGGGCCTCTGTTGAAGGAATCCTCCCGAGGCATCTTTGCAATCCCTTGCCAGCCGGCTTGTGGGTCCCCTGAAGACTTTTCTACAGAATCAAAGGGCTCCCCTGGTTTCTCCAGGCCTGCCCTGACTTACCCTCGCTGGGTGAGTTCCCCAGACCTTGCTGGTCTGCACCATTGACTTTATACGCTTTCCACAAGACTTGCTTCTACCAAGGCTTGTTGGCTCCAATCGGGTCGCCAACACTGCAGTCAGCTGCAGACTTTATGGGACACACTGAATCCAGCTCTTGGTTGTCCTCGATGCCTTCTGGACCTCGTGGCCGAAGATTCAAGACACCTGTGAACAACCTGAATCTGTCGACGACGGTGGGCATTCATCTTCCTTGCCCCGAGTCACTGCCAAGTGACTTTGAACACTGTCCCCTCTGCTTTCAGGTCTTCCTTCTTCCGAATCCAGGCTTGGATTCCACCGGACACTTCTTCGGACTTCACAAGCAGCAAGTCTTCATTGGCTCCCATTGAAAACGACGCCGCGACCCGACACCAAAGGACACCTATGCACCCGGCTTCCCTGGGTGAGGTAACTCCAACACTACGATGCTCCTGTGGGTGTTGGCCCTAGAACTACTTACCCTGTAAGTGACTTGCTTGTAGCTACTCCCGAAGTGCCCTTAAACTCTTAATTTCCAACCGCGACTTGCCCCATTGAAGTCTACGGCGATCCGCGCCTGTGTTCACTCACTGCACGCGTCCCCGTGGGTCCTTTACTTACCTGCCTTGGGTGGTTTCGTGAGGCCCCAGCACTTCTGAAGGCCCTGGGCCTTGTCTCTTTGCAAGTCGTTGTTCTTAAGTCTCTTTTTTAGTATATGGTCTGGTACGCCCCTAGGGCCCCAGCCATATTTGTGCTTAATTTATTGTGAAACGTTGATTTATGCATATGTTCCTGTCTTCTAATCCCACAAGAGATTAGTAGAGAGTTGTTTAGTAATAAATACATATATATTTGATATATATACCTGTGTGGTGTCTTTTCATTTGGTGATTCAAGAGATTGTGTGGTAAAACAAGCTGCTTTACATTCCTCCAAGACTTAGCCTGAAGGCTGCTCTCCACAGCTACCACTAGGATAGCTTTCTATAAAGGTTGTCTTAAACCTACCTACCATAAGAGTCGAATTGTACTGGTGCAAGGTGTCCACTTTAACTAGTGAACAGCATATACCAGGCCAACTTCTCACAGTGTCCCACAAACGCACCAGGGGCATTGTGGAACGCACATTTGGCGTGTTGAAGTCACGTTTCAGGTGCCTGGACATCACAGGCGGAAGGCTCCTGTACAGGCCAGACATTGTGTGCAAGATGATCGTTGCATGTTGTGTTTTGCACAACATCTGTGTGCGCTCCAATGCCCCATGGATCCCAGTGCCAGATGCACCGGACGATGATGAGGACGATGGGGCAGGTGGCCCACACCCCACTGCAGCTGCAGCAGGAATAGCCCATAGGAACATCCTTATTGCCAATTTCTTCACCTGAGCACGTCACTTTGTGTCCGTCCTGTACGTTGATGGGACAGTACAAATGGTCCACTAGCACTGCATGTGTTAATAAAACTGATACAGGTTACAGGTTGTACTCGTCCATTGTCATGTCACAAATTCCTGCGATGCCAGATGTGCTTGGCCATTTTGTGCATGCAGGTGGCACCAGTTGTGTCCTGTGTTCTGTTGTGGGAGTGTTGCAGTATGTACCACATTGTTAGCAATGTTAGGGTGCTCCTATTCTTATGTGTGTATGCTGCACTGTGGCTGAGTCGCACCTGCTGCTCTGACTTGACTGCCACTCATCCCTTTCAGGCGGTGTGCCTTTCACTTCTGTGCGTCTACAGTGCTGAGATGTTGCTGACTAGTGTGAATTGTGCCCTTCGTCGTGTTGTGACTCGTGGTCATGGTCGGTAGGCGGGTGTGTAGTTGACGTCAGGGGTTTTTCTGTGCACGTGGATGTGTCCGAGTGTGACCTGCACCTTTGCGGATCTGGCCCACACTCAGCCACATCAGTGTTGTGGCCTGCACATTGACATGATAGTTGGACTGCAGCCATGCTACTAGTCATGTAGTGTCTCTTGTATTGTCAGTGTGGCTGACGAATACGCATCTTCGCTGGGTTCCGCACGTGTGCATGTGTTGGTTGTGTTATTGGTAATGTGTTGGGTGGGGGACCCTTAGGGCACATGGTGGGGGTGGGACTACTTGGTATTTGTGTGTGTGCTGCAGTGTTGCAGGGGGATCAGGGACATGATCCGTAGTCATTGTGGGTGTGCAGTGTGGTCTGCTTATTTGTGCATGTGTGCCATTGTGCCCATCTCCCCCCGTCCTCCCAGTCCCTGGTCGCTACTCACCCTGTTGCTGTTGTGTCCGGTCCTGACGACCAGTGTCCGGGCCCCCAACTCCTGCCACCGTCTCCACACTGATGACTGTGGACACATCTCCTCCATCTCATCCAGCTCCTCCTGCGGCACAGGACTCCCACCTCCAGTCTGCATTGCTGCTTTGAGGTTGTTGGCGAGTTTGCTCTTGGTTTTGAACTTGATATCAGTCCATCGCCTCTTGACCTCGTCCATTGACCTCCTCTGCACTCCGACAGCATTCACCTTGTCCAAGATGGACTGCCATATTCCATTTCTTGTGCCCAATGACACGGTGGAGGTTATGAACAGTTGTTGATGGTGTCCTATCACCTCCGTGACCAGGATCTGATTCTCCTGCGGACTGAACCGCGGCTTCCTCTTCTTCTTGTCCTTCCCTGTCCCCGAGGGCCCTGGCTGGGGCTCCAGGGGGCTTGTGGGGTTCCGATCGTCCCCTGTGCCTGCTCCGCCTGACTCCCTCATGCTTCGCTGTTGGTGTTTTTTTGTTTGGTGTATATTTTTTCTGTTTTTGTAGTGGTTTTTCCCGCCTGACGTGTGTGTATTGCAGGCCTTGCGCGCCTTATCGTGGATTGTCTCTTCGCGATTGGGCCCATCACGACTTTTTTCGCGTTAGTGTTTGAATTGTTATCGCCGTCGCGCTAGTTGTTTCGCGGACATTCGCCGCGTTCTCGTGCGGTTATCGCACGGTCTCGCCGTGTTGTGAATGCCACGTTAACACGGTGTTATTTTCACGCGATGGACTGCGATGTGAGAAGTTGAGGTAAGCTATTTTGGCGATGTTTAACGCACGTTCTTGTGAATTTACCCCTGTGTTTATAGCACCTGGCGATGTTTTTATGACCAAAGGCAACTCCTTTAAAATAAAATGTTGAACCTGGGGAAAACTTGTCGAATACTTTTACAGAATATGAATGAAATGACACGATCGAGGTGGGTCGTTTGCAGCCC
The DNA here is from genome assembly GCA_963921515.1 of Calotriton arnoldi. NCBI lineage: Eukaryota > Metazoa > Chordata > Amphibia > Caudata > Salamandridae > Calotriton > Calotriton arnoldi. Next base: position 455,487 of record CAWUFW010011905.1, on the reverse strand, counting down.
CCGTACGTCTTTAAGTCATGATGACCACTTAACCGACATAAATGCATGCCTCTCAAACTTACTGCAGCCCTGAAGCGCCCTGTCTATACCTTGACAGATTTTACATACGCAGACGTTGTTATTGGGTAAGCAAAAGAAAATAACCAGGCCAAAATCAAATTTTGTATGTTTACAACTCAAGAGGGAAGGGATGCTGCATCGTAATATTAAACAGGTGATTACTCATCTGTAAACAATGATGCAACCGCCCCCATAAATGCGTGCAGCCATAGAACTATCTGTTTTGCTTTCAAACCTCGCGGCAGTGAAAAGTAATAAAGGTACAATGGGTTTAACACGTGCGCACTAAAACATGATCGATGGAGCTGACTGCTTTGAACTCGCCTGTTCTGGACCCACAATTTTTTGTGTCTTTTATCTTACCCCCGAGAAGCAGCTCTTAATAAAAACTTAACTGAATCAACGCAGCAAAGCGCTCGTATTCATTCTTTTTCCCAGCTTCTCGCGTGTGGATTGACTACTTGTATTAAAGAAACCTGACATCCGGCGCGCTTTACTGCGCTAAAACTCTCACTTGGGCCAGCTCTATGCTAAAGAAAATTCCGAAATAAATAAAACTTCAGTTTTGCCTTCACGTGAGCATCGAACGCGCCCTGCGATGATGAACTAAAAATCTCGCAGGGCCGAACGATAACAATTTCATCTGCGCCACGGACTCTCCATGGGGCATATCTACAAGGCCATGCGATAATTATCGCTCAGCGCTCTTAGCGCGAGGATAATTATCGCCGGCCAACTCTGAATTTTATCGCGGAGATAGCATGCTATCAGCAACGCTTATCTCCAAAGCGATAAAATTCAGAGCGCAAGCTGGCAATTGTGCGATTATCGCTGGAAATACAGCGATAATCGCACAAGGTTTGGCGATAGCTTGCTGATAGGGCAAGACATACTTAGCCATGATATCCACCTTACATAGGATATCATGGCTAAGTCAGTCTTGAAGCAGGCGTAAGGAAAGTAGCGATAACAGAGGTTATCGCTACTTTGCTTGTCGCTATGCTTCATAGCGTGAGGCTTGATAATAGGAGAAATGTCAGCTAGCGACATTTCTCCCGTTATTCTGGGGAGGAACGCCCACTTTGCATCTCATTAGAGATGCAAAGCTGGGCGATGGGAGAAAGAGCGAAGAAGCATGGATTCACGCGTTAGCGTGTCCTTGCTAATAGGGCGTTAAAATTATCGCCGCTTTTCGTCCGAAAACGGACGCTAAAGCGGCGATAATTTTATCGCGAGGCCTTGTAGATATGCCCCCATGAGAACAGGTGGATAACGTCACCCACCCTTCGCTACCCTTTGACCCCGCTCACTGGGCTGGCCAATGGCCCCATCCATAGCTCCTCAAGGGCCTCCTGTTTACTGCTGAGGTGTTGGAGAACGGTCAATCCGTGGAAACTGTATAATGTACACATGGCTTTTAGAGTTATACCGTTTTATCTATGTTCTAGCCCTCATGATTCCTGAGGCCAGGGGTAATGTGGGCAGTGCCAGAGGCACCAAGGGGCAAGTGTGGGGCTTGTACATGTTACAACTCAGCTACCTCTGTAGCTGAGTTGTGTGCTCTGAAATTAATTTCTATTTATTTGTAATTGAATATATTTATATGCTTCAAATCTCAAATAGAAATCCTGTAGAGAGGTTACATCTGAAGCGTGCATGGAAACTTGGATGACGATGGTAAAAAAACCCTAACAAGATGACAAATGCATTTCCATTTAACATTAAATATGGGGGTCCCCTAGAGTTCAAGAAGTGACCAAGATGCACACTGCCCAGGAAATAACAGAGGTGGATAGACAAATTGTCTTCTTTAATAGGCTGGTATGCTAACACGCACTCAAATTACATTTTCACCAAATTGGTATCTTGTCAGTGTCGAGTAATGCACTGTTTAAAGTGCGCATGCCTTTTTGGCTGGCTTGCGACGGCCAGCTACACATGCTCACTTTAAAAACCTCTCAACCCAGCTGTCTTAAGACAGCTGGGTTGAGAGTAAGTGCAGGTCTCCAGAGTGCTGTGAAGCACCGAGTGAGGCCGCTCCCACCAATCCTGGTGCTGCTCAAAGGCTGCATTTGAGTAGCACCAGGATAGAGCAAGGGAGTTCCAGCATTCGGTTCCCGTTTCAGAGTCGAGAAGAGGTCTGGAGTGAGGACGTCGCATCGGATAAGTTTTATTTATTTATTTTTATAATTTTTTCCACGTGTGCTCCCATCCCCCCCATCTTGTAGATGCCAGCCACCACTGCATCAGACTCATTATCACCACAACTCCTCGTCAGGGGTAGTAAGCGCTATATAAATGCAATTACAATTACCACAGGTAGCAATAAGGAACCTGACTGTCAGAGAGGGACATCAGTGAAGTCCAAACCTGCAAGACACAGAAGACGAAGACCTCACAATACAGATTTCTAATCTTGCTGGGCACTATTGAATAAAATCCATCACTGAATAATACACTAGACTATTTTAAAGCTGCTTGCGACCCTCCGGTATCATTGATCTTTCAGAAAGATAAATACAACCAAATGCAATCTCAACTGGCTAGGTAGACTCCAGTCAACGAGCATTCAAGAGCTATAAATGGCACCCAGATTACAAAACACCTAGGTAACAATACAAATGGGTAGCAAGTCTACCTTTTCTTCATCGTCACCACAGATTTGTTTGCATTTTCTGGGACCATATTTTTGCTAGCTATGAGTCTCTGTGCACTTTACCATTGCTAAACAGTAGCAAAGTGACAAAGTCATTACCTGCTTGGTTTTTAAAATCGAATTTAATGGAGGAATCAGATTTTCACTATCTTTAGCAGAAATGTAACTTTAGAAATATTTACTGTACCTGAACCAGAACCAGAGTTCCGACACTCATCACAACTCCATAGCTGCAATAGCTGCAATACAAATCATTGGCTGGGAAAATTAATAAACCTGGCTCAGTAAACAGTTGCCTGTCTCAAAACCCAGTAAGGGCCAATGGGTGGTAACTACTGCTCAGTTAGCAAGGATTAGTTATCTGAGAGTGGACAGGAACCATTGGCAGAACAAGGGCCTCTTTAGTACTACCACTATTTGACTTGTAGATGCCAAGGAAGGCTGCTCATGTTAATTCCCAGGACTCTCTTAGACAGCTTGGCTCCGGGCACAACAGTAGGGAAAAACTGTTTTGCCTATGTCAATTAATAGAAGAGCTCCTCTAAATAATGGAATGGTTTAGGAGCTGAAGACAGTCCTGTCTGATAGTATCTAGGTTTCTCCATTTTGAAACAGGGCTCCTGGGTAATTTTATAGTAAAGCAAAGAGGAAGTGCTGCATAAAGTGGTGGGGAGAAAATAGTTAGTAGGTGGCGAGAAAGTAGTTAAGATTGAGTAGAAGGCTTTTTCCATGAGTGGTTGGAGCATAGGTTACATTGGGGCACCTCCACAAACACTTCCTCAGAACATTTTTGGCCCTGGGAAGACACCATCAGAAGATAAGATCCTGCTGAAAGAAGACTCCTGACTCCTGCTGGAAGAAGAGGACTCACACAAGGGCTAAAGGACTCCTAAGCCCTGCTGGCACAGAGAAACAGGTACTGTTCTCCAAGGGCCAAGTGGTTTACCTCCTGTTTTCCTGCTTCAGGGACACAAAAAGCAGAAGTACTCTGCTCTTTAAAAGGCCCAGCTGACCAGTGAGGACTAGACCCTCCAGGACACCTGGCTGGAGAGAGGCATGCTGTCTAGAAGCATGCTAGGGGCTGTAGGACCGACCAGAAGGAACTTTATAGAACTTTGAAAAAGTTGGGAAGTATATAGGGGCATATTTACAAGCCCCTTGCGCCACTTATGCGCCGCCGTTGCGTCACTCATGTGACGCAGCGGCGACGCAAACCATGCGCCACGTTGCGCAATATTTACAACGTGACACATCTAGGGAGATGCGTCACGCTGTAAACCCCTGCGCCACATGAAACCTGCGTCAGGTTTCATGTGGGCGTTCCAGCGCAGGGTGGGCGTTCCCTCGCAGGTACGCCACGTAAAAGTGACGCAGTGAAATCTACAAGATTTCACTGAGTCACTTTACGCTCATGCTGCGTCAAAACCCTGCGCCTGCTTGAAGCAGGCGTAAGGATTGACGCACCATGTTAGGGATAGGGCACCCCCGAGCATTGCTGGAGCTGCATCGCGCTTGCGACGCGATTCCAGCAATGCGCCGCCTTTCCGTCGGGGGATGCGACACGCATCTGCCAATCTGTACGCTACGCATCGGCGGTGGCGCAAGGGCAAACTTGCATGTCGCATCTTTCCTGGCGCATCCCTGCTGATTTGCAGGGATGCGCCAGGGAACGTAAATATGCCCCATAATTTTTATGTTCCCTGGAGGACAGTTAAAAAGTGCTAGACTGCCCAGTTATGTCACAGCCGAGGTAGGCAAGAAAATCAGGTCCTTCCCACTCAATGGAACCACAAAGAGAAGGTATCCAGCCTTGATGACCCCTGCCCGGCAATGGGTTCCAACCTTGCTCCCTTGAGGAATTTCCAAAAATTTAAAAGAGAGACTAAGTCAGAAGGTAAAATTTTAGATCGAGGCGAGGCATCAATTCTGTCTAGCCCACAAAGAGATCTCGGCAGCTATGAAATTCAGGTGTGTTCCTATCAGAGCTTTTGGCATAAAACCAATGGCTTCAGAGGGAGCTTAACAATAACGAATCCAACTTTGAGGGAACCCTGTCTGGCCACAGCCTTGGACCTTGCTTTGCTGGAAAATTTTAACTTCCATTAAAATGACTGAATCAGAAGGTAAAAACTTTGACCAGAATGACCCACTTGGTGTATCCAACCTCCTTTCCTATTGCAGCCAGTCTGAAATCACACTTAGGTCTGAGTCATACCAGAACAATATCTTTTGATTGGCACATTCCTTTTTCTTAGTGCTTTTTCCCCATATATTTAAAAAATGTGTATCTCCGGTTCCCGTAAACCAATTTTGATGATCTTGAATTCTTTTTGCTCATTAAATTGTTCTGTTTTCATAACTGGTTTAGAAATGTTATTGTGTTGGATTTTTTTACTTTAACATTGCTGTTACTGCTTGAACTTAGCACGTACGTCTTTGTGGATTGGCTGCTGCTTGTGTCATAACTAGTAGGGGCTGAGGAGAGATACTCTTGTTTTTTAATAATTCTTTTTATTAAACCATAGAGAATCGACATTGCTGATTACAGAAAAGGAGGGATAATGCCAAAGTTAAATACACATACATAAGCATTGACCGTGAACTACACAAATGATAAATGATGAATTACAATGTTTATGGTGAAGCAGATTCTTCCTGTGAGGGGATAATGGGTGGGACACAGATATTGCCTCGATAGGCATTCCATTTGCTCCATATAGAAGACCATTTTTTAGGGCATCCCCGTGCAACATATACGTTTTTTTCTCTGGCCATACACCAGTCCATATCAGCTTTCCATGCGTCAACTTTAGGCGATACCCCGGCACCCCACACTGAGCTATGTTCCTTTTCGCCACCATTAGGCCCAACGTGACCCAAATTTTGTCTTTGCTGTTCAAGTCTGTGGGTTCCCAAACGTTCAAAAGGCACCTTTTTAGCTTCAGGTCTAATGTTGTGTTCCAGGACCTCTCTGATACAATTATGAATTCCCGCCCAGTAACTCTGGACATGCCCACATTCCCATAGTATATGCATAAAGGTACCTACTTGGCCACAATTCCTTCTGCACATTCCCTCGGCAATCCTACCCATACTGACGAGCCGGGACCCAGAAACATAGACTCTGTGGAGGATTTTAAGCTGAATCAGCCGTAATCTGGAAGAGATTGTGGCCTCCCGCGGAGAGGCCCCTGCCGCCGAGGAGAGATACTCTTGAAATTGTGATTTGCCCTAACTAGAGTGGGTTTTTGAGTAGGTTGTAGTTGACCCTCCCAAATTACAAACCGCATTTCTGTTAGCAACCACTATACAAATGCACATGACATGACATGGTTGAGATTTAAAAAGTTGAGGGTAACTGTCATTTACAGACGTCCTGACATATGATGGCTGTAGCCAGTAACGAAAAGAAGGTATTGTACATAACTGTTTATTATAGAGTTTTAACAAGCAAAGTTATACTTATCTTATGGTAGGCTTCCTATTACCTCTAAGCCCTTGTCCCAGTCATTACATGTAAGGAAATTACTTGGAGACAGGAAAAACAACCAGGAAAATTCTGTCAAGGAAGTCCTGCCCACCTCCCTTGAGACATGGTATTCCTAGCATCCTTCTATTTTGTTTTTCCTGACTCTGGCCAAGATGAAAATGCTAGGGCAATATTGAGACTCCAGCTGGGCTTGAATCTCTTTTTAAAATTTGCACTTTGATTGTCCACTGCTGGGATTTGTACAAGGGGTGGGAGGAACAAAAGTACTTCAGTCAAGAATTGATTTCCCCATTTATTGTGGACTGAAAACGTACAGAGATGTTTCTCCATGGACATTGATTCCCCAAAATAGGAGGGTAGCTGCTAGAAATTGGGTCTCTAGTTGGCAGAGGTATGCACCCTGTTCAAGTAGAGACCACACTCTCAGTCAGGGTAAGCCAGATACACACTAAAATATAACCTGTGCTCACCCTCTGGTAGCTTGACACAGAGCAGTCAGGCTTATCTAAAGAGGCAATGTGTTAAGTATTTGTGCAACACACACACAGTAACACAATGAAAGCACTGCAAAAATACCCCACACAGATTTTAGTAAAATAGAGAATAATTTTTTGAGTAAAACAAGACCAAAACAATAAAAATCAAATCAGTAGAACCAGAGTTATGAATTTTTTAAGATTAAATCAAAAAGTAGTGCTTAGAAGCCAATAGCGCTAAGTGGTTACTTGAGGTCGTGCTGGACCGGGGTGAATCCAAAGTTCAGGCCAACTGCGATGGAGGGCAGGCCGACTACAGGACTCATGCAGGTCCCACTGACAATGTAACTTGGATGGAGCAAAGTGTCAATGTCGAAGTCTTGATGCGTCAGTGCTGATTTGCGCAGGCGATGAAGAACCCCTTTGCAATGAAGGCACTGCAGTTGTTGAGCCACACTGTCCAGTGTCATTGAGCCGCACAGTCCGTCAAAGCAATGTCCTCAATCATCCCGTGCCTCAGCATCGAAGGGCAATGCGTCAGTTCCAATCGGCGCAAAGTCATCAATGCATCGATTTTGGTAGTTCTGGACAGCAGAAATCACCTTTCAAGGGCCCAGGGCTGGATTTGCACCATTTGTCAGGACAGGACTCACAGATGACAACAGAGTCCAGGTACTGTTGCAGAGTTGCAGGAAGTCTTTGATAGCCCAGGGACATCAGAAAAGGGGCAAGCCAGCAAGCCCTTGGAGTCACTCTGTGTTCAAGTGAGATGGGTCCAGTCCTTGTCCTCAGCAGGGCAGAGATCAGCAGGCAGCAGGGCAGCTTAGCAAAGCAGAAAGCAGTTCCTTCAGAGCAGCAGTCACACAGGGTGGCAATCCTTGAAGCACAGCAGTCCTTACTCATGGCAGACTTCTTCACAGGTCAAGTAGTGTACAGTCTTGGTAGGGTCAGATCCCCAGTAATTAGACCCAAATGTGCCTTTGAAGTGGGGGTGACTACAAAGCAGGCACGATGTACATAGGTCCCCTTTCATCCCAGCCCTGTCTGCCAGACTATCTGTGGGGGGTAATCATCCATTTGTCTGGGAAACAGGACACTGTCTATTCAGGTGTAAGTGTCAGCTCCCCCTCCCTATTCCTGTCCAGGAAGAGCTATCAGAATGTAGATAAATTCAGATGAGAACTCTGTCACACCCACCCATCCTGTGTTTGTGACTGTCTAAAGGGAATGCACAAAGTGTATCTGTCACCCATCCCAGACATGTATTGGAGACAGGCTGCAAGGCACATGGAGCAGTAAGATCAGAGAAATGTCCACTTTCTAAAAGTGGAATTTCTAAAACAGTAAGGTTAAATCAAACATTACCATTAAAGAGGATTTCTCCTTACTATTACGAAGATATGATATAAAATGCAGCTACGCCTTTCTGATCAGGAATTACAGCTTAAGAGTGAATTAGGAATTCTCAATGCTAGCATATGAGAGAAGCAGGCCTCACAGTAGCGAAAAACAAATTTAGATGTTTGTCACTACCAGGACATGTAAAACGTACAAGTACTTGTCCTACCTTTTACTTACAGAGCACCCTGCTCATAGGGCTACCTAGGGCCTACCTTAGGGGTGACTTAGATGTGATAAAAGGGGAGTTTGTCATGTGGTTTTAAGTCAAAGTGGCATAAACTGCACACACAGGTCTTGCAATGGTAAGCCTGGGACAGGTTTGTAAAGCTACTTGTGTGGGTGGCACAACCAGTGCTGTAGGCTCACTAGTAGCATTTAGATTACAGGCCCTGGGTATATGGTATACCACTTTACAAGGGACTTATAAGTAAACTAAGTATGCCATGATGTATATGCCAATGTCACCATGTTTAGGGGAGAAGAACATGAACTTTAGCCCTGGTCGCAGTGTAAAGAGCTCAGGGTCCCAAGGCCAAAAAAATGATACAACAAAAAGAGAAGGTAAGCAGGCAAAATGTTTCGGAAAAAAACACCCTAGGGATGGATGACAGGGCTAACAGTAGCTGACATCAGCAACCTTTTGCCACCCTTTGACCTCACAGGGCTGGTCACTCGTGCCATGCTTAATCCCTTAACAGTTTCCTATTTACTTGAGGACATCATGGTGAGAAAACTTCATAAAGTAAGCATGGCTTTTAGATGGTTTTTTTTGTTGTTTTTTTAGAGTTACAATTTTTCGTTTCTAATCTTGCCTCCATGATCCCTGAGAAAAGGGTAGTATGGACATTGTTGGGGTACCACTGAGACTCTGATACCCCCAGCTACTAATAACAGATATCAATGCTCTGTAATTCATTTACATTTATTTGTAGTTGTCTGACTGCTATTTAACTGCTATCTCTACGTTTGCCAGCCTTGATGTTCCTCATGCTCTCATCTACCATGCACCAAGATGGTAAGCATACTGGCTTTAGTATACTCTCGTGAGAAGATGGCCAGCCACTACATTGACTCTGACCATTCAGTACAGGCTGTCAATTGGACCATATTGGAGCAAGTACACATTACATCTCCCACAGAACAAAATTTCAAGGTCCTGTTTGAGAAAGAGCAAAGGTGGCTTTATAAGTTGTCATCTTATAAGGGTGGCCTTATTGAGGAACTCCATTGGCTAAGTGTGAAATTATGTTTTCCCTTGTTCCTCACTGCCCCCTTCTTTGCTGGAAGAAGTTTGATTTTCATCTCCTCAGTCGCTTCAGTGGTGTTGCTCACAATCTAGCTCATCTGTAAAAGCCTTGACTGATGAATTCTATATTCTTAAAAACATATACTAGTCAAACAGTTATGAACTCCTTTAAAGAACTGCAGTAGATTTTAGGTGGTCTCAAGGAGTAATAACTTATCACACCTTATTTGAACCTAGTCATCTCACAATAATACATCTTTAGTGTGTAATGGGTAAATATACCATTCACAGATGGCAGCCAGAATGGCTGCGCTGACCTGTCAGGTCACGTCACGTTTGAATGGGAAGAGTTCATTGCCCCTTTAAACCGTGGGCACCAGCGTCAAATCTTTGGATTCAGGAAACACAGGTACTGGGATGAGGTGCAAAGGCCTGCTGGGGTCCACGGACTAGTAAATAGGGTCTCCAACTGGTTTTGCTACTTTCTGATTTAGGTGGATTAACCCTTGAGGTGTGCTATTTATAAAAGGGTGTTTCTGGCATGAATAGAACTATATGGGTTTTTTTGCAGAGTGTGACGCCGGACCCTAACCAACCTGCAGTTTATCTAAGTGGTAATGAAGCCTCTGGGTTTTGTATGCATCCATCTGTGATGGCCCAGTAAACCCATGCATTGGGGTGCATGAATACACAATTGCCGTGTGTGGCAAGCATGTATTCACCCTTGACAATAGGTGTGTGGTAAATGGATTTACATTAGAGGCTGCCTGATTGATGAGAAGGTGAGATTAGATGAATGTAATATGCCCACATTTAGAAGGTATATTTCTGTTTTTCCCTTTTTTATCTATATAAGGATAGAAGGAACAGAAGATTCGAGTACTTAATTGATGATAAGCGTGCTGCGAAATACACAGATCTATGTTCACAATAAGAGCTTTCTCAGAGTTTGCAGTGTTTCTCAATGGCATTTTCAGAATACAGAATTTCTGAGCATGATCAAAATGGTATTTCTGTGCTTTGAATTGCTACAGGAAGATGAGAGCAGGATAATTTCTGACAAAACTCAAAGAACAAGGGAGGGAGAAAGAGGTTAGGGATGCTGTGGACTAAGCCTCCTTTGGAAATTATGGAAAAAATAAAGGAAGTCCACCCTTCATTTATGAAAACCTTCACTCAGTGCACAAATATTATCCTTCCAGTGATTGTTACCAGTGTTCCCAAGAAAAAATGGATTTCTTCAGGGAGAATGATAAGTTTTCTTAAAATAACCCTCACCCACCAACGAGTCCTTTGGTGGCATGCTTCATCATCGGGTTCTTCCCGCCCTGCTGCAGGACGGGGCGTGCTACGACCAACGGGGATGTGGGAGCACTTTTCGTGAGATAATACTATGTGATGTTGTGAGAGTGGAAGAGTCAAAAAGAATAGGCAGGTCATGGGTGAGAGAGCAGCTTTGACAAATGTTTAACTACAAGCACCTCTCCCCTCCCGTGAAGAGCTCATGGGGCTATATTTAGGCTACGAACATATTGCATAGAAAAGTTATACCGATTGGGTATTTTATTTATGCATGCTTAAAGGCACATCATACCTGGAAATTATTCAGGGACACCTATTAGGATAACCAAGAGTGGTTAGAGGGATCATCTACTTTTGGTCCTGAGGAAAAGCCTGGGGGAAGGCTTGAAACATGTAGACCAGGGAGAAGTTCACTCATTATAGTGCATAGTTCTCCAACCCCCATTTTAACGATACCAGCTATAGGAATTAATAAAGTGTAGGTTCCGTGTAGCCAGGTATTTTTTAGACTCACTATTCTTTTTGACCCGTCCATTCTCACAACATCACATAGTATTATCACACGAATAGTGCTCCCACGTCTCCGTTGGTCGTAGCACGGCCCGTCCTGCAGCAGGGCGGGAAGAACCCGATGATGAAGCATGCCACCAAAGGACTCGTTGGTGGGTGAGGGTTATTTTAAGAAAACTTATCATTCTCCCTGAAGAAATCCATTTTTTCTTGGGAACACTGGTAGCAATCACTGGAAGGATAATATTTGTGCACTGAGTAAAGGTTTTCATAATTTCTGACATATCCTGGACTGTAGGAGTGGTAGCAAATGCATGAGAGAATGGTGTGATTGACATTTAAGTACTCTTTACAGAATATCGGACCTCAAAAGTTGAGGATTCTCTAGCGGGATCCTAGTTTCTGAAGACGTTTGGCAAATTGAAAACTGAATGAAACTTGCTCACTTTTTAGGTGCAGAAGCACAATCAATGCACCACGGGCATCAGCTACGTTTTTAATCTTGCCAGGGGCACCTCTTAAAATAAACCCTCCCGGGGTCACATCCTAGGCAATTTGAATCTCTTTCATGGGATTCCAGCTGTAAAGGTTGCAGAGGCTGTCACTGTAGACCATAGGGCTTGCCTCTGTGACATCTAAGTGCTCCCTCCATGAGTAGGGTTGAGCCCACCCATTATTTACTACCACGCCGGGTGTGGACCCGATGAGGAAGCATGCCACATGTTTAGCATGTGGGTGAGGATCCATGTATTGTATAAAGAAAAGCATTTTTATCCTTATGTATGGACTCAGGAACAGGTATTTAATGGGTTCTATTTGGGTCAGACTTCTGTGTTAGTGTGATTATGTAAAGGGGAAGCTGAGGTTCTATTAGCCCATGATAAGTTTCTCCCTCCCTCATTGGTGAGATTGTGCCTATTTACATGGCAACTATAAAAGTGGGCCAGTCTCTTGCTCTTTTTTGTACTACATTGTGAGCATATCTAAGAGTTATTGAGGACCTGATTCACAAAGGTAAAGTTTATGATTGTTTGCTAAACACAAACATATTTAGGAGTACTCTCTTTACGAGTGCAGAGTCATCGCACTCGTGGCAGAGACTTCACACATAAAAAGATAGGCAGTAGTAAAGATACAACTCGTAAAATTACTTTCTGTATTGCAAAAATCATAAACTTACTCAAAAGTTTAAGTTTATCTTTGTGAATCAGGCCCTCAGTGTCCACTCTCTTCTATTTCCGTTTACACCTTTGCTGTGTTCTTCTTTCCTTTACTCGCCTTTTCTTTCTAGTCTCTTGATATGAGACTTAATTAAGTCTGTTAAAGGCGAGATCCCTGAGACAAGGAATACGCGATAGAACCCTCCAAGATCGGCAAAAAAACGCACAACTTGAAGAAGAATTGAAGATTGTGAATTCAGGCGCAAGGAACTTGCTGAAATCAACATTTTCATCAATGTTGACAGTGACAAGGATAAAGACACCGCCAATAGAACTGATGGGAAAGACCCTGTGAAAATCAGTGTTATTAGTATCAGAATGTTTCTTGAAATTAAAGTTTACATTAAGTATTTTGTGCCAGCATTAACAGTGGCTACAACGAGCCTGACTAACACTGCATTAATTCATCAACCTCCAGCAACTCATAGTATCCTACATCCGAATTATAACGATTTTTTGGCTACAACTCTTGCCTCAGACAATTTAGGATTTAATTTCACAAGTGACACACAAGTGGCAGACCCTCTGGAACTTATTATGAATAATTCGGATTTGAATTTAATGGATGCATACGCAAATGGCATGACTGGCGAGGTGAACAATCCCGCATCTCAGGAAACGTAGGAAATTGTGCTGCCGATGGCTCAGGATGAAAAAATCTACAGGTCAATCGACAAATCATTAAGGCCGCAGTAAAACCCCCAAACAGGCAAGAGGACAAGTGTGAGCTCTTACATGTCTTATTACAATCCTTTGCCTCTTGGTTAACATTATTGACAAGAAAATAGAAAGGTTTACTTAAACACCTTTCTGACTCAAACTCTACGGTGCATGTATTTGCTCACTGATTGTGGAAACATTATGTTCTCTGCCACAGTTAATGTGGTCATGGGGAAAGATTTAAGATTATGTAAATCAGTGGTTGCCGGTCAATCAACATGTTATTGCCTTGGCGAGAATCATTTTAATTTACAGTCAAATCAAGGGCCCTATTCGCCAACAGATTTAAGTTGCAAGCTTGATGGTGCACCAAAGATACACAATCTAGCCCCTTTAGTCTTAGGTCGACGCAATTGTAAATCTTCCAAATGAATGGCCAACGTTTCTAGCAATGTTTCTAGCAACACTTTACAAAAACCACTTCAGGCCAAGGTACCAAACTCACTGCCCGGTGAAAGGGGGCAGCCAGCGCTCTAGAAGGCGCAGTAAATGTATGAAGAAATTGGCAAAATCCGAAAGAACCTTAATTTATGTCAAATGTTTGCTAGGGATTAACAGCCATCCACAGCGTTGCCTGAAGCCTTATTCCATGTTTGGTGTCAACAAGGAGGATATAAAAACCTACTCAGAGGAGACAGAGACATGTGCATGATTGGCCTTAACCACACCAGAAGGTCCTCTTCCAACTGAACTTAAACCAGGTGCTCTGGCCCCCTTACCTGCACATATTCGAGTGGGTGGAGAACATGCCTCAATAAATGTTTTAAAACCTGCTTTGCACATTTCTACTATAGGTCTTATTACAACCATAAAGAAAATAGACATCAGTGAGGACCCTGATGTGGCTTGTGGTATAGACACACACCCACCTTATGTTGGTAAAGTGGAAGCTTCAAGCCAGACTGATAGTGGGTCTTCAGAAGCCATACAAAAGCTGATTAGAAATGCTCCAACTACACTACCGGCAAGAAAGCAGAAAGTAGTAGTAAGACTGATAGTATGCTCCAACAAGCTCCTACTATAATATCTCACAAAAGGGGCCCCTGGGAGCACTCATTCATTTCGAGAAACAATAGACAGACCAACACTGCTAAAATGTTGGAACAAAAAACGAATGTGTTTTTTCATACCTGAATATACTATAAGGTGCTCATGATATCCTAAACAGATGAGACATCGTTCGTCTGATGAAGCAAGTCCAAGCTCAGGCTCTCTTAACAACTAAAGACACAAATTCAGTTGCTTTTAAACCAATGGGCATAAACTCCTAGAGAAACAGCCATTGTTAATTGGGTGTTTTTCATAATGGCGAAATGTGACAAATGAATTTGAAGAATTGGTAAATGGCACTTGTTAACCATTTTGAGACTTTGGGAAATGCACTTGAAAAAATCGGGTAGAAAGAAATATCTATAGGATTTAGAAAGAGCAATTGATGACATAAACAGGTGTGAAGTGTGGGCCAGTACGTACCTTTGAATATCTTGTGAAAATCCTCACACTGTCGTAAGATTAGGGTGAATACGCAACCCCAGATTTCGAGCTCTATCATCTCTATGCGCTCATGCTTACTATGCACACTATTGGTGCTAACAACTAACAGATTTGCCTCACTTCGGATTTGAGGAGGATGGAGCCAACCCTACACCTCTGGAAATTGTGTTGTTGTGACTGGCCACCTGTTCAACAGTAGAATTTGACACACTTGCATGCACAAAATGGGCGTGGGAAAGACTTCAAGCCAGAGTCACACAGGAGAAATTATACTCCCCTGACCTGCCCCCAGGGACAAACCCTGTTTGCCACAATCACTTTAGCACTGGTTATCGTTGGTAAAATGCAAAGCTGCCTAAAGCCAACAAAAACAAAGTCAGCAACTGGTGGTGTGAAGGCAAAAGGTTTGGGGGAATACCATGCCAGGAATGGCAGGTCTAAAAGCAAGCTTCACAGTTCAGCTCCACTGTCCCAACCACCGTAGGGCCATCTCTGAGAGGTACACTTGTAGGTCATTAAATGCAGAAAGGGAATATAAATAGTACTTGTGTAGTAAACTGTCTGTCAAAGCCATTTGTTGTGACTCTCTTACTTGTCACGATAGTTCAGGCCCAGCTTATTCCGTAACATCACCTTTATTTTTTTCGCCTTCAGTTCCCTTAGTTTCTGTGTGACATTACTTGTTGGATTTCCTATGACCTGTTGTGCTCTCTTCTTACCCTCTTGTCTTACTTCTCCAAGGCTCCGTGCTTCCCTATGCTGCAGTTGTTCTTCCACCTGAGTACAGTCCTTGAGCAGGACTCCCTGTATAACAGGTAAGTCCTAAGATTCTGTTGAACATTTGTGGATATTTATTTCACCATTGTATGGCTCCCACACCTACCTCTGTTCCCTCACCAGTAGTTAGGGACCAATCCCTGACTGTGTTCATAGATTCTGTGCCATAATCAATCTTGTCTGAGTTTTCAAACCACATACCTGCAGAAGTGTATCTCCCATCCCCTTTCTCTCCTCCTCCCCCCTTTTCCCCTCTGTACTGGTCCTCCTCACAACCCGTGACACATTTCCCAAGGGGATGAGTTGACCCATTGGTGGTAGAAGAAGGAATTCGCCTCACACTCTGCACGTCCCAGTCTTTCGTCGTAACAGACCATGTCCCACTTGCCATATTGTTATACTATAGACTGAAAGCAGCATACAGACACATATTCTCCATGTTCCGTTAGGAACCGCCTTATCTGAAGATGTTGACACTCTTATTGGAATCTGCCTCCCCAAGTGCATAGTGTCCCACATAAAACCTCTATGCCAGGAGATGCACCCATAGCTTCCCTATCGGTATAGCGATAACTGAAGCACAGACCTAAACTAATAGATAGCATGAAATACTGATGTGCTCAAATGGAAGCTCTCTCCCCAAATAACACATTCAGATTTAGACATTTTAAGTTCATCCAGAGAATCCAAGAAACCCCGGAAAACCTGAGGAAATGCGACTTGAGAAAGGACTCCATATGTAGTGGAGGTTGGGCTCCAAATGCAGGCTATCTCAATTTGGCTTGGTTCCTGCCCTACATTTAGTGCATATGGCCAAGGAATGTTCACAGATATATCTACCATGCTTGTACAAGCTAGCCAGCTATCGCCTAATATGGCTGTATGGGGATGCATGAGGGGCGTCCCACCGGAATAGAAAATTCACAGTGTTCGCACTACTTCTGGCACAGAGGGAGGTTACCTGGCATTAGGGGTGCGGTCTAACAACAGACATCAGGAATAGGGTTAGAGATATGGTATACTGCCATGAATAATTGGAGACGTACAATCTATCTTCCTGTGAGCAGCCACACCAAAATACCTCTTGGATCCCTTGTGATCCTTCTTTCTGCAAACCCGTGATGCCTTGTCCCCATCCTTTTACCACACTGCTCGGATCAGATGACAGATTGTGCTTTGAATGGAGCCACAGTAGGCATACACTGCAGGCACTACTGTTAGTAGAGTGACATGCAGTATTCACCATATAAAATGGATCTCCTGTCAATACCATTGCAAAAATAGTGGCGTAGCTAGGCCTTGTGCCATCCGTGGTGGCCCCCGCTTTTGTCACCCATGGTGGCCAAATTGAAGAGGGGGTGTGCTGCCGTTTCCTGTGTTTGCCGCCCGACGGCCCCAAAACTCGTGCCGCCCTCACCCCCCTGTTGCTACGCCACTTTTGTCTGAGTAAAACTGTGATTTGAAGCATGATCAGCTGTGGACAACATTATTCACATGTGTACCACATATTGTTATTTGTCGAATAGTTCAAATGTGTTAATTTTCAATATAAAATAATAAAGAACAGCAATGAAGTGGTGTACAATGAAGATAAATCAACCACATTGAGGAATGCCAAAGATAGTATCAGACGTTCATATAGTCAAGAAAGAGATTTCTGAATATCCTGTCATTTCATCTGCGGCATTCAGCGTGTAACACCTTCATGCCAGCAGCAGGAAACATGGGAAGATTGGTCCTGTGTGTCAAATGACATGTCTGTACACTTCAGTAAACAATTCAAGCTCCTCTTCTCGAATGTTGCTGGTCTGCATGAGTTGCACAATATCGAGTAATAAATATGAGGTTTACTGCTTCTAGAAAATATAGGTATTAAACGCTGTCGCTGGGAGGGTTCCAAGAGCTTGTTAGTTTACGCTAAAGATCTTAGTGTGCACGGTTGCCCTATAGGGAAGGGTATCAATTTGTAGAACTACTTAGCTGAAAGTCAGAACTGTCCACTTACCACTGTATTAAAAAAACTTGCAAAGAGCATTTATTGAGACCTGACCGGAGCAAGGAGGCACATTCAAGCTTGTACTGATCAATTTATATCTAAGTCCCTCTATTTTCAGGGGGAAAGACACAAAAGATCAATTCTTATTGGCATTAAAATCAATCATGCCTACATACAGTGATCAGGATATGATTGTCACTGGGAAATGTAACTTAAATTTAATTAATCCTCGTACTAATGATAATCAACTTGATCAAACTGTACACAAATGGAATGCGAGTCAAAGTTTAGATGCTGAGGGCACGTGGCTTTTGAGTCTTTTGAATGCACTTCACGTAAGGACCTTGAACGGTCGATTTGATTCAAATAGACCTTGTAATTTCACACACAGTTCCACCAGAAGATCAGCTATTTGCATTCTCTTTCTTATCGCTTTCGATGTTTACGATGATCAGCGATTTTTTTTTAATTCATATAAAACGTGAAAGGGATCATTTCCCACTGAGTATTCTGTTTTGTCACGTGCCTTGTCTAGCAGAAGACGTAATTGTTATGGTGCTCAGTTAGGCAAGTGTCAGCTGAAAAGAATAAGATGGAGTGCAAACACTGAGGGCAGGTTTGCACCACGAAAGGCTTTACAACTACATTTAGTCATCCTTCTGAGAGTGCCTACAGCAACCCATGTGTTAAAATGGAGTCACATCAGTGAACAAGCAGTACTCCACCTCTCAAGAGGAGCCTTACATTATTGCCTAGATAGCACATTGAGTAAAGGCACAATTCTAGGTTCGGATGGGCCTAAAACAAAACACAAAGCTCTACAGCCCAAGTTGCTCTATTGTCCAACCTTAATTCTTCAAGCACCATGAAAGCCCAATTGGCTGATTTAAAAAAGATCTGTCATAAGGAGCTTTGTGAAACAAAAAATCAATAAACAGAGGAAAAATGGACGAGGATACATGATATATGAAAAATAAGACGATCAAAGGCGCCTTTGGTCATTTATTTAAAAACAAGTTAGACCACATTAGCCAACAAGGATATTTATACAATAGGACCGCAGACAAAGGGTTTGCACATATAAAGCAGCTGTATGATGGTAACTTTAGATTTGATTAAAACCCCTACCTGCTTACATTTATACTTATTAGCACCAATAGAGAACTGGAGTTAACCCTATCACACATACAAGTAGAGATAATGTTAAAACGTATTTGAAAAGATGGTGCCCCTGGCACGAATGGCATTCTAGGACCAATGTTCAAATATGCCAGCACCTGGGGGTCAAGTTGCTGATGCTGACACCCGTAGATTCTACTGCCTTCCAATAGTCCACAGCACCTGATTCGTGGATGAGTTCCATACTGCACCCACCCTTCAAGAAGGGCAATCTGGCAACCCCTGGTAACTACAGGCTAATCTTTCTGTTAGAGGTGGACACCAAGTCATATGCATTAATATTGTTTGCTGAATTAAAGAAGTGTGTAAAAGAAAGAGATTTGTTAATTTTCTCTTAAATTGATTTTAGAACTCATTGTTGTACAATGGACAATATTTTAGCAATTTCAATACTGATTAAACAAACACTCCACACTCCTGGAGCTAGAATATTTGCATTTTATGTTATTGCACCTCTGCTTTTGATGATGTGAATCAAGGATTACCATGGGCTCAGTTATTAAAAATGCTGAAAACACATTCTAATTTAAGCTCGCACTCTGGCGTTTGTATAAAAAGTTGGATAGTCATTCCATTGCCCCAATTTTGAGGATCATAAGAGTAAAACTAATTCTAGCTTTATGTTATGGGCAATTTGCATATTTGAACCGAGTTGATACGGAGGTGGACTTTCCTTCGGTCAGATAGGGTATCAAACAATGTATTTAAGCAGCAGCATATAAGCAATTGAAGTGTGTATTATCATCCCACAACTGTGCTCCTTAAGAATGAAAGAAACATTTGGTGTAAATTATTGACTCAAATCTTCATTCTCCTAAATAGAAATATTTGCACATTGCACTTATAAAGCCCATTAGGCGTAAAAAGATTTAGACTATGACTCCTTCTGTCTCTCATTGGGAAATTTAGAACAAAGTGTCCTTCCTTTGGCAACTGCCTGGCCTAAAGGCTATGTCCTCACAAGAAAGATTCTCTAGAACATCTTTTATGCCTTGCCTGAATTCAGCTTCTGAGCGTAGATCCTGGTTGCGTGCTTCCTTTCTAAAATTTTGGTATCAGAATATGTTTAGGTGCCGTTCACTTTAGTTCAAACTGTGCAATCCTAGAGGTTCTATGCAAAACAGTTAAATTCATGGACATTGCTTGCGGGAAATTGACAGAATCAGCTCTAAGGATGTTTTATTGCGATTTTTAACCTAGATTAAATGCATTGTGACACTAACTTTATGAAGATGCTTACATTTTAGTATTTTTTCATTTCTATACACATTCTTGTAGACTATGCTCCTTTTAAGCATGTTTTAACTCCTTAGCTGCTTAGGCTTATCCCCACCCCAACCTCTCCTGTGGTGCTGAACCCTGTATGATCTTTGGGGCACTTCATGCTTAAGTCTACAAAAGCTTCTTACATAAAAGGTATCCAGGCCAAATCTGTGTCCCTATTTCCCCACATGACTAGGATTCTAAAGGTACCCAGGGTTTGCAGATTGTCCTACAAGAAGTCGACAAAATAGCCAAAATAGCCCAACATTTGAGGGGTGTTTGGAAAAATAGAAAAAAGAGCTGTACAAGAAAGCATATGTTTTTGTCCTATAGATGATATCAATTAAAATGACAAAAAGTTTGCTGTGCTTAGATCACTATCTTCCCAGCTTTCAGGAGAAGACAGAGTTATCATTTTTCACCACATTCTTTGTATTTTTCTAAGAGATTGTCAATTTTTCCTACCCTTTGGGGTTTCTACCTACTTGCAGTTGGTGGTAGAAACAGGTATGATAGGCTCACAAGGGAACCCAAAATGTTTTACATTTCTGAAAAGTAGCCAACATTTCGAATTCAGCAAGGGGTCATTGATGTAGATCGCTCGTGGTTGTCACAAACAATCTAATCATTGAAATATAAAAGACTGAAAATAGGATAAAAAAAGAATTAGGCAACATTTTCTTCTATAACTTTTTACTACAATGTTCAACTTACAAAAGTAATATACCGTTATGTGTGGACGATCCTCTTGGTCATGGGGCTATATATTGTTTGTTGGTTGTCCAAAAACACGCAATAGCCCAAGCCAAACAACTAAGCTGCTGCTAATAATATAGAAAATAAGTATGAAGTACTGCAATGCATTTTTGAAATGTGCCCAAGATACTGAGATTTGGATTATTGATTATGTGTACAATTCTGAATTTGCGGTTGCCCTTACTATCATATAAGTCAGAGGGTATTTGCCAAATGTGCCCTTTCTACTACACTGCCCTACATTTGGAAGTCAAAAAGGGAGAGAAATTCAAATTATAATAATAAATGTTCCAATATTCTATGTTTTCACGCTTCTCTCAATAAAAATGGTACCCCACATGTTTGGGTGGGCCTATTATCCACGATAACAAAGGCCCCAAAGAGCAATGTGGTGACAGCAAAATGTTGTCATTCTGGTAATGTGGGTAGCTGCAGTATTTGGGCTGGGGTCAGCCGCCACCAACGGAAACATACCAAACCCAGACATTTATGAAAACTACACACCCAGGGGAGACAAGGGTTGTATGATTTTCATAGATTTTCATAGATCCCACTACGTTTTCTTACCCAGAATGCCCTGCAAACATCAAACTTTGGCTAAAATCACAGATTTTCCTTATATTTCTGTGAAGAAAAAAGTCCAGAAATCTGTGAGGATCCACAAAATTCCAACCACCTATTGTTCCCATACTTGTCCCAATAAAAACGTTACCCCACTTGTGTGACTGAGCCAATTTCCAGGACAAGAAAGGCCCCAAATTGTAGGAGACATCAGGGTTTTGCATTGAAAATTGAACCATTCTGATGATTTGGCTAGCTGTGCTATTAGGGCCAGTGCTCGTTCGCCATCAAAGGAAACCTAACATACCTAGACATTTCTGAAAGCTAAACACCCAGTGGAATCCAGGTTTTTGTGACTTGCAGTAACAAATGTTCTAATATTCTATGTTTCCATGCTTCTCTCGATACAACCTGTACCTTACATGTGTGGGTGGGCCTATCGCCCACCATAAAAAAGGCCCCAAGGAGCAATGCGGAGACATCAAGATTTCGCCTTAAAAAGTGATTTGGGCCTAGGCTCTGTCACCACCAAAGAAAACCCACCAAACTCAGACATTTCTGAAAACTAAATATCCAAGGGAGTCCAGGTTTCTGTGATTTTTGTTTCATGGATACAATACATTTTCCTAACCACAATGTCTTGTACACATTAAACTTTGGCTACAATCACATATTTTCCTTACATTCCTAAGAGTTCTGAAATCTGCTGGGATGCACAAAATGTGCAGCACTCCCACACTTTTAAAAATGATACTCCAGTTGTGCGGTTGTCAGTCAAAACTTGAACCTTGTGAAGTCGTTATGTTATTAATGAGGTTTTCAATTGGTTACAATTGTGGTATGTTCCAATGATGAGCAAAAGGTCCACCCACCTGTTATGTACCCCAATCTAGAGCTAAGTAGCTACACAACCTTTTACCTACATTTGTCCTACCTTGCTCCGCATAACGGTTCTAGCACTGACCTTTTACCCAAGTTATGTGCTGAATAAATGTCGATCGGTTTGCTTGAAACTAGCCTCATTTATTATGCATGAGGATTCTTTGAAAAGTCCCCTGCACATGATGTACTTAACAGGATTAACATACTCTGTATAAATGTCATGGTCATCTTCATCCTAGGGCGAAAGAACTACTTTGCATAATTGCAGGTATTGATTGAGGCTCATTTCATAATTGTACTCACAACATATCGATTGTGTTAGAAACCCTGAGGCTATATTTATGGTATAAAAGAACCATACCTAAACAAGACAGGCAGAGGAGAAGCTTCCACACTGACACAAGACACTGAGGTCCCGGCCTGCAGAAGCTACAACACGCAGTGGTCTGACATCCCTTGCGGGGTGTCCAACTCGAGACCAAGACGGGGTCCTTCGTTCTCTCCCATCAGGTAATGGAGTTGGCTCTTTCCTAGGGGATTCTTGGCTCTACACCCACATACATGCTAGGTACACTTAGGTAGGGTCAGCATCGTAGGAGTGTGCTCTATTACTGTCATGTATATATGCCTGCATATATTCACTGTTTCAGCACCATGGTAGAATTCTGCCTTCAATTTACTCTGTTGGTGCTTGTAATCTTTTACATTTGCTTCTGTCTAATGATGAAGAGATAGCAAGAAGATACCACACAATTAAATCCTGGCATAAAATACGAAACCAACAGTTTAGCCCTCTAGTCAGCGCTCTATGGCAGTCACTGACGAACTATGCAAATTCGAGTTATAATAGGTATTTTTTTTCGTCATTGGTAAAAACCAACACCACTGACTTATGGGACCTAAATTTGTCACATTCCACTTTTTGACATGTGATCAACAAAGCAGCAAAACGTCATTCACTAGTGAAAGACCAAAATCCATTTTCGCAGCAATCACATGCCTGGATGACAATTCCAACATATGACACCTTGCAACCAGCAGCATACCTTCTTTTAACTTATCCTGTGCACTTAAAGAAAAAGCTACTGGCTATTTGTCTAGGAGTATTGCCATTTTTAGCGGACAAACCCTCCTGGGGATATAAAGGCCCGAAAAAGTGCAGGCCATGTGGTGCCTTTAAAGAGGATTTTACACACTTGGTTTGCATATAACCCGCACTAAAGCAAACACGTCTCTCATTGTTGAGGTGAATATTCAACGAGAGGGGGATTCGTACCTACCGAACTGCAATAACAAGGAGCCTTGATTCCACAGACCCTCAGCTAAATTGCAAACTACTGAAAGTTTTGCAACTCCACGACAAAGCACTCAAACAGGGTTCCGAGAGCACAGCTCCAGTAGGAGAAAGCGGATCCGCATAATGTTAAACAATCAGATGACAGTGAGTAGAAGACAGTTATATGACTATTTTATGGGTCTCCGGTATTTTCCACAAATTGAAACACAACTTAACCTATCATCTTCACTCACAACGGCACCTTTTAATAACTCAGTTGAAAGTTATTGGCCACTTATTAGAAGGAAATGAAACAACAACACTTGAGATGCCAAATGGTTTTATTACTTCGTATTGTTGAAATAACTATGTGAATGCTTAAGAAATTGACAAACCAGGGAAGTAATTATGAAGTAATTTATTCGAAACAGGTTTAATTATCTTGTATTATCTTTAAAATATTGTGACGGTTTTTATTAACTTATAACAATAAATTAAATGAATGAATGACTGAATGAATGAATGATTGTCGCAGCAAACATGTTTTATACTCGAATGACGCTGGTTCAATAAATGCTTATTGAAAACGTCCCCATCATTTATTCTGCGTATCTCTCAGAGACTAAGTGAGTATGATTGACTGAGCGAAAAGTACTGTACTGTTTCCATGATCCCTGAAGGATCAAGGGTTGTCATGTTTGATAGTTGCCAGAAACAATTCGCTCCTTGGGAAAGATAGGGGGCTTATGGTGGCACTGTGAGCTAGCTGGTCTGAAGGCTAACATATCCTTTGGGGGGTGTCTGGAATCAGTCTGGACACCAATCCCTTAGTTTATGTTGTCGGAACATGCAGATCCTTTGTATTTTTAGGAACTACACAATATGGCGCCGCCAACGTTGGTTTGCTTCTCATTTTACGGTCAAATCTGAGTAGTTCAGTCGTGCTTTCTAAGAGACCCCTACTCACATTTACCCAGAGACGTCTGGGGTGGGAAGGGAAAATCCACCGCAGTTGAATAGGTATATCCTATGTATGGGCTGTAGGTTTGTTCAAGCTTGAAGGATTATAGCTCCCCACATTGTGCATAACCTTATCTCTTTTCCTTACAACTCCTTTCCTCAATTTCTGTCCAGGACGGCACCACGAATACAGGGAAGAAGGGCTTGATTGGGCTCTTAATATTACGGAAAAATGCAGACATGTAATTACTATGAAATTAATAGATTATGGCCTCCCAACAATGGGTGGAAATGTTACCTTCGTGATTGAGGCACACGGCGCATTCAGGACAGAGGTATTCTATTCTTGGATCAAATTCCCACCTGCAAATGCACGCACATGTTTCATACTTACATTCCAGATGAGACTACTGAAGAATACTCTCCATACGTGGACATAGAAGTCCTGTTAACTTACCAAGAACATATTAATTGGTTTAAAGGCGCCCTCCCCCACACCACAGAAAATGTGAGACTCAGTCCGTTCAGCAGAGAAGGACCAGCGTGGCCGGTCCTAGCTGCTTACACACCGCATCCAGAGATAGATACATTGCCAGCAGCTGAACTACGTATACTCTACAAAGATATAGTAAAACTATACAGAAACCTTACACAGTTCGTAATGCGAACACTTACAATTCAACCTACTGGGTCACTCAAGCCAGTCAACCTCAAGGGACTTTGACAAATTTAAGCCCACAAACGCTGAACGTGGTTATGGGACGGATGCCCACTAAGCGTGAGCAGATGCCGTTCTGAATAGCACAGATAATAGCACAGCTTGAAGCAGTATTTCCCCATACGGACCCGCAGGATAAACACAGAATACTAACAATTTGCTTGCCAATGGGGATAGCTCCCCCGATAGAGGATTGTACCACTTGGGGTACAGTTTTCTCCACTGTTTATACCAGAACTCATGGTACCCCCTCAATAGCAGTCATACCAGAGGTATTGAAACAAATACAGAATTAGTATGGGGCAGAACCTGCCCTGGACGTAGGGATGAAACTGATAGGCAATTTTTCCCAGGCTTCAACAATTATTTTAGGTAACATAAAAAGGGAGGCAGCAGCAGTGTCTTTACGCAAACGCCTGAGGGAAGTTACTCCTGCACAACAAGAGCGAGAACTGCCTAAGATTATTGAAGAAACCTATGCTTAGCTGGGTAGAGATAACTTTGGAGCTAGACCTGGGAATCCTCAAATAATGAACAATCCTGAAAAGGATAACTCAAAGCAAGCACCTGATTCTTCTAAAAAGAAATGGGATAACAAACAAACAAAAAATAATATGCAGAATGCATCACGCTCATGGGGTGGGTCTCCTCAACAGGAGCCCTCAGATAGAAAATACAATCTTAGGAACTGTGATAATATTAGAAAACCTGACAGGTATCAGGATACTGATACACATTCCTCGGTCAGAGCACAGATCAGAAGAGCGAGTCAAGCCAAAAGACTCACATCACACTTCAGACTACATTATCAAACAAGAAGATAAACCAAAAACAAAACTTCAATTTAAAAAGAAGAAGGTAGCTGGCCTTAAAATAAGAAATGCTCAGGCTACTGAGGACTCTGCTACTGAACGGGGAATGGGCTCTGACGATGCTAGACAGCGCAGCAGAAGTAACAATAGCTCACCAGAACCTGATGTAATTTCTGATGACAACAGCGTTGAATGAACATATCACGGTGGAGACACCGGATACAAGGGTAAGTGTCCCACATCGTTTACACAAAATTACACTCCAAATGGAGGGGGACATACCCAGGAAACTAAAAGGTCTCTTTTGGGAGAACCTGACATATGGATACAACATCCTTTTGGCTGAAAAAGATTGGCCGCCTGAGTTCGTTATGGAGTGCTCAAAGGGGGAAGATGTAATTTTACCGGCTTTCCCCGACCTCGTTCCAGAGTCACTAAAACATTCATACTCGCAGGAGTGGGCATTACCCCAGTCATGTAGGGTGGAATGCTGAGTCACCCCACCATGAAATCCTATTAAAAACTACTCCTACACAACAGAGGCAGTACACAATAAAACGTGACACAAAGAAACAGGTCAGGGAGATCTTAGAATACCAAGGTGTGATTGAACATTGCACCTCTTCCATGAATAATCCTTTTTTCCTGTAATGAAACCCGGCAATTCATACCATCTAGTTTTAGACTACAGGCATTTGAACACATGCACTCGAAAATTTGTAGTACAAAATTCACACAGTGCCGCATTAATAAATAACATTGTGCAGAAGAAATACAAAACAACACTAGATATCTCAAATGGATTCTTCTGCCAGAATATAGCACCTGGAAGCAGATATTTGACTGCATTCTCGGCCCTAAGCTCTCAACACCAATTCTGTAGACTGACCCAAGGGTATAAGAATAGCCCCGGGTTGTTCTCAGCAAGAGTAACAGAGTCACTTCAAAATTGTGATGAGGAGGCATTGTCCTACGTAGATGATATTTATCTGACGGATGATGAGTTATTGGAACACTTGAACAGGGTGAACAACATCATTTTGGGGTTCGCCACTGCGGGCTACAAATTTAACTTCATCAATCAAAAATTGTCCTATTTTTGGGATATGAGCTATCAAGTGAAGGAAAAAGCCTGGCAGCTATTTTTTTTTTTTAAATGTGCGCTGTTCCAACCTCCGAAAACTCTGAAAGGTTTACAATCCATTTTAGGATTCTTAAATTTTGGCAGAACATACATTTTGGATTACGCAGAAAAGGGTAAACCTTTCTACGACCTAATCAGGCCTAATTTTTCAGTTCAACATTGGACACAGGAACACACAGAAATTCTCCGTTCTGTACAAGCTGACATGATGACTTCCAAACATTTACACACACGTGTAAATACCACAAATTTGGTGATCCATGTAGTTGCGGGTCAATCAGGGTACATGTACCTCACCTTAAATGAAGGCGAAATGGTACCCATTGCATACAAATCACATTTGTACACAAATGCTGAAATGCGTTTTGCATCCACAGAAAGAATAAGGACAGCAGTACAGACTGCTGTAGTGAGAGAAAGAGCACTAGCTCAGGGGAAACGCATAATTGTCGTAACTCCAGTACCAACCTTAGAGGCTGTTACCAAAGCAAGAGTTCTGAATGCAAAAGCACTGCATCCATGATGGATAAAATGGGCTAATTCTCTCACTGCAACAGATGTAGACTACAAATTTGATTCTACATTAAAAACACAAGCATTCCTGCAGTACGAACAGGAATATCCTCTCCCAAATAAAATAATGCCTCTAGATCAGTATGAATATATTATTTACATTGACAGATCTGCCCAGCCTTCCGTAGGAAGTCAACAGCAATACAGCGCAGCATGTGCGATTGTGAAGGGATGTATGCGGGATGGCAAGTTCCGTCCTAGCAATACACAGACGCAATCTCTAGGAGATTGCTTGGCTCAGCTGGCAGAACTAAAAGCTCTGATACTGGCACTAAAGAATACTGATCGGGAATTCCCCACACTCATTGTGTGCGATTCGTTTTATTGTGTCCAGTCATACAATGAATATCTTCGCTGTTGGGGCCAGAATGGGTTTATAGATTCCAAAGGTTGCACAATAAAGCACAAGCTACTTTGAGAACAGGTGGCAGAGATGAAAAAGGGCTTGCAATGGGCTCATGTAATTCACACATTGAGTCATCAGCGTGTTGGTGTGCACGTTGAAGGGAATTCATTGGCTGATGAAGCTGCCAAGGCGACAGTGCGAACTGCTGCCATTGCTGCAATCACTTGTTCTAGCATGAGGATAGACAGACAGATAATGATAGCTGTGAACGCTACGCGCAATAACAGCTCAGCCTTGCCAAAAGGTTTTCCACTCAAGTACTCCTACAAATTAGATGCGCAAAATAGTTCATATGCTCAAATTCCAGGAGTTGGAGATAGAGTAATACCAAACATGGATCGCATATTGGGATTAATTCTAGCTGCACACGAGGGACTGGGTTCGGCACACACAGGTATTGCTGCAACTGTTTCATTACTTAAGCAGCATTATTGGTGGCCAGGTCTCACTAAACAGATCAAGGGTTATGTCCTCAAGTGCGACATCTGTCAGCAGATGAAAGTTTCCACCGTAGCACGTCTACCACAAACACCATTGCTGATATCAGACAGACCTATCGCATGTGTCTATTTGGACCACTGCGGCCCCTTACAATCTGACGGAGCATACAAGTACATCTTGGTGGCTGTGGATTAATGCTCTAGATTCCTGTGGGTTTGGCCTCAGCGCTCGGCTGATGCTCGAACTGTTATAAAGGATTTGCAACTCTTCATAGAGACATATGCAATTGGCACATTACATTCTGACCGTGGCCCTGCTTTTAGCTCACGGGTTTACAAAGACACCATGGGAAGTTTGGGTGTAGGATTGCGGTACTCCTCTCCATATCATCCCGAGGGAAATTCGATTGTGGAGAGAAAGAACCAAGACTTGAAGCAATGCATAACAGCTAGGGTATTAGGCTCGGGTGGCAGTTGGGTCAACCACCTATATGGGGTCCAGAGGGCACTTAACAACATGCCAAGAAGTTCCCTGGTGGGCCGTACTCCATACGAAGTCCTGTTCGGGAATAGGATGTGGGTACCTGACCACGACTATGGCAGCACAGTGGCGGATGAAAAACCATTTGACATCAATGATCGTTTGGCTGTTTTACAGGAACTCAATGAATTCCGGGCATTACAAAGCAACGTCCAAATAAATCGCACCACCACTGGAGAAGTGAAAGCTGTTCCGGCAAGACCTGCCTGGGTCCCGAAGATCGGGGACCTGGTCAGAGAAAATATTGTGGACAAAAGATAATTTGGGCCATCTTACAGAGCAAAACCAAAGGGGATGATGGACGAAGTGTTGAACTTTGCAAGCACTCAGCCCCAGTCAACTGATCTGGGTTTAATCCATCATCATTCTTTAGCTCACTCCGCCACCCCAGTTCAGACATGGCCATATGCAAATCAGTCTGACCCTGTGCCTCTTACAGAGCACCTATACCTGTCTTAGCTGTTGAAGGAACAAGAACAGTACTTCTTCCCCCCCTTGCCGGCAAGAAAGAAAAGAGATTCATCTCGATTGATCTGATCAAACCAAACTATGTGGCCGATATTTAATAGTAGGCCATGTGGGCTCCTGGGTAGCACCAGATCGCTACCATTCAGGAAGTTCTGATGGAAAGATTAATTACGTTTGAAGATTCTACTTCGAGAAGTGAAGGAGTTGCCAACAATGGAATGCAACTTGTGCCTGTTGAAACTGAACAACTTCAATCTACAAATGAAACACAGATCTCAATTCAGCCTAACACCGACATCTATGTGAATATGTCACAAATGGAGGCACCTGCCAGTTCCACAAAACCTGCTGAGCTACCAAAGATAGATCGAACTGCATCTGGTTACTTCATCGATTTTGATACTTTCTCATTGGATCCAAGTGAACCTGAGTTACAGCCACTGCATGTTCCCCAGAAGAAAAGAATTTGTGATTTCTACCTTTGGCTGAAAAAGACTTATTTTGTTTTTCCCTAGCTACAACTTTGGATTGCAATTGGTCTACTGTTCCTAGTCCTTTGAATTGGTATAGTGACTGTCTTCTTCTTGCTCCCGAATGGACATTATCTCCCAGAACGCTCTGCAGTACAAAATGTGAACTTGGTCCTGAAACCGCATGCATCATCACACTGTGAACAGGGAGACCTGTCCTTAGTTAACATTACAGCAGTTTCAGCTCCCGAAGGAATAGTTTGGGGCAGAGTTTCCTATGATGTATATGGTAAGGGCGGGCCGAGAACTCCGCCTTGCCAGCGGAGTGTGCGGAGATTTGCCCACTCCGCGCTCTGCTGGGAACGCGGGGTATAGGGCAAAACTCCGACTCCGCAGCGGAGCGGAGTTAGCCAGCCCCCGCAATAGGCTTCCCGCCCCTAATAAAAAATACTTACAAACTAACTTAAAATGAAATAATAAACACACTTACCTGGACTGAGGCGTCCCCGGGCTGCCCTCCTCCTCCTCGCCGTCTCTCTCCTACGTGGGACGTACATCTTGAGAGAACTGCCCATGTGTGCGCGCGTGCGTGCAATGCGCATTCCTCGCAAGAGGTCTTGCGAGAAATGCGCATGCGCACACGCGCATGCGCAGTTCTCTCAAGATGTTTGTCCCACGTAGGAGAGAGACGGCAAGGAGGGGGAGGGCAGCCCGGGGACGCCGCAGGACAGGTAAGTGAGTTTATTATTTCTTTTTAAATTAATTTGAAAATGTTTTTTATTAGGGGGATGGAGGCGGGTGGCGTAGCGTAGCGGAGTCCCACTGAGTTTTTCCCCAACTCCGTGGACCTCCGCGTAGTCTCACTACGCCAGCTCTGCCCGGGGTTAGTATATGGTCCCACTGAATTATTAAGAATACCACACTTGTTTAAAATTTCTTTTAGTGATATCATCACCTCTAGTACTCTCTCTGATTATTGGGACATTGACACTGTGTATACTATGCTATCTGCTTTAGAACAATCTGCTGCATTTTCAAATGATGAATTATATGATGGTGAATCTAATTTTGACACCAGGTTTTGTTACCAGCACTATGGTCACCATTTTTTGCACCAAGCAAGTATTCCACGTAATGTTTTCACTTACCATCAATGGGAACATTGCCCAACAACGCCAAAAGGTAGTTCAACTACATTTGCACAGAAGTTTGCTTATTTTTCTGGGTTTAACACATCAGACCCAACCTCAAATTATTATAAGCTTGCACCTACATCTGCAAAGAAAAATATGCTCACTAACACTAAGCAGATATACTCTGCCTCCTTTATTGCTCAGTTATCTATACATGGTTTCGACTTTTGGAAAGTCACTCCAGGCACAAAATCTGTCTGGGGGACTAATGATTGGCAAGTTCAGGGAACTGAGGCCTTATTTAAAGCATGCCTTGTACCACATCAAATGATTTTCCTGAACGAGACAGAGCAACAGACTTCCTGTCTTGGGCTAGCCAAGATCAAGGATTTGAACTCACCTCGGATTCCCTCATTACACATTTTGAGGGATGGCAAAATTACACACAACACAGTGAGGATACATTAGATGCCATTCTACACAATGGTTTGTACAATTCATCTGACCCCAATTGGAAGGGATGGTTGGTTTGGCCTATCTACACAAATAGGTGTAAGTCACGATTCAGGGGTACCACCGAAGGGTTTAGTATCCATAGGCCTGACCAGCACTATGTACACTCAGAACACTTGGGGTGGTGACATCATACAGTGCTGGGAAGTTATGCTTAGAGTGGCTAAAGACCTAGACACTGTCCCAGGTGAAACAACAGTTATCTCTTCTCTCAGGGGATATGGATCTTAGGGATTTTTTGTTAGGTCCCATCAAGCCACGTCTCAAGCGCTTTTTGTATGCTATTTACAATGAGCTATGGAAAATCTCTCAACAGGAGACTGCTGAGAGACTACTTGAGATTGATAGGGTTAACCTAGAAAAGGCTTTGGCGGTGGTCGACATTGGTATGACCACACTGTCATCTAGAATTGATTCATTGGGCAACATTGTGTCTTCTGCAATAGATATAATGGAACAGGACTTGTCTATTCTCCAACATGGACAATCGCAATTGCGATCCATTCTATTATTAAGGTGGACGCTACAATCATTGCATTCTGGCCACGTGCCCTGGTGTTACATCAACAGTACGACACTGTTCTCTGTATACAATCTGACAGAGAGACAGATGATAATGGAACAAAGAGATGCAAAATATACCATGTTGCACAGTGGAAAATTGGACCAATTACCTTTCACCGTGGCTGAGTCACCTTCCACAGAATGGTTAATCCATGGCTATATTACACTGCCAGTCACGACATTCCAATTTCAATACTGTCTACAGTATCACCAGGTAGGCAGATATGAAGAGCTAGGAGACGGATACAAACATGAGTACTGGGAATTACCGTAGAGATATAAATGCAGGAATAGGTACACTGAAGTTGAAGGGTTCCCCAGCTGCCGTGATTCATCCGGTGTTCGAGTTGCTCTCGAATGGGAGCTATTTGATGCTGAATGATCAAGGCTATTGTGGGATGGTACCAGGCATCGCATTTCTAGTTACAGTAAGTTCCAGGGTTACTTGTTGTATGCAAGTATTGCTTCCACCGACCCACACAGTTAGGGAGGCAACACTATGGCCTACATTGTGGGCCATATTCTCAAGAACGGCGATAACATTATCGACGCTTTAGCGTCAGGAAACTGCCGCTAAAGCGGCGATAAGGGGCTTTATCGCTGCTTTAGCAGCAGTTTCCTGCCGCGAAAGCGGCGATAATGTTATCGCTGTTCTTGAGAATATGGCCCTTAATGTTTCCTTTATGTGGTTTGATTCTCTGAGCAGACTGAAAGCCATGCTTTTGCAGAAGGATGTGGCCTTAACCTCAGTCCGAGAGACTTTTGATCTCAAGGTTGCAAGGTCTTCATCTGAGATACAGGCATTAGTCCGTTCGAACTTCCCGCTCCATTTCAGGAAAATGGTTCATCGTATCTTTAACATGTCTGATACGAGGGGGATCATGCACCTATTTAAAAGCATAGGTTCTGGACTACTGAGCACCTTTCAGACAATCTTCAGAGTTATTCCAGCATTTATACAGTCCGTATTGGGAAGCGTTTTTGGCGGGCTTCCGCTGGTCCTACTACTTGTAGTGGGTATCCTGGTTTTAATTTTCCTGCTACGCAATGGATGGCCCACTCCCTCAAGAGATGGAAAAAGCACTACTGGTGCGACGTTAAAGTGAACCCATGGTACTCCTTCTTGACACACCTCGGCTTCGGGAGCTAAGCGAGCATTGGTTCCTATCGTTCAGACCAGTCTTGGTTGACTGCATGTTGCCTGGGCTCCGGTGCCTATTCTGCGGGTTTGAATGCATGTTGGACAGATGTCTGACTCTTCCATCGGTTGCGCCACCGGACATAGACGTACTACTGGACCCCTTAAAGGCCCATGTGTTACAGTGTCCTCAGCGTATTCTCATGTTGAAGACAGCATTCTTAGAGCCCCCACGGGATGCTTCAGCGCCTGTCGGAACGGACAACGACTCTACAACAGGTGCACAGGTATTGAGTGTTTCCTCAGCGGCTGCTGTGGGAACTGAAGAAAATCACCTTTGCTCCATTGACCTGATACAAGAGGTGTTACAGGGACTGTTGTCTGCGAATGCGAGCGACAGTGATGTTGCATCTTCCACACAGGACACATAAACATTTGGCTCTTCGTGTGATGGGAACAATTCGGCCCTTTTTTCAAAACAAGCCAAATTGGAATGCGAAATATCGCTTTGTTTTATTTTTTCTGCTCTCACTGAGCACCATGGCTTTCGATGTGCTCAGTTGGTCTAACAGTATATTGACTATTTAGTGAACTAACAGAGCTTTTTAAATTTTAATAGCATCATTTTTACATATACCATGTTTTTAGATAGTGGTTTTATGACAATGTTTTTATGCTTTTTTAAACAGGCATATTTTAGCATCAGATGACCTTATCAACCTTCGGATGAGGAGTGGGTGTTATGTACCCCAATCTAGGCCTAAGTAGCTACACGACCATTTACCTACATTTGTCCTACCTTGCTCTGCATAAGGGTTCTAGCGCTGACTTTTTACCCAGTATGTGCTGAATAAATGTTGATCAGTTTCTTTGAAACTAGCCTAATTTATTATGCATGAGGATTCTTAGAAAAGTCCCCTGCACATAATGTACATAACAGGATTAACATACTCTGTATAAAAGTCATGGTCATCTTTGTCCTAGGGCGAAAGAACTACTTTGCCTAATTCAGGTATTGATTTAGGCTCATTTACATAATCTAACTCACAACATATCGATTGTGTTAGGAACCCGAGGCTATCTTTATGGTATAAAAGAACCATACCTACGCTAGATAGGCAGAGGAGAAGCTTACACACTCACACAAGACACTGAGGTCCCGGACTGCAGGAGCTACAACGCGCAGAGGTCTGACATCCATTGTGGAGTGTCCAACTCGAGACCAAGATGGGGTCCTTTGTTCTCTACCATCAGGTAATGGGGTTGGATCTTTCATAGGGGATTTTTGGCTCTACACCCACATACATGCTAGGTACACTTAGGTAGGGTCAGCATCGTGGGAGTACGCTCGATTACTGTCATGTATATATGCCTGCATATATTCACTGTTTCAGCACCATGGCAGAATTCTACCTTCTATTTACTCTGTTGGTGCTTGTAATCTTTTACATTTGCTTCTGTCTAATGATTGTTACAACAAACATATTTTATACTCGAATGACGCTGGTTCAATAGATGCTTATTGAAAACGTCCCCATCATTTATTCTGTGTATCTCTCTGAAACTAAGTGAGTACGATTGAATGAGCGAAAAGTACTGTACTGTTTCCATGATCCCTGAAGGAGCAAGGGTTGTCATGTTCAATAGTTGCTAGAAACTATTCGCTCCTTGGTAAGGTTAGGGGGCTTATGGTTGCACTGTGAGCTAGCTGGTCTGATAGCCAACATATCTTTTGGGGGTGTCTGGAATCAGTCTGGACACCAATCCCTTAGTTTATGTTGTCTAAACACGCAGATCCTATGTATTTTTAGGAACTACAAGACACAGCCACTGGAGCCAGTGTTTAAATCAGGAGAAGTGTGGAAACGCAAGTTGGTAAGACTGTGGCCACTGACTGGAAGTGCCTGAGTTTTGTGTCACAGCACTATGAGAAAAAAACTATGACTTATACTTTGATGTTTGCAAGGCGTTCTGGTAAGAAAACCAGTTAGGATCCATGCATGCAACACCACCCTGGATTCCCCTGCATCTCTAGGTTTCAGAAATGTCCAGGTTTAGTAGGTTCCCTAGTTGTCAGCTGATGCAGAGCCAGAATAAGGTAGCCATTCATCATATGAAGTGAGACAAAATGTACACACTCTCCACCACTACATACATTAAAACTATGCCCAAAAGAATCCAAAATCCCCTTTGATTGCCATGGGGATAGGTATTTGTTAGAAATTGGGTTGATGGTTGACTGGGGTGTGAGCCCTGGTCAAGCAACAGCTACAATCCCTGTCAATGTAAGGCACATCCAAACCCCACATTAACCTGTGCTCAGCCCTCTGATAGCTTGGCACAGAGCAGTCAGGCTTAACTTAGAGGCAATGTATAAAGTATTTGTGCAACACTTCAAACAGCAAAAACACCACACAAAAAGATCCCACAACAAGTTAGAAAAATAGAGCAGCATTTAATAAATAAAACAAGACCAAAACGGCAAACATCCAATTAATAGAACCGGAGTTATACATTTTTACAGAATAAAGTGAAAAATAGCACCTAATAGCATAAAGCCGCAATCGAGGATATCTGGTCGCACTGGGCCGGGTCAAAGTCAAAAGTTCA
Organism: Calotriton arnoldi; assembly: GCA_963921515.1. Classification (NCBI taxonomy): domain Eukaryota; kingdom Metazoa; phylum Chordata; class Amphibia; order Caudata; family Salamandridae; genus Calotriton; species Calotriton arnoldi. The sequence continues at coordinate 419,732 of CAWUFW010011905.1, read as the reverse complement.
GGCTGACCACGATGGAGCGTGGGTCAGATGCAGTCTCAGATTAGTCCCGTTGAAGGTTTACTTTCTCAAATTTTGTGCTAAGAAGAGTCCCGTTTGCATTGGAGAGGGTCGCAGGGAGCAAGGAGAGCATTACTGGCAGTGGTCGGCGAGGCACAACAAGCAGGCCGGGCGAGATGGAGCTTTGTGTTAGTGTTCCTCCATGGGAGATCGATGCTTGCTGTGTGAGGAGAGGGGCTGGTGGCTGCTCGTGTTGATTTTTGGTGCGAGCGGTGCGGTTCCACAGTGAACAGGCCCGTTCATGGTCACTAAGAGCCAAAAAGCTTGATTTTAAGACCCTGTGAGTCACAGCAAGGGTTGAGGACCTGAGGGGCACCACTAGGGTGTCAGGAACTCACTGCAGCTGGGTCCTGGAGCTGGTTGGGGAACCTTTTATGTCCCTTAGGCTCAGATCAGGAGGCCAGCAGAATAGCCCTTAGAGTCACTCTGGGGTCCTGGGTTCAAGATGGAGTTGCATATTCAGGTCTTCCCCAGGCAAGAGGGCAGCAGGTCAGCACAGCAGGGTAGCAGTTCCTTTACAGTAGCAGTCCAGCAGAGTGGCAGTCCTTGTAGCAGTACAGTAGTCCTTCTTCCTGGCAGAGTATCCACAGGTCCAGAAGTGTATTGAAGAGTTGGTGTCTGAGGTCCTCCTTTTATACCCTAGTGCCAAGCTTCTGGAAGGAGGGAGAAGCTTATAGACAGTGGCTTTGAAGTGCATGGAATCTCCAGCCTCCTCTGACCTGGCTCCAAGTTGGTTGCAGTAACAATGCAGGGTCGTTAAGCCCTTTGTGTGAAGGTAGAGCACAAGCTATTCAGTTGTAGGTGGGGCTGTGCTCGGCATTGTCTCCCCGCCCATCCGGCCAGCAGATGGCCTACTATGGCCCAACTAATCCCTCTATTTTGTGACTGTCTAGGAGGAATTCACAAAGTCTGTCAGTTACACCCAGTCATGTGTCCCAGGCCGGCTCTAGGCACCAAAGGCCTTAGAGCAGAAGAATACCAACTTTCTAAAAGTGGAATTTTTATAATTGTGATCAAGAACCCAACTTTACCATTAAAAAGGAGTCTTCACCACAATTCCAAAGACACCAAACATAGATACCATCTCCCTATTAGAAATTACAGCTTATTAAATGTAATAAGGAATCCCCAATTTCATCCTATGGGAGGGGTAGACCTCACTGTAGTGAAAAAGAAATGTAAACGTTTTTCACTACTACGCCATGTTAAACTTAAACGTTCATGTACAACCTTTTAGTTACACAGCACCCTCCCCGATGAGCTACCTAGGATCTACTTTAGGGGTGACATATATGTAATAAAAGGGGAGTTTAAGGCTTGGCAAGGGGGTTTTAATGCCAAGTCAACATGTCAGTTTAAAATGCATTCAGGCTGAACTGGCAGGCCTGGGATATGTTTTACTGTGCTACTTAAGTGGGTGGCAAAATAGGTGCTGCAGGCCAACTGGTAGCATTTCATTCACAGGACCTGGGTATATGGTATAACACTCTGCAAGGGACTTATTAGTAAATTAAATTTGCCAATTAGGTCTAAGCCAATTTAACCATGTTTTAGGTGATTGAGCCCAAGCTCTTTAGCACTGGTTAGCAGTGGTAAAGTGCACAGAGTCTTGAGACCAACAAAAATAAGTTCAGCAAAATGGAGGTGGTGAGGCAAAAGGTTTGGGGGAAGACCATGCTCTAGCTGACAGGTCTAACACTATTCTGCAGGACCTATGGGGGCCAAACGACTGTTAGGGTTTTAGGGATGAGAATGCGGCCTGATGGGCGGATGGGCTGCTCCCCAACAATTCATTGGGGGTAAATCCTCCAATCTGCTTGCACCAGAAGAATTTTCTCTCACAATGTGGAGGATGAGATGTTCATGTCCTCCGCATTAACGAGGTAATGTGGAGGAAATGAATGTCTCATCCTCTGCATTTAAATGATTAATTATGGTATATTCTTTGGATGATGGTAAGTATTTGAAGACACTTTCTTTTTGCACTGATTCATTCATTGTATTCATGTTTCATGATGGTTTGGATTCAGATAATGAATACTTTTCTTAGGAACTATGAAACCAATAGATTTAAATGATGAGGAAAACTGATCTTGTTTTTTATGAAAATGTTTATAGCATGCCACGTAACTGTTGACTAAGATTTTAGCAGCATAGACACTTTTGAAACTACATTGCCCATAATGCAATTCAATACTTGGAGACGGATGTAGCTGGTTGTCTACATAGTCTTTTAAAGGCTGATTGGTTAAACAACAATGGTACAGCAGAATCTGTTTACATTAACTTAAAAGCATAATATGTTGAGAAAGTAATGAGCATAGTTTCCTCTCTAAAGGATATGTAAAAAATTCACACATGTGCTAATGGTTTACTTGTTAACGGCGAACTGCACTGCTGGACAAGGTGGCGTTTAGAAACTTAGGGGCTGATTTACAAGCCCCTTGCGCCACTTTTGCGTCACTTTTCCCATGTTAAAAATGATGCAAAAGTGGCGCAAGGGGCTTGTAAATAAGCTCCTTAGCGTTTCAACACAGTAATATAAAAGCATTTTTGGTTAGACTGTTTATGAATTTTTTTTTAAATTGTAAAAAGTTGTTAATATTTCAATAGAAAAGACTCTGAATGATGTTCCCAGGAAGAAGGGGTTTTCCCCTGAAACACATTGAGAATTGCATCACATAGCATGAAGTAGTTTTAATAAATATATTTGATAATATGATTTTTTTTTAAAGTATACTTATGGAATTCTTTGCTAAAACACTGGAATGAAGCAATTTCATTGATTCTATATTTTGAAAATATTGGATATATCCCTTTATCGAGTGCACTCTGCTGGGAAAACAACCCGGCTATCAGCTATTTATACATAAGTGTCTAAGGGGCCCATTACGATACCCGGCGTAAATAAATCCGCCAGGCATGGAAGCGGCAAAAATCCGCCCGCACACACCGCCTGAACACCGACCACGCCATTACGATTACACAAACCGAAAACCGCCATCGGCGGAAAAATCACACAAAATACCGCCCGCCATCGTCCGAGTCGGAGTCAAACCGCCCGCCACGGACGGAAACACGCACGACAACACAAAACCGCCCGCCCTCACGGCCGACACACCGCACGTGAAATTACGATCGCACCGCCATGAGCGCGGAAAACCACAAATATACCGCCCGCCAGCGCAAACAACGCCGATGAGAATCGACACGGCAGAAGCCATGGCGCCAACGTACCTGCACAGAAACCATCCGCACACAAAACCAATAGCACACAACATGGCCAACAAGTCCACACAGCAAGGCACGCACAAATACACAAGCACAGTACACATCCCGAAAACACCCCCCGGACAAACAAAAAAACAAAGGCCAGAACCCCAGACACAACACACCTGAAAACAACAGACCATGAGGACACACCCACATAGGTGAGTACAAAAGCAGCACTCCCACAGACCACAACCCCTTGCTACATTGCAAACCAGAGAGGAGAGGAGAGGACACAGTGACACAGCAAGGACAGCAGCACACCACAGAAACGCACACATCACAACCACCACCACCACCACCACCAAACACCGGCACCACAAACCCCCTGCACATTACACAACACACACCGCACCAGCACCACAAACACCATGGCACCACAAAGGATGCCCAAGTTCACGCCCATGGAGCTGACGGTCATGGTCGACGAGATCATCAAGGTGTACCCACAAATCTATGGGAACATGGTCCAGCACACACCACTAGCCACCAGAAACAGAATGTGGACCCGGATCGTAGACCAGGTCAATGCAGTCGGGACCCTGCCCAGGAACAGAACCGAGATTAACAAACGTTGGAATGACGTCAAGAGCCTGGTCAAGAAGAAGGAGGGCAAAAACAGAGAGCTGGCTGCCGTCACTGGCGGAGGGAATCCCGCGCTCTTAAGACCTTCAAAGCGTGGGAGGAGAAGGTGCGAGTCGTAATACATCCGGAGATCCTCGCCGGATTAGCAGGGGGAGTGGAGGCTGGTAAGTACAAACTAATGTATACCAGCACACCGCTATGTACTCACATGCGCAACTACCATGCCACAGCTCCCAGGGACAAACACCCCCATGTCCAGCACACAATACACAACACATCACACACACATGCAACAGACACTACCACACACAGCCCAAACCGAACAACTGTAAGATGCGTGGGGACATGTGTACACTCAGCCAGCCACGTCACCACCAACAGCTCCCCAAATATGCCAGAAGCGCCACAACGAGCACCCACCACACCCATGTGTCCGCCACAGCTGCACTAACCGACAAGTAACAGGTAAGTGGCAGGAACACAAAGTGCAGTGGGTGGGAGGGTGGACAGCCCAAGTACAACACACACCAGGCCCCAGTCCCACAGCACAGCAAGGAGGAGCATCCCCCACACCCCACAGCCACGTGTCAGCCACCGCAGTGCACAACGACAGCCGAAAGGCAGACATCACGGTCCACAGCAATCGGTGTCAGTGGGTGTCCAGCCACCCCCACGACCCACAACACCCCCCACCCCCACAGACCTGCAACATGGAGCACCCCCGCTTAGAGCCATGTGGCATCCAGTACAGTGCACGCACGAACAACTTGCAGGTGGGAAACTGGACAGGGCTGGATTACTGGAGGCATGAGGACTATGACACGACCAACACATGGGACATGTCACGTAGCAGACGAACACGCAGCACCGCCCACCGTCACGAACAAGTGAACAATGTGCACACGGACATGAACAACAGACTCACACCCCACATGACCAATCACAGACATAGCAACACCCAAGGAGCCACGTCTGCATGCACAAGCCACACTGAATATAGTCCCACACGGCAGCCACTGTGCAACTCATCACACACAACCGAAACACCATTGAAGTCCTGTCCATGTAGCCCCTACTGCCTGTCAACCACACACCCCACAACTACGCCTATGTAAGACAAACAACACTAGACGCAACAGAGCGGAACAACATAAATGCACACGAACACCACTGAACCCATCAAACACACAGACACACCATGCACATACAACATACCATCCATCCCATCCGTCAGCCCCAGTCTCATGAAAGGCATGTCATCCGCACAGCTGCCACACATACAGCAGTCACGCTAAGACACATGCCCATGACCAACCATGTGCCAGAAGTCAATTAAGCGCACGACACACTGTGAGCAACAACACACAACATGGGCCACACCCCCCCGAGCACTGCAGTGATGCACATGGCACAGGGCAGCACGCACACCAAGGAGATGGGACAACTGCAATACGTTGGCTGGCACACAACTATCACTCACTCATAACGATGCGTCCAATGCCATGTCCAGTAATCACAACAGACAGCAAATATGCAGGCCATGTCAAGCATGCACACACCTCAAACCATGCACTGTCATGCTGCCACAACACATGTCACGTTCGGCACCCATGGCTCACAGCATGTACCCCAAAAGCATATCCCCTCCCAAATGCGAATCTGGGGCATGGCCCCCATGTTGCCATATGCGTTCCTAAGCGTTCCATGTGAACCCCAAAAGCAAAGTACAAACCAGACCCAGGATGGGCCAGGAGCCCACATACACCAGAGTCACAATGAGTAGGGGCACAGCAACACACCCATCGGCATGGCCAATCCCTCCCATGCCACATGTGCACAGCACACAGTCCCATTGCCTAGCACACACAACTACAGATGCCACAGCCACACACTCGCCTCCGGGAAACCCATGTACGAGATTGCACGAACTGCCAATGTCAGACGACAAATACATACTTCGCCAGGTGCAACACAATAACAAATCTCATTCTCTCCACAGGTGATGAACTGCCGGATGCTGGGGATGGAGACAGCAGCCAGCACAGCCAGCCCACAAGCCCCCAACGAGGACACACGGATCTGGAGGATCTGTCATCCTCTTCGGACACGGACCACCAAGCAGGCCCATCTGGCGTGGCAGGGCCCAGCCGCTCCCCAGGACCCCTCCTACCCACCAACCCATCATCCAGGGATGCTGAACAGTCCCAGCCCCCTGCTGCCACTGTCGTTGCGGCCACACCCACGGTCATTGCGGCCACTACCACTGCCGCAACCGCCACCATCGCCGCACCGACCACCACCGCCACCACCACCACGTCTTCGCTGGCACCAGCCCCAGCGCAGGTGGTGGCCCGGCCGACTGGATCCACCCTGGGAGCCACAGCGAGGACCGTGGTGTGCAATGTGGCTAGTGGGCAGGCCGGTGGCAGCAGGACTGGTAGGAGGAGCAGGGTCAGGGAAACGCCAGCCTCCCCTGGGAGCCATGCCCTGCCTCAAATGGCCAGAGTCCTTGGGGCCTATGAGGAGGCCCAAGAACAATGGGTCAGGTCTGCTACAGACACGCGGGAGGTGCTGGGGGTGCTGAGGTCCATGGACGCCCATATGGGCCAATTCGTGTCCCGTATGGACCAACTCGTGGACCTCATGGGCCAGCTGGTGGTGGCGGTGGGGTCACAGGCAAGGCCAGCAACACCACCTCCGCCACCACCTGCTAGGGCGCAGGGTCGGGCAGCAGTGTCCACTTCCCCTGCGTCCACAGCCAGTGAGCACACCTCACCCACCACCAGCAGGTCGCCACCACACACCCCTCCCAAACGTGGAAGGGGCCGTCCGAAGAGGAAACAGATCTCCCGGGAGGACTTCGCACGCTCCAGTCGCAAGTGAGGCAGCCAGCCAGCCTTCCGCCAGCCTTCCTTGACCAGCCACTGCATTGACTTGCTCTACGATCCCACTCCACACAGCCAGCTGGATGGCATGTGTGTGTTGGACTATGGACATAGAACCAGTGGGTACACCCTGATCATCACGCAGCCATGACCGACAGCTCATTGTCACTGCACGCACCACTTTTGTCATCACCTTACACACAATCACATGTCACAGTTTGTAATAAATGCACCTTTTCACTAACTGCTGTTTGTGCCCTGTGTTTTATTTGTACGGAATACAACGGCCACCTTGGGCGGAAGGGCACCTGATGCGTGGCATGGCAATGGAATCCGGAGGGCCTGTAGGGACCTAGGGGTGGGAGACAGAACAGGAGCACATTCAATGAGTGTGTCACACACCCATCACACAGTACATGTCAACAACTACAAGCAATGTACACACATCGCACAGAGCAATAGGGCACAATGCCACAGTCACCAACAGTGGCATACTACCCTGGCCATGGAGCGTTGACACACTGCACGCAGTGAACATACGGCCACCCTGACACAGCACACACACACCTGCATAGATACAGACACATCATCCGTCGTACATGGACACTCACCGTCAAGTGAAGTAGCGGGCGATGAGCTGCTGGCGCACATTCCCAGCTTCCTCCTCTCCGCTGTCCACCTCACTCGAGCTGTCCTGGTCTGCGGGCTGGGGCCCTGGTTGATCTCCGTCATCCACAATGAGGGGGATCTGCTTCCGAATGGCCAGATTGTGCAGCATGCAGCACGCCACCACTATCTGGCACACCTTCTGTGGGGAGTACGCCAGTGCACTCCCGGTGCGGTCCAGGCACCTGAACCTGGACTTGAGGAGGCCAAAGGTACGCTCGACCACACGTCTGGTCCTCCCATGTGCCTCATTGTATCGATCGTCTGCTGGGGTGCGAGGATTCCTCAATGGACTGAGCAGCCATGCCCCATTCGGATACGCAGAGTCACCTGGGTGTGAGGGACACAGAGAACCGTTGCTATTCCAACTGGACAGGGGACAGCATCGCACAACCAGCACGCTACACCACTCCACATACTCACCGACAATACAGCCACGATCCTGTTGCAGATTGGCCATCAGTCATGGCAAGATGCTGTTGCGCATTATGTGTGCGTCATGGGCCGAGCCTGGAAACTTGGCACACACGTGGGTGATCACCATGTCCGCAAGGCACACCACTTGCACATTCAGGGAGTGCGTGTGCTTCCTGTTGCGGTACAGGTGCTCAGTGGCCTGTGGTGGAACAAGGCCAACATGAGTGCAGTCAATGGCTCCCACGACGTGTGGGATTCTGCCAAGGGCATAGAATGCACCCTTCACTGCCGCCAATTCACGAGCCCTGGGAAGCGGATGTACCTGTTCCGGTACAGCATCATGGCTGCCAGTACATCCCTCAGCACCTTGCTGAACATGGGCTGGGACATCCCTCCTCCACTGCCCACTGTGTGCTGGAATGACCCAGTGGCGAAGAAATGCATGGCGGCCATCACCTTAGCCGTGGGGTGACAGCAGTCGGATACACCCTGCGGGGACGGAGATGGGGCTCTAACATGGCACACAGTCGATGCAGAGTTGGCCTGTCCAGCCGAAACTTCCTGATTACCTCTGTATCGTCCATGTCCGCCAGCAATTGGTATGGGCGGTCAATGTTCGGTCTCCGCCTGGGGAAAATGGCAGAGGACACATGTCAAAGCAACACGGCACATAGCAATTTCGCATACACATCACTGACATGACTGAGCAGGCACATGAGCCACAGCCCAGCTGTCAAGCTGGGACGGCACGGCCACAATACACTTACACAGGTCTCCCAACAATGGCAATGGCAAGTGAGACATACCACTGCCATGTGCATGCACATGGGGATCTAGGCCCCAATGACTTGCGGGGCGTGCTGATGGGGACTGACTGCATATTCGTCAGCGGCAACGCCACGGCAACATGAGTGTCTGCTGAGCATGGAACTGCTTCCGAGGCTGGATGAGTATGGCACACGACGACGACGATGTGGGCACGGGCTGAGCGGCCAATACAAGTGGGACCTGTGGCACGAGGGGATATGAGACAGTAGTAGGTGTCAGCACTGCACCCTATGTACAGCACTGTACGGATCACAGCTCCCGAAACATTGACTGGTGTCCACATTGACAGCCCCATGCCAAGACGGCTGTGTGCTTGCAGTCACACGTCACAGGTGAGAGGTTACATTGCACGTGCCAGGTGGCAGACGTACATAGTGGGAGCTGGCATGTGTGTGCATGTGTCTCCTGTTCAGGATCCACCAGATGGGCGCTGACTCTGTACTGACCATTGGACACAGCATGTTCCGTGGAAGGCTTGTGTGTGTGGGATGGTGGCACTGGATGTGCCTCCGTTGGGTGGGGGCCATGCACAGGGCGGGTACGTTGATGATTGCGCATTGTTGGTCACGGTGGGTGCACCAACTAAGATGTGTTGCCCTGTGTTCAATTCCTATGTCCGCATGATGATGGACTGTGGATGTGGGCAGACTACACATTGGTCGATGTGCTGTCTATATGCATGTGCCTTCACACCAGGCACAGCTGCCCCTGCACATTTGACCCCTGCTGGACTCGCTGCTGGGTCTGTGGAGCTGATGCACCTTCTGCGCGTGGAGCGGACAGCTCTCCTCACTTCCCTCATTGCGCATGTCATGTCTTTGCCGCAGGTGACATGGATCATGGAGGGCCCACATGTACGCGTGGGTAGGCTACACATGATTGTTCACTGGTCGCCACCCCCAGTCAGTGTTTCGAATGGGAAGGTTGTCGTGCTGGTGGTATGTTCGATGTGGCGGATGGGCGGGCCTAGGTGCGGGCTTACATTCCGGACATGGGGGGGTAGTTGGATTGGCGACTAGTTGCAGTACACACGGGACACGTCTCTTCCTTTCCACATCTGGGTCATCCCTTGTACTAACTGACAGTGATACAGTCATCTTCGCCCCAGCCCTCATGTCCTCCCTCGCCCCCCAATATGCATGCTCACCTGCGAGGCTAGCGCTTGCACAGGCAGCCCCAAGCTCGCACCAGAGAGGGCAAGGAGTGTATGTGTGGGTCCAGTTGCATGAGTGGGCTGTCTCAGGGTATGATGTGTGGCGGGACGCCGTCCACCTGCGTGGTGCCCCAAATGGAGACCCGGCCTGCATGGACTATGCATCACAGTCTTCGCCTTCCGGATCCGCCACCTGCGACACCCAGTGGCTGTGGCTGCCCTTGCGGCCAGGCCGCGTCCGTCTGTGGCTGATGGCCCACACATTCACTCTTTGGCCTCTCTGGGGAGGGCTCGGGGGTGGTGGCGCACGCGCTTGCACTTAGTCGCAATGGCATGTGGCGTGGTTGGTATGATGGGCAATGGATGGGATGGTGCGAGCCACCTCCCGTGACGTCAGTGCTGCTCGTGCTGTGGTGCGTCCCCCTACACTTCCATCTGACTTGTGCCATGCTAGACGTTGAGGTTCTATTGCCTGCGTGATATGACCAGGAGGAGCGCGAGGAGACCTCTCACACACCATGCTCCACTGCCATCCCGTGCCCTGTATCGCCTGTGCGGATTGCCTATGTTGGGGTTACACCTGGTCGACTGGGGCTGTGTGTGCCTTGTCAAGGGGCATGGCGGGCGCACAACAGGATCCAGCTTGTCCACAGAGGGTGGGCTGAGGTGCGCCTGGTACCGCTTTGTACGTGTGCCCGGCTGCTGTGCACACACGTGTTCACTCCCCCCGACAGGTGTCCTCTCACAATGCCCAGGGAAGCGGTGGTGTACTGTTCATGACCCCTCCCAACACGGCGTGCTCCAACTTGGCATGTGCGCATCTACCCGTCGCACCCACCCACCTGAGCACTGCGTCCATACGACTTCACACGACACATGTGTGTCTTCCACAGTAGTGCTACTCATTTGCGTTGACATCCAATACCAGTGGACTACATGGTCATGTCACGACTGCCGTGTACTTCACATACTCTCATCCTCTCTCATTCGTACTTGTGAAATGAGTCAGCGGAGACAGTTTTGGTTTCAAACATTATATTGAGTCTTCTGTCCTCTGTGATGCAGTATAGTGGACACTACTGGCAGCGGAATACATGTTGAGGATATACTGAGCATGATTACAAATGGGATAGGGTGTGGGGTAACATCTGCTTGGCCAAGGCTGTGCTAATGTACATTTACGTATAGCTGCGGAGCTGCGGACTTTGACACAGACGGTATACATGTAGCCTACCAGACCGCTCGGCATCATGGGCACAGTCCATCTCAGTTCCATGTGACAGGTTTGCTGCGGTTGTTCCTCATGCACGCGTGCATGTGAGATGACATCAGGGCATGTGCTTGCGTGCATGCAGCGGCGTGCCACTTGTTGTTGCACTGTGGTGGTTACTGGACATGTCACAGTCACTGGGGTCGTGTTGTTGTTGTATGCACTTGTCGTCCATGCAAAGGTCCTGGTATGGGATTCCCGGGGCGGGGGTGGGAGGGGTGCAGCACCCACAGACTCCAGGCGACCTATTCATGTCCACTGAGCGGTGTGTGTGTCCATGTGCGCTGGATCCATGTCGTGTCCTGGTTGTTCGTGCAGTTCCGTCCATGTGGGTGCGATGCACAGAGCCCATGCCACTGCCTCCCACGATGCATGCGGTGTTCCTGGATGTGATGGGGAACAGTGTGCATGTCCCGGTCATATCCGATGTCATGGCGATGTCGTTGATGGTGTGGTTACAGTTGCCGGTCGTTTGGTATGGCTGTTGTGGTGGTGACTGGCCAGTCCGTGCGGAAGCTGAGCATGGGTGCGGGGTTGGACTTCATAGGTCACTCGGGGAACCTGCGTTGTGGTCCGACGTATTTACAGGTTGTCAGGTATGCGATGCCGCCCAGCAGGGCTTCCATGTCATTGGTGGTGTACATGTTTGCCAGCCAATGAAGCGGATGGTGGCTGTCAAGGTGTTGTTCGTAGGTTGTCCCTTGGAGGACCATGATGGGGCATGCTGGGTGACATTCGATGTAGCTGTTCTCGATGATCCGTCGTGTGGAGGCACAGTGGTTCCATTTCAGTGCGGGTGCGATGTTGGCCACATACGCCATGCCCCCATAGGCAGAGCAGGCCCTGTCGTGTGCGTCCAGAGGGAGGAGTAGTGGTAGCAGGTCCGCCTTCAGACATGCCGGGTTGGAGAGGCATATCTCGACGGGATGCTGGTAGGGACACCTCCGACAGTAGAAGACGGGCATGACGCAGCTGAACAATGTGATGCGGTAAGTCAGTCGGTAACTTACGTTCAGCAGGGACAGGAGATCGCATCCCAATGTATGGCACAGGTTGGTTTTGTACAGCTTGAGCTGTTCGGCGTAGTTGGGTAGGTGTGTTGCGGTTGCCATTTCGCAGCGGTTCGTTGAGGTGGCGTGCTCCGGCTGTGTGTGCAGTCTGCAATGTGCACGCTCCGGGGTTGCTGTGAGCTCTGTGTAGTCGTAGGGAGACAGGACTTGTGTTCTGTTGGCTTGTTTGGAGGACACGGGCCCTCTTCCCACATGCTTCTCAGACAGTTCAAGGTCAGTGCTGTGTGACTCCTTCCAATTAACTTGCATGTGGCCGACATGGGGGAGTGTTTTCTTCTTTCTTCCCCGTCCGTTGTGTGCTTCTGTGATATGCGCTATCTGCCGTGTGGTCGGTCTCCTCGGCATGCCTGTGTTGGTCTATTCTTGGACAATGGCTGTATTCACCGGCTTCTGTCGTAGGGCTGTGGTTTCGGAGTTGGAATGGAAGGTCATTCAGTGCTGTCTGCTCTCCCTTGTGTGGGCGGCAGGCTGCCTTTCCGCTCTGCGTTGGGCCTTGTGTGTGGATGTTATTCTTGGGCCACCTGTTGTCGGTCCCCGGGCTCTTTGGTGTTCCGTTTCATGTGTCTTGTTCATATGTGCAGGGTGGTATGGGTTTTTCAGTGTGGTACTGGCGTTCCTCTTCCCGAAGGGGCCCTGCTTCTCCTAGTTGGTGTTGCCGCCGCTGTGTGCTTCGCCATGTTTGTTACACTGGGGTGTGTCCTGCTGTTGCGTGACTTCACTGACATGTGTGCGTCGGTTGTGTGGCGTTGGGTGTTGTCCGTGAATTGGGCGTTGGGGACATGTCTGTGGCCGGCCTGTCACGTGTCATGTGCGTTCGGGGTGGGGCTGATGTGTGTGCTGCTTGGTTGTGTCCCTGTGTCTGTGTGCGACGCATGCATGGCGCTGCGGTTGGCCTCTGCGTTGTGCGCATGTGTGGCGGCGTCATCGGCGCTTTGTGGCCGTGACGGGGTGGTTGGTTCCTAGTCCCAGGTGGTGTGTACACATGTGTTCCGCGATGTTAGGATTTGGCCTGTGTGTCATATGTGGATGCAATGGTGGATGTGTAGTGTACACGCGCTGGTGGGGGTTGTCCGCTTTTTCCGCCCTTGCACTGTGTGCGCTGTTTGCGTGCACTTGTTGTGTGTGTGCCTACCTGCGTCTCCGCGGTACGTTGCGTCCTTGGTGGTGCATCAGCAGAAGCATGGGAAGGGCCTGCAGTGCTGGATTCATGCCCGGGTGCCGCTTCTTCGTTGTCCGTGCTCTGCGTCCGTGTTACCGCCTCTCTTTCACGTGCGGTGTCTCTTGGCCGTGGGAGCCGTTTGTTTGCGGCATCGTAATTTATGCGCCGGGCGGGACGTGTTTCGTCGGACGGTGTGTGTCAGTTGTGCTGCGCCGCTACGTGAACGGGCGCACTTTGATGGCGGACGGTGTTGCTGGCTTGCCGGCGGTGTTTGGCCTGCTTTTCGCATCGTAATTGGGCGGGCGTGTGGACTGCTGCGTGCCGGCGGTAACTGGTGGTTTTTGCATCCGCCAGCACGGCGGTTGTGCTTCCGCCCGCCATCGTAATGAGCCCCTAAGTGCCTATCTGAAAAAGGGCACCGGCAGAGCAGAACCCAAAGAATATTTGACTGTTCTTTAAAGTGTTGAGTGTGGAGAGAGAGGCTAAGGGGTATATTCACAAGAACGTGTGCTAAACATCTCCAAAAAATGTTAACGCAACTCCACACATCGCAGCCTATCGCGGGAAAATAACCCTGTGTTAACGTGGAATTCACAACACAACGGCACCATGCGATAGCCTCCCGAAACCGCGGACAATGTCCGCGATACAACAACCGCGACGGTGATAAAAACACAAACCTCAACGCAAAAAAACATGCGATGGGCCAAAGCGCGATGAGGAAATCAGCGATAAGCAGCGCCAGGCCTGCAAAACACACATGGCAGGCGGGAAAAATCACCATAAAAGTAGAAAAAACACACAAACACAAAATAGCCAACACCCAAGCACCATGGAGGCAGCCGGAGCAGGCGCAGAGGACGAGCGCAACCCCACAAGCACCCCGGATGACCAGCCCGGGACCTCGGGGACAGGGAAGGGCAAGGACAAGAAGAAGAGGAAGACGAAGTTCAGTCTGCAGGAAAACAGGATCCTGGTCACGGAGGTGATGGAACACCATCAACAACTGTTCGTCTCCTCCAACGTGTCATTGGGCACCAAAAATGGAATATGGTGGGACATCGTGGACAAGGTGAATGCCGTCGGTGAGCACAAGAGGTCAATGGACGAGGCCAAGAGGCGATGGATTGACATCAAGCGCAAGACCAAGGAGAAACTCGCAGCCAACCAGAAGGCAGCAATGCAGACTGGAGGTGGGAGCCCAGCGCCACAGCTGGAGCTGGATGACATGGAGGAGCTGGTGTCGACAGTCATCAGTGTGGAGACTGTGGCCGGAGTCGGGGGACTGGACACTGCTCGACAGGACACAACACAACCGCAACAGGGTGAGTAACCACCAGGTACTGGGGGGACGGGTGGAGATGGCCACAATGGCACACACGCACATTCAAGCAGAGCACAGTGCACACCCACAATGACTCTGGATCATGGCCCTGATCCACAGACTGTCACAATGTACAATGCCATGCTGTCTGAATGTGAACATGTACCATGCGGCTACATACATGTGGACACATTGTAATACACCATCTCCCCTTCACATTGCAGGGGCACCGTCAACACCTCCTGCAGAGTAGTCCCAGCCACTCTTCAGTGATGACGAGGAGGACACCACCAGCATCAACACCCAAGCCCTCCAAGACATCATTGACATCATCCGCAACTCACCTCCAGGAGCAGGGCAGCCCAGCAGCATTGAGGAGACCCCACCCACTACCCAAACAACCCAGCAGGAGGCACCCACAACCCCGGCTGTCTCCCAAGACCCCCACGAACAACACATGGCCTTCCAACGCCGTGTGCTGGAGGGCCAGAGGGAGATGGCTGAGCAGGTGCGGTTGGGGTTCGACCTCATGGCTACCAAACTGGATGCCATCCATGGGTGTCTAGGTCCCATCAGGGACCAGCTCCAGTCCCTAACGAACACCCACGGCCCCCTCCATGGTCTCCAACGAGCCCTGGCTGACATCGCTGGAGTCATGACTCGGAGACAAGAACACCTGTCTGCCCAGGGTGGCTACAGCGAACCCAGCCTTCAGCTGGCACACATGCGGAGGCTCATGGAGGACATGGTGCGGATGGAGGCGGAAAGGATGGCAGCCACCGCTGCACATCAGTGAAATGTAGCTGGGATCTACCATGCCCTGCAGATCCTCATCATGGCATTGCTGCCACAAGGCGTGGCGATGATGAATGCTGCTGCCCCCACACCATCCACATCTCCGCCTCCTGGTGTGTCAGTGCCTCCCAGTGCGGCAGGCGTGTCCACTCCGGCACCTGATGTGCCACTGCCACACAGTACGGCCGACAATCCTCCTCCGACCCCTGATGTGTCAGTGGCACACAGTGCCGCAGCCGGCACTGCAACACCCACAGGTGGGGCAGAGCACACATCCGAGGACGAGGACGTGAATGGGCTTGAGATTAGAAGGAGGCACTAGCATTAATTTCCACCACCTTGCCTGTTTCTGCTTGGTGTTGCACATGGCCCCATGACCTTCCACTGACCCCCGATACACTCCGCTGCACTCACCTTGGACCGCGACATGGACTGCCATATCCTGTTTGATGACCATGACACGGCGACCAGACTGCGGACTGTAGCCTTCCTCCTCCGCAGTACTTGTCATCCCCGGATGGACTCTGGCTGGCCCTCCAAGGGCCCATATTGTGTAGTGGGCTTGGCATGGCCCTGTACTGCTCCAGCTGCAAAACTCCACTGGATTTGCATTAAACATCCAGATATGCACTGCTGTGTCATGTCTGTCATCATTCATGTATGAATGTGTGGATGAATGTAGGGACAGTGATTTCCATTACGTCAATGATGCTCATCTAGTGGGATGCCAGTTACAGTGTGCTACATTGCCAATTGTGTTCCGGGTGCCGTAGACACCACAACAGGGACACATGCATTAGTCACTTCCTTGTCCGGACATGGACTGCACCACACCCAGAGCCCCCGAGTCATTGTTGCATGCCCTGCGCTGGTCCTGCGTATGCAAGGCCAGACCACTCCGCTTACGCTCAGAGGGGGAGGCCCACATAGCTACATGTCGCAGGCGTACACGCTGGTGGTATGCAGGTCACTGGTCTAGTTGTCAGCATGTCACGGCCACTCCCTGAGGGCAGGTTTGCACACTCACCACACCCATCCGGCACAGGCGTCACAGGCCAAGTGACCCTGCCAATATAAGGGGCCGACGACGTCACATTCCCCACTGCCGGTGTTGACTGGATGACGGACGCTCCACGGTTCTCAATCATAAAGGGACCATATATAAATGTAAGTCCGTTTTTATATAGCGCAGCTACTCACCCTTACGGGTCTCAAGGCGCTGGGGGCCGGAGTGGAAATTAAGTGAGCTATTGCCCATAGTCACATGGTGCTGAGCTGAGCTGCCGCCGGAGCCGGGGATCGAACTGTGAACCCTGTGCTCCGAAGTCAGCTGCCCTGGCCACTGCACCACACCTCTCCACTAGACCATGAGTTGCTACGCACAGGGTTGGTCGCACCCGGAGCCTTGCGCCCATCATGGGCCTACCACCACGTGGCGCTGACTGGGGTTGCACAGGGTTAGTGGCACCCAGAGCCGTGCGCCCATCACAGGCCTACCACCACGTGGCGCTGACTGGGGTTGCACAGGGATAGTGGCACCCGGAGCCTTGCACCCGTCACGGGCCTAGCACCACGTGGCGCTGACTGGGGTTGCACAGGGTTAGTGGCACCGAAATCGCTGAGCGGGTGTGCAGCCTGCGATGATGACGTGTGCACTGATGTGGTCTC
The DNA here is from genome assembly GCA_963921515.1 of Calotriton arnoldi. Taxonomy (NCBI): domain Eukaryota; kingdom Metazoa; phylum Chordata; class Amphibia; order Caudata; family Salamandridae; genus Calotriton; species Calotriton arnoldi. The sequence goes on along the minus strand of CAWUFW010011905.1, from coordinate 402,585 downwards.
TGCCATTGATGCCTCAGGACTCAGCGTCATGTGTGGGACCTGCTGGGCCACGGGGCGTGTCTGCATGATGTGGACCATGCCATGGTGGCGGGACAGGGGCCTGGAGCTTGCACGGGCACGTGGTGTGCCCACTGGTGGACACACCGTTGGCGGCAGGTGAGCAGTGGGCCCGGGGTGCGCAAGTGCGGACAGCCAGCGCTGGCCGGCGGGAGGGGGTAGGGTGCGGCTGCATGCGTGCGCAGGGATGGACAGGCGTTGTGGCCATGTGCAGTGTGATGGACTCTGCCATGATTGACTCTGGCCTCGATTACAGATTGCAGACCTGGTGGCTTGCAGTGTATCCCGGCACGTGGTTGGAGACACACCGGTGGCAGCAGGTGAACAGTGGGGCCTGGGTGCACGGGAGCAGGGGTGTCTCTCTCTCTCCCTTACTTTCATTCCCTCTCTCCCTCTCTCTCTCTCCCTTCCTTTCCTTCCTTCCCTCTCTCCCTCTCTCTCTCTCTCTCTCCCTTCTCTCTCTCTCTCTCTTTCTCTCTCCCTTCCTTTCCTTCTCTCTTTCTCTCTCTGCCTTTCTTTCATTCTCTGTTTCTCTGTGTCTCGCTCCTTTGATGTGCGCATGACACACGTTCTGATTTTGTGCTTTATTTTCCAGGCTGTGACATCGAGATTGTCCCGGACGGACCCGACAGGAGTCTTCCGCATTGGTGTTTTGTGTTGTATTTCAATAAAGTTTTTTGTTGTTACTTCAGTGATGTGTGACTGTTTCTCGTTCTTCTGGCCACACATGTGTGTTTTATTTTGTCATTGGGCGACATCATGCGCTTTTTGTGGCTCTTGTGTCGTGCACGGTATATGTTTGTCCGGGGAGGGGCTAAGGGTGGGGGCTGGGAGTGGTGGCGGTGGGTGTTGTGGAGCTCTTGGGTCTCCGAGCAGCATGTTCATTGTATCCATGGCATCTGTGGGTCTTCAGATGTGGCTCTGGGCTGGGCTCCCTTTCGTGCTGCAGGGAGTCGTCCTGCTTAACACCAGCATAAGGCAGGTGTTAAATCCCTGCCGCTACCGTGGCTTAACGCCTGTTTTTGGTTCGCTTCGCAGATCTGGCAGTTTGTTGTGAAAGTGGTGTTGTGCTTTTTTCGTGTGTTTTTGCACGGGAACGCCTACTCTGCATCTCATTAGGGTTAGTTGGTGGTGTCCAACGTGGAGATAAATTTTGGGGCAGTTATCACGGGAATACTGGCGTTGTCTGCAGTTTGCACCCGCTTGTGAATGGGGAGTTAAATCTATCTCCACTTTTGATGGGTTAAGGTGGAGATAAATCGGCGGTAGGTCCTTGTGAATATGCCCCTAAGTTGTTTAAATAATTGAGGTCTCCCTGAAAATCTACCATACAACCCTCATTATTAATATACCACCAGTGTCATAAAAAAGGGGAGACATTCTTCCCATTTTCCAAAATGGAGATTCGGGGAATCATGGTTATTGCCACTATATTTTTCTTTTTTTACCGCACTCGCCAAAATCTACAAGAAGATAAGGATAAACCATCTACAGGAGCAGGTTGTGGAGGTAATCATTACAAAATATATTGTTAATGAATGCGAGCAGAATAAACGGGATTTCATCCACAAATAAGAGCTTTAACAGCTAAACATCATATAGGGTCTATCACTATTTAAAGAAAACTGGGCAGCAAACTGGACTAGTCGGCCACAGGCTAGAGAAGAATAGAAGATCGATGACTTTCCTAAACTGTGCAGGACTACCAAACCAGACAAGGTAGAAAGGCCAACATCAGAATTCAGAATAGATCATCTTTGTTTGCACTGTGGAACCAATATTTATGATTAGTTCGAAATCTGTGTGATTACACAAGAATGATAAAAGAACTTCCCACAGAATCACAAAAGTAGCGCAAACATTCTAAACAGCATTTTTCCATCACATATGAGAATCATAAAATGAGATTAAAGTAAGAAAGTAGAGCTACAGATCTACATTTTATTACTAGCAACATTGTTTTCACATCAAAAGCCACTGGGGACATACTTTATGATTTAGTAGCATTATCGTTTCCCAAATAAACAAGACAAAATGACTCAGATGCAGAGTCAATCGTTTTCTAGTTCAGGTCACTTGTCTGTTACAACTGCAATCTGTTGGTTATTCAGAAAGACATTTTGCTAAATTAACCAAAAATATATTTTGGTACATCAATAAAGTATGAATATTGCGGTTAGTAAACAAATTCAGTAAATGTTTTGCCTTCTTTTACTTCCATCTAGCAGATGTTTAAAGATTTAAAGATGCAGTTCCACTTCTAGGAATAGATACAATTACACTTGGAAAAGAAGATGGTCTATATCTGCATTTGTTTAAAAACTGGGAAACAATAAATATGTTGGCCTAACTGCCTGTCTACACTAATTTACTGGGGCTGATTGTTGGAACTGTAACAATTAATAAAGGTACCATGACTTAGGACAAACATTGGCAAAGCCAATTGGTCTTGGCAATTCGAGAGCTGTAGACGTTGTCAATGTTAATGTGTTTGTGTACGGCGCTATAATTAGGGGCAGTCCACAAAATAACACAGTCATGTCATAGAAATATCAGGGGCACATTTTCTGTTTCACACCAATTCTAGGTAGGAATAAGATCCAGAGTCAATAATGCACGTGCATTGCACTAAATTGTGTTTATTTTTTTTAGGTTTGACACTGTTGACGGCATTTATAATATTTTGAGCACACTAAACTGTTCAAGTATGAAATAATTATCCCTGTTTCATTTTTTAGTTTATTTTAGATAGAAATTCACATTTTAAGACAAAGCAAAATCAAAGAGGGGAAAATCAGTCACTGGAAAATGATACGAGGCCAGTGAACTACTGGACATATAGAACAGTTGTTGTGACAAAAGAGAAATGTGGTTACAAAATGAATAATGAACTATTGAGAGGAAAATAAAGCTACATTGAGAATAAAGCAGTAAAACACTCCAAGCTGAAAAATGTAAAGATGATATAAACTTGGCCTTGGAAGCTGCTCTACATAGTCGTCATTTTGGGAACACCGCACTTCCAGCTATGTGGTCAGTTGCTGGCCTCAGAATACCAACTCTTAATCAGTGGCCGAAAAAGGATGGGAACTGTGATGCTGCACGCCGTGGGGGCGGGTCAGTGAGTGTGGGGTCAAAGGTATGGTTAAAAAAACAAAATATTCAGTGAATTATTTTGGTGTGTCACTATCAGGTAGCTACATATAAAAAAATGTGCTGCTTAAATGAAAAATAAATCTAAAAAAGTTGTTTCTGTTGGAAATGCACTACAGTACATTATAAGACCTTTATTAGTTAATGCCCCTTAGATGTCTGTGTGTAACCAGAGAGCCACAGAATTCAATCTTGGTAGGTGAAGTGGAGAATAGTGACTTGTGCATTTTTAGTGCTACGAGGTTACAGCCTGTGACAGAAAGCACACAATAGAGGATAGACTGCTTCAAAATGTGCATAGAGGCTTAAGGTAAAATGATGCTTCCAAAATATAGATTTTAGTAATACACAGACTGTACATGATGCATTTTTTAAAAATAACTGTCACTTCAACGCCTCAGGGGTAGTAAGCGCTATATAAATGCAATTATTAAAAGCACGCCCTTCACAGCTCAGTTCTCAACTCTTTGCACTACCATTCAAAAAGAATAAATCTTTGTCATCACAAAACTTCAAGTGATTCATTCAATTAAAGACAGTACCGGCGTCAGAGCATCCCTTATGTTTGCAGATTACCCTTTACATTTGCAGATTAACTCGTTACGCACATTTGCATTTTTTTCAGGCAAGGAGGCACCCTGGCAAGAAGGCTTGTTTAGCTGAATGGCACATTTGGTTTCACAGCACAGGAGACTCCCTGAATGACACTTTAGCTGAGGCATTGAAACGATCGGAATTAACCGTCCCAGGACGGTTGTCTTTTTATAAAAAGTAGAGGAACGTTTTTTCATCAACAAAAAAGTCCCAATGAATAAACAAATAATATGAAGCATTGTCTCACATTTGTCACAGATTGTTTGACAAAGAAAGCAGAGGTTAGCTTGTTTCTCGTTCTGGGTCAGAAACCATTACAGCATTCTACATTGTGGCCTCGGTTCTTGTGCAAACAGCCTGCCTTTCCCCAATTCTCCAGCAGAGATAGCTTATTGGCAGCATCTTAACAACACAACTGCCATCTGCACTGCTTTGTGCATCGTGTTAAAAATAAAAAACAAGCACTGCACGTTGTACAAAAAGCAGAACCATATGCAAAGTAACCTCTAGGAGAGAGAGGAAGCTGTAAGGAGAGAACAATGACAGAAGGTGGGAGGTGGATGGAGGAGAGGTAAGCAATGAAGGACGAGGGTGCAAACAACAAGGGGAGGCATCATGTCAGTTAGCTGGAGAGGAAAAAAATGGTGCTGTTTGCTATGACGCCAGAGACCCTAGTGGGCTAAGGGGCTTCTTTGTATGCAAGGTGGCTTCTCTCTGGGCCATCACTAAGTTTATGCTTTTGAAAAGTAGCAGAAAAACAACAAACCCAAACCGCTTAATATTTCATCGTATCGATGGAACAGCATCACGTGCACATCTGAGCTATGAGCCAACAGATTATGCAGTAAATACAGCAGGGTTAGCCCACCTCACCAAGTCCCCAGTTCTGGACTTTGTTACTCACCATGCACCTCTGTACAAATTCATCGAAGTAACACTTGCAGCTGTGGGTGGGGTGGGGTTAATATAATGACACGTCCAATCAAATGAAAATAAAGTTGGCTATGCGCTATTAAAAGTATTCAAGTTTGCTTTTCATGCTAGCAGTTCTAACCTCTACTCTCTAATGCGCAGAAACTGAAATCGCCCAGAGTAGGTAACCCACGAACAAAGCACCACATGAAAACATTGATGAGTTTATACGAGACAGGAGGCCGGAGGAGATTTTCTGGCTGCTCGAAGAATGTAAACTAAACAACCATGCACCTCAACCACCAGTGACACTAACATTTAAGCAATCACTTTGAAGTTGGAGAAAGAAAAGACGTTCTCTGAAAACAGGGTCTGACATTTTATATCGGTCTTTGAATGCCCCGCAAATGTGAAACGATCAGAACCAGATTTACAGGCCTGTTTAAAGAAGGTCAGAGCCAGTGAAAACATGACTGGTTGTGTGAAGTGCTCTTCAAAAAAGAGTTCCAAAAACATTTCCTAAAATAAGAGCAGGGGATGGATAGATGTAATTGGTCCTAGCTCTTGGGGAGGGCTAAACACAGGAAGAGGCATGATGCAGGCATGCCATGGACAAGCAGGGAGACAGAATAGGAGAGCGATGATGGAGCCAGCAAATGGGAAGCCTATGGGCGAGCTGAAGCCCACAAATTATATATAACATGTCTCTTAGACACAGTGCATGTGCTGTCTAGAGCCGAGACCTAAAAATAGCTCATGAAGGAATGATAAACACTATGCAGGATGCCTGTCTGTTGTCCGTTTATAATATGAAGAAGAACAAATGCTCTCTCATTGCTATTACCATAGCGTTTGCCATTAGTCTTGAACAACAACTATTTAGAAAAATCCATAAAATGATTTATGGAATCATAAGGTAAAAGACTGAGTACAAAATGAAAAAGAAGTGTTTGTCTAATTAGAACATAAATTTAAGGGGTAAGGGAATTGCAATTCAGTTGCACAGAGAAAAACATGCGGTATAACTATTGTGAGAAAATGCATTGTCACCCCCGTTTTTGCTGACTGGTAATGCTGCTTTTTTAACTCTGCACAACAAGGCACTGCTTTCCAGGCTACAGTATGTGCTCTGACCCCTAACACATGGTAAAATTAGCTAATACCCAATTGACACATTTAACTTTACAGTAAGGCCATAGTATACGGTGCAGTAAAATGCACAAATTGCATGGGAAGTTAAAACTCACCTGTGGACTGCAGCACTTATTGTGCCATGCACTAAAGTGACAAAGAAAATATGGCTTCAGGCCTACCTTGTAGTCTGACCCCTACAGCTTTAAAACCTGCAGGCAACCTTGTCAAAATAACCCTTTTTGACAGGACAGACACCTACTTGCAAATGTTAGAAAAGGCACAACTAAGTAAGCTTTGTAGCCCACTAGATAGGGTGCCTAGTATTTAAAAGTGGCAGATGTGTATGGTGACTAGCCACAAAAGTAATTTTCAAAGTAGCTATCCTATGAGAAACACTAATGTTCATATAAAATAATAAGTCTGCTAACTGTGGATCAGGCTAAGCAATAGAGGTGACTAAACCACTATTTTTAATGTTAATTAAAATTCCAATTCAATGGTGAAGACAGATTTTTTAATAAATCTTAGGAGAAGTGACTTATAAAAGTTAAACAGTGCATGCCTGAGCCTCCAGTAGGCTAATTAGCATTATCCTGCTGCAAATGGCCCTGCCAGCCCTTACCCTTAATAAAGCGTGAAAGCTGCTCCCAGTTCAGGAACAATGGACTAGGACTTTTCTCAGGAAGACCTGGGTATTTGGTATTTTGAAAGATATCATCTCAGGAAGGACAGATGGGGAGGGTCCAGGAACTTCACTAACTTAAAAGGAACCAGGTTGGGGCAAAGTTTAGTGTAAAGGAAGACCTAGAGAAGAGAAGGCTTTTCTTCCACGTGCCCTACGTAGCTAGGGTGGCATCAGTCCAGCGGGAGAGGGAGCCGGTCCCACCATCAGCCCAGTGGGAGAGGAAGCTGGTCCCAAAACCAGTTTGGTGTAGCTGAAAAGGAGGGGACAGCTCATTTCCCTAAAACACCCCTGGCTGGCACACAAGCTACTTTGAGGGGCAAAAATATTCTGCCATAGTGGATGCGCCTTAAAATAGTACACTTTGGGATAGTTTATAGTAAAGCAAACAGGATGTGCTGCAAAGGTGGGAAGGAATGCCCTGGAACCTTTTTCTCATTGAATAGGGAGTGTTCAGGAATCATCTGCACGCACTGGCTAGTGAAACCTACAAAGCTGGAACCTCAACCGAAGCTCATGAGAACACTCTGGACCTCCGGAAGAATAGAATAGAAGAGTACTGGATCTACTGTTTGAGACCAGTTTGGATATATTAAGGGCTGGATCTGCTCTCACTTGTACCCAGGACTAAGTGCACTCCAATGGTCAGTTGACTGACCTCTGTGGCTACAGTGCCAAGCTGACCAGTAGTAACTGAAACTAAATCGGACTCTGCTGGTGGTTTCTGATGGAGTGAGTCCTGGCCCCTAAATACTGCCCCCAAGCTCAATAAAAATGGCTAAGTTCTAAGATAGCAATTTTGGCATGGTGATGGTGCAAAAAGTATCTGCCCTACACAAGGACTTCATGCCTGAGAAATTTGAATTTCTCCTGCTCTGAGCTTTTCCCACCAAAACCAACAGCTTCATTTGGACCTCATCCAGCGACTATCCTACTTTGAGGCGGCTTCGGCAGATACATTCTGTAAGCATGAACTGCTGGGGGATTTTGACTTTCCTTTCCAAGACTTAGGGGACGATTTTGATGTCGGACGGACCTGAGTCTGTCCGACATCGATCTGAAACTGAGACCGACCGACCTCCTGTAGGCGGTCCCAAACCAGCAAGTAGGATGCGACCGAACACTGTTCGGTTGCACTCCTATTCATTACAATGGGAGCATGCATTCCGACTGGAATGCATGCTCTTATTCTAAAGAGAAGAGGTGCAGTTCATCCCTGCACCCAGTGGCAAGCAACTAAAAGGTGCCTGTCACTGGGTGCAGGGATCAACAGGGGGGCACCATAGGTGCCCCCTTAGCCGCCATCCGGAGGCCATGCACCCATGGGGGACCTGCTGGCGGCCCTCAAAGTCGACTTCCCACAGCCTTTCTGTGTCGGAAAGGCCAGCACAGAAAGGCTGTCGGAATCCGACATTGTAATCCCTTGGGCGGAAAGAGCAGCCCTTGGGATTACAGGAGGCTTTCCGGATGGTAGACGGGCTCTCCAAGCCCGTCGTAAGCCATTCGGAAATCCTGTTTGGATTAATTTCCGACCGACTACATCAAACTGGATCTTTCGGGAATGAATCCAAACAGGAGATTACGATGCCGTAGGACACGTTCCTACGGCATCGTAATCGGCCCCTAAGTCAGAAAGTAAATTCTTTGACCACAATGAATCTACTTGGTGTATATAACTCCCTTCCATTGTAATCAGCCTGAAATTGCAACTATGTTCCAGTCAACCACGAACAGGGACTATTGATTGGTACTTTACTTTTTCTTGATGCTTTTTGCCTAAACTCATGGAAAATTCATAGTTCTAGCTCCCCTTATTCGACATTTGTTATTTTGGTGTCATTTTACTCATTACATTTTTCTGTATTTTCTAAATTGGTTGTGGGATTTTATTGTATTGTGTTTCGACTTTTTAACTGTTTTGTTACTGCCAAACACTTTTCACATTTCCTATGTTAAGCCTGTCTGCTCTGCCATAGCCACCAGGGCATAGAGATATGTTTATATTTGTGAAACTCTTTTTTACAGTGACAAGTTTGTGGTCTTATTTCTTGTGGTAGACTCAAATTCACCACAATTAATAGACCACTTTCTTACAACCAAGTTATTCTCCATTACCAGTTTCAGAACTCTGCAACTCAGAATTGGACAGTAAAATTCACACCCAGTAAATACCACACCGCACAGTGTCGGTATTAATCAGGTGCAATATTACCACCCCAAATAATGCAGTCCATTGGAAGATGATTCAGAATACCTTAAAATTGGGAGGCTTAAATTTATATTATCCTCATCCAGGTCGAAGGAAGGGACCCGAAAAAGCCTCTTCCCAGTCATCTATTAATGGACTCTCTTCCATGAATGCTCCAGATCACTGTGCAGTATTGGAAATATGGAGATATTCCTGAGGCTCTCTTCCAAAGCCTCATTAATATCTCTATGTTTCCAATGCAGGCCAGTAGACTGGCATGCCATGCTTCCTTTTTACTTTGAAACTCTCAAAGCAACACCTACAACCTTTCCTAAAAACAATAGGATTCCAGCAATTCTCAGACAACATATAACGCCTCTACACAGACCAAACATCAACCTGCCATAGTTTCTTAAAGAGCCTTTATGCTCATAAGTTTCCAGTACATCGGACAGTAAGTCCCAGCATGGCCTGCTGTAGAGTGTGTAAGACAATTGATTTGGAAACTAAAGTAGAAATGTAAGGAAAGCAAGTGGCTAAGTAATTTGCAGTGTGTAAATGTATTACTCAAATAAATTTTGAACAGTCTTCAAATATCTCAGTAGGTATACATTAACTAAAAGGTTCAAATGTGGAAGGCTGGCAGAAGCACATAGGGACCATGGATGTTATTGCTCAGGCACAAGCATTATATATGACTGGGCCTCACAAGGGGTCCTTTATAATGGATCAATACAGAATTAAAAATTTCTCTAAAGACGCACGGGCCTCTGCTCCCCCAGGCCCTAAGGGAGTTTCTTTTAAAGTGAACCAAAGTTCTGTGCTTCCGTTCTTACCCCAATATTTAGATCTGCCTTGCTGGCAACTACTGTATCAGATATTGGCCTGGTAGTACCTTGGCCCATGTGTCCAAAAAGAGTGATCCTGATATTCTTAGCAACTAAGGAATGTTGTTCCAGACACTAAGGCCAATGGTAATGCCAAACTGCTTTCGGTGGAACTGCCAGCATCAACTTTGTTCCAGAACGTTTTACCAATAAACCAAACAGACTGTCAACCTAAAATGTAAACTATTGATAATGTATTGTTGCTTTTATTATTGGCAAGTAGAAACAACACTCAGTATAATTCAGTTTTAATGCATGCTTTATAGGCGTTTCTGCAACCTTTGAGGAGGTCCATCACACACTGTTGTGTAACAAAACTAGACAACTGAGGAATTCCACAGAATGCATTAATGGTGATTGATCTATGCAACAGTACATGGGTTAAACTCAAGAATGGTACAGGGTCAATGGTTAACAAAATGATAACAATCGGAGGTTGAAGCATGGTGTGTCATAGACCCGCTGCTATATTGCCTTTATACTGCTGACATGGACCAGGCATTGACTAATGCAAAATGAGTCTCTGTTTAAAATCCTTTGAAATCTACAAATGTAGCTGCTGCTCACTTGTCATCTACTTGATAAGGCTGTGGTAGGCCTGCCTAGGCAATCACTGAGTTAAGGGAATATAGGGCCAGGTGTACGACCCTACCAATTTGTGACTCGCAAATTGCGTTGTTTTGCGACTCGCAAATCAGAATGTATAACAATGTCTCAGACACTGTGTGCGATTCCTAATGGTGTCGCAAATTGCATGCCTCATTAATATTCATGAGGGAGGTGCAATTTGCGACCCCATTAGGAATGGCTAGCACTCCCAGGGATGGTGGCCTGCTGGGGTCAGCAGACCACCATGTGTGTGACTGCTTTTTTTCTTAAAATAAAGCAGTTTTTTTTAATGCATTTATAAAAAAAAAATGTAACATTTCTGTTTCATTTTTTAAGGGCAGACAGTGGTCCCTGGAACCACTGCCTGCTCTTAAAAAATATTTTCACATCCATTCACAAAGGAGAAGGGGTCCCCTGGGGACCCCTTCCCGTTTGCGATTGGCTTACCACCTACTTGAAGTAGGTGGTAAACAGCGAGTGTTTTGCCGCCGCAAATGCAGTCTCAAAACAATGGTACATTAATTGTGACTCACTATTAGGAAGGGATGCCCGTTCCTAATAGCGAAAGTCTCAAACGCTATTCGCAAAATAGCGTTTGTACATGCCAGGACCCTTCATTTGAGGTCGCAAACGGGCCGATTTCCTGTTTGCAACTGCAAAAAACGGTCGTACATCTGGCCCATAATGCTGCTGGTGACTTATTTATTAATTTCTCTAAGACACAGGTCTTGATCTTTTGGCACAAACCACCCAGCTTTCAAAGATCCCTAGACTGAAGTAGACGAGGAAGATATCAGCATACACCTATATGGCAACTAGTATTTAAAGGTTGTCTGGAAACAAATCTCATCCAAATAGTCTTGTATACATACAAATGCAGTGCATTTACATTTACATATGTGATACATTGTCTGGGAAATATTTTGGCTTGGCCGACAATATCTCCACTTCTAAAATGAGTGAATGCCACAGGTTACCCAACACTAGTGTTTATAGTCTTCAGTATTTTTTACTCCTTCGGACACTGTGCTACGCTCTCCTATGCTATATATTTAATTAAGCAAATGTAGCGCCTTAAGCCCAATTGCACGTAAATTGTATTTGCTTCCACTACCTTTATGTTTAAAGCAGCATATTCAAAATATTGTCGTGGACTGAAATATGCACCTACAGACAGTTTGTAGGTACTCATCAGAAATTAAAGTGACTCCAAGGTGTTACTGGAAGCAAACCTTTGTTATAATAATCTCTTATTATATTTGTCTTCCTTTGTGGTTTCAAATTCTCTAATTTACCTTATATACTCATTGCCCACAACCAGATAATTTGTAAATATTGCAAAATAGTACTGGTCAAGGTAGTGAAAATAAGAGAAGATGCTCTCAAACATGTCCCTTTTGCTTGCTTTGGAGATCTACCTGGAATAGAGATGTCAGCGACACCTTAAGGATGGGATGGCTGGGCAACATTCAATGCTTGGGTGCAAGCTGTATTGACTTGCCATTAAATGTGATAACAAATAGTCATAAATATCTGCAATTCTCTAAACGGTTACCAGACTCAGCTTGCTGCACGACTTCTTAATAATGATTAACTATTTGTTTGCGAACACCCCAACTGACTGGGTAAAAACTGGCAAGATCATATCTGAGATGGACGATGGGCCATGGCACCTAGCAGGGCTGCCTTGAGCTGCCTTTACTATTTGCTGCGGTAGTGAAACCTGTATATTGCACTCAGGATACAGTTGAAGCAATAGGGGACAAAAAGCAGCTACATCATATGTATTGTGTCTATGTATGTTGATGATATGCTGGTTTACTTAAGGAACTCTGCTGAGCCAGCCCCACGTTTGCTTGGTCTGCTGGATGAGTATGGAGCTGTTTCAAGGCTTTGCAGCAACTGGTCTAAGTCACAAATATTCCCTTTGTGAGGGCTCGCGCGCACGGATCCAAGCAAGCTAACTGACCTGGGCTTGTAAAGGCAAGTAACTGATTTAAACTACCTTGGAATAAGACTGGCTCATGAAAGACCCTTACATAGAGCTATACGTGGAGGTGTATTAACAAGTGAACATAATTCATCTGAATTCTGGCCTAAACTGGCACTCCTATTCAAAGGCTGAATAGCATGAATCAACTTGTGGTATGTCCAAGGTGCCTTTATATGTCAGGTAATGCTGTTCTCCTCAGAAAGGTATTTCAAGAGTTGGTTGGCATGTTCGCTATTATGATATGATTCAGGGGTAATCTGAGAATCAAAATGGACACACTTAAACCTTACCCATGAGAGCAGAGGTCTGGGAATGTCACATAAGGTGAGCTATTTGCTCACATTCTAATTACAGTACCTTCCAGAAGATTGTTCTATTCTGTATAGTATATTGTTTCAAGGCTGCCATGCTACTATGAATTAAAATATCGCTTTTTTTCATCCCTATTAAGGTGAGTAGGAAAGTATCCCAGCTAGTTGGACTGATGTCAAAAATATGGGATTCGAAATCTCGCACAGTAGTGAAGAATTCCCCTTTGCAACTCATGCACCCATTTAGAAATTGAAGCAGTTCCATAAAATTTCCCCAGAGGCTAAAGCAGCAGACATATGAGGGTGAAAAACTATATACTTTTGAGGAATCAAGAACACAATTAGGCATACACGCTGGACATATTCTATTATTTGCAAGATTTTCCAGGGTACCACATTGGAAGGATTTTCCAGTAAACTGCTGGAATTTGAAACCTTCATGGAAATAATATCATTGAGTGTTGACGGTCACACTTTTTCTATGCTGTATATGTTAATTTCATAAAATGTAAATGTATTAAAAAGTCATTTGTTTTCAATTTTGTTGATATCTAAAAAACATTTTGTATTTCGAAAATATTAAACCATGAAATTAGTTCTGAAGGTATTTAATTATTTTTATAAAAATAAATGTTTACATTATTGTAAAATAAAAATATATAATTTTTTTTAAAGTTTAATTGCAATTATTTTTTAACTATGTAAAATATATATTAGAATGATTATAATTTAAAAGAAAACAGTTTACTTAAATATAGCTAATTTGTGAATTGTGTTTTTGATGTTTTGTGCACTATATTTTGGTTTTTAATATTTTTTGAGCATTCTTGTATTTTGGTGGTAGATATTTTTTGACTCCTAATATTTTTGGAGTTCGATATTTTGGATCAATTTTTCTGTTATGTTAACTAAAATTAAAGGGTCATGATATTTAGGTTGTTGAGATTTTTCTAAATAATATTGTGGTTTGATATTGTTGTAGCCAATATTTATGACTACAGATGTCAGCAGTTTCCTGGGTACTTTGTTGAAACTGCAAAGACCTCTCTTTTGCTTTAGCTCTGGGCAGAAGGAAGAGTGTCACCTCATAGTACGCTGGGGTTCCCACGCCATACAGAGCCCCAGGGACAGACCAAGCTGCACCAAGTCTTGCAGGATCATACATCGGAGAGAGTGTACATGGCTTCATCTACTGCCGACTACTACTATTAATTCAGATATGCTACTCTCAGGAGGTTTGAGATGGGTGTGTGTGTGAATTGCTATTTTTAGGTGTTGACCATTCGGTTAAAGGGGTAAAGTACATTTCATGCACAGGACTGAGGTGTAGAGTCTGGACCAAATTCACAAAGGTAAATTTAGATGTTTGGTCTAAACTTAGACCAAATGACTAAGTTTCCGACTTTGAGAATTCACAAAGGGCATTTATGAGTACTATCTTTATGTCCGCATCGGGCTCCGAGTGCGGACATATAGATAGTACTTGGAAATGCCCTTTGTGAATTTCCAAAGTCGTAAACTTAGGCATTTGGTCTAAGTTTAGAGCAAATGTCTAAGTTTACCTTTGTGAATTGGTCACTCTGTCTTTCTTCACTTAATATGGCACAACTAGCAATTTATCATAATCTCCTGATAGTCTGTTTTCAACAGTTTGCCGATTCAGCCATTAAAATATAAATGTGGATGTCCTCTAGCAAAATACTAAAATACAAAGGAAAGAAGCCCTAAAAAGTATAAAATAGATGGTCTAATGCCCCAATGGAACCCATGAATGGAATCTGGTATTCTTTACGTCAACGACCTTTTCAAGAATTGTAGACCCCTATGTTTCTCTCAGCTTCAAGGCATACACAATCTTGTTATAGACGTCTATGAATTCTTGAATCTTAAGAGTTCACCATCTAAAATGAAGCTAATACAGATTAAACCAGTCATATTTAAATCTCTGAACCCTTTATTTAGAAGAGGTCACACCATTTCAGTTATATATGACCTCATTTACAAACCTCACCACTCACAACAAAAACTGAGTGCTAAATCTAGGAGACAAATTTGTCACATAGTCCGATGAAAATAAATGATCAAAATATTTAACTTTCCTTTCAAGTTTGAAGTCACCACAATGATTGCACAGTGCTCATACCTTATTTTCCACATTATGGGCCAGATGTACGAACAGGAAAATTGCGCCTCGCAAATTGCGACTCATTTGCGAGTCGCAATTTGCGAGGTGCAATTTGCCATGTACAACAGTGTGTTTAACACTGTTTGCGATTCCCAATGGGGTCGCAAATTGCGAGGCTCATTAATATTAATGAGCCTCTCGCAATTTGCGAGCCCATTGGGAATGACAGGCCCTCCCAGGTATGGTGGCCTGCTGGGCTCAGAAGGCCACCATGTCTGGGACTGCTTTTAAATAAAGCAGTGTTTTATTTTTTAAAATGCAGCCCGTTTTCCTTAAAGGAAAACGGGATGCATTTTAAAAAAAGAAAATGAAACGTTTTTGTTTCTTTTTTTAAGGGCAGGTAGTGGTCTCTGGGACCAGTGCCTGCCCTTAAAAAATAATTTTGCATGCATTTGCAAAGGGGAAGGGATCCCCTAGCGACCCCTTCCCATTTGTGAATGCATTACCACCTACTTGAAGTAGGTGGTAATTGCGAGTGTTTTGCGACCGCAATTGCGGTCGCAAAACATTAGTACATGGGTTTGAGACTCGCTATTTGGAAGGGAACGCCCCTTCCAAATAGCGAGTCTCTAAACACTTTTTTGTGAGTCGCAATTCATTTGCGACTCGCAAAATTGTGTTGGTACATGGCCATGACAATTTTAGCATGCGCAAACGGGTCACTAACCCGTTAGCGCATGCTAAAATTGTTCGGACATCTGGCCCTAAGTCCTGATTCCCTTACAAAATGTTTAGGTTGAGGTTATTGAACTCAGATTCCGGCAGGCATTGCCAAAATACCAGTAGTACTTTACCACACATGACGCTTTAATATTGTAAAATTAAACCTTTCTTTAACTAAATATCAGAAGAGCTAAAAGAAATTCGAAGTCATAAATAACATTCATATGCAACCAATAAGGGCTCCTCTGGATCTTATAGGCAAGCCTTCATTTTAATCCAGTGGCGGCTCGCAGAGGGAGTGCTGCGGGGCGGTGGGGCGGGGCTATTACCTTGCGCTCGCTGCATCGCCAACTCGGCGATGCAGCGAGCGCAAGGTAAATAGTTTTATTAATTTATTTACTTACCTTACTCATGCCCGTCATATGTCCGACTCCACTACCCCCCACCCCGCCCCTCCCCCGCCGCCCCGCAGCACTCCGCTCTGCGAGCCGCCACTGTTTGAATCAATGGACAAGTGGGGTATTTTGCAAATGGATTTCCTCGTGGCTCCAAATACAACAATTGTATTATGCAACTGAACGAAGACAGACAACTGATCACCTCTTGCTTGGTGGTCTTGGAAACGATGTGCCTAGATGCACTGCTAATATTCTAGTAACAGAAATATTAATAGGGACAGATTATGGGATAAATTAGATATGTATCGACAATATGCAATAACCAACACAGATGTGAGGTTCAATATGTACACTGAAAAGAATACCATATTAAGGCATGCATAATTCTGTATCTCTCCTCAGAAATTTGATGATGAATTTCCTGTCTATACCTTTTCCTCCTCTCTTCCTTGTTCCCTTCCTTTCCTCTCTCTATTCATCTCTCCTGTCTTTTTCCTAAGCTTTCCTTACTGTCCTCTTGTTTTCTCTCCTCCCCCTTCTTAATGTTGGACATAATTATTCTTTAGTGCTATGCTTAATACTTAATCATGCATCTTTCTATAAAATTAAATACTAAGTGAAGAGGTAATAACTTTGTTATTCAACCAACTAGATATGTTGGGTAGTGAGGAATAATCAGATGGGAATTAAATGGTAACTAGAAGTCTTAGGTCAGATGTTTTTTGTTTCAAATAGATATGCATAAGAACGTGAGTTATTAATTGGGGTTAATATGTTCCTCTACAAGGAATAAGATCACCAATTTGTACCGATAAACCACAGTTTCAATAATTTAACACTGTGCTTAACTCCTGGTAGTTATGACAGAGAGAGGACAGGCTTAATCTGGGAAAATATGTAAAGTATTTAGCAGTACCAAAACAGTTGAAAAGCCAACAAACACAAAAAAATCGCCCAAGCCAATTAAGAAAAATAGAGAAAACTTTCCTGAATAAACTTACACCAAAATGAATAAAATGACACCAAAATGACAAAATGTTAATAAGGGGAACTAAAGATATGAATTTTTAAAGTTCTAGGACAAAAAGTGCCCAAAAAAAGTAAAGCGCTAATAGTGAATGTTCGCTATTCACCAGGACCTAAACACATTTTCAGGCTGACCACGATTGAGCATGGATAAGACACACCAAGCAGGTTCTTCACGATTAAAAATTTTACCTTCTGAATTAGTCTCTGAAATGGAAGTCGAAATCCTCTAAGGAGGCAAGATTTCTGGCTGTATCCGACATAGTCCTCTCGAAGCAGGATAGCCATTGGATGAGGTGCCACTGAAATGCTTGGTTTTGGTGGGAAAAGCTCAGAGTGAAAGAAGCTGCCGCGAGTTGCTGCTGAAACTTCAGAGATTTTGGAATTCTAGACATTTTTAAATCCCAACTTTCAACGTTTCTGGAGCAGCTCCTGTTGGTCATTTCTAAGGTTGCCAGGAACTCACAGATAGCAGTTAGGGGCCGAAACTCACTAAGAAGAGGCCACCAGCAGAATCCAGTCCAATTTCAGTTACTAATGGTCAGTCGGGCACTTCAGGAAAAAGCCTCTTGCACCTAGTTGATTCTCTGTAGCCACACAGGTCAGCCAACAGACCCTTGGAGTGTGCTTCTTAGTCTTGGAAATACGTGGGAGCAGATCAAGCCCTTTAGGTCTACACACAGGTTGCAAACAGCAGTTCCAGTCCTCTAGTGTTCTTCCTAAGCACCAGAGAGTGTTATCATGAGCTGTGGATGATTTGCTAGCTTTGTAGGTTTCACTAGCCAGTGGGTGGAGATGACTCCTGGACACTTCCATTCCTATGTTTACAGCACATCCTGTTTGCATTATTGCAATTATTCCACCATGCACAATCCAAGGCAACTCCAACATGGTAGGATCTTTCTGCCCCTGAAAGGAGCTTGTGTGTTTGTCAGGGGAATATTTAGAGAAATGAACAGTCCCCTCCTTCTCAGCTGCAACAAAGTGGTTCTGGAACCAACTCTCCCTTCCACAGAGCTCCTGCCAATCTAGCTACAAAGAGCCTATGGAACAAAAGCCTTCTCTTCCCCAGGTATCCCTTCACACTGAATTTTGAACAATCAGTCCTCTCTCTGGTCGATTTCAAGTTAATGAAGTTCCTGAACCCTCTCCAACTGTCCTTCTGGATCTTAGATCTGTCACATACCTTACACCCAGAACTGCCTGTGAAAAGGCCTAGGCCATTGTTCCTGCTCTGGGAGAAACTTTCATATCCCATTTGGGGGAAGCACTGGCATGGCATTTGCCAGCAGGGTAATGCTAATTAGCCTAGTGGAGCATCAGGCATGCAAGTATAACTTTTTAAAAGGTTTTCCTGAATATTTATTAAAAGCCTGACTTTTCCATTTCAATGTATTTTTTAATAAACATTAAAAATAGAGTTAACATTTTTCAAGTAGCTTGTCCCAAACTGGAGATAACAGGGTTACAATACTATTCTAAACTCTAGGGGCATATTATCAAGAACGGCGTTAAAATTATCGCCGGTTTAGCGGCAGAAAACTGCCGCTAAAGCGGCGATAATGGGCTTGATAATATGCCCTGGAGAATTCCAATAGAAGCCCATGTTGACACCAGAACATGGGCTTCTATTAGAATTCTCAAGGGCATATTATCAAGCCCATTATCGCCGCTTTAGCGGCAGTTTTCTGCCGCTAAAGCGGCGATAATTTTAACGCCGTTTCTTGATAATATGCCCCTAGGTTTTCCCATGGGGCAGTTACAGCTCTTTATAGTGAAAATAGATTTTGTGTGCTAGTCGGTGTAGGCACATGCTAACATTAAATTCTTTAACATACCACTTTTACATGAAGGGTACACTATAAGGCCTTTTTAAGGGTGACTTATTTAATATTTAATAGTAAGGTTCTTTCCTGTCAAAAAGGGTTATTTTGACAGGTTCGTCTTCTGACTTAAAAGCTGCTGGAGTAAGGCTACACAGGTAGACCTAAAGGCATGTTTTTGTCATTCTAGGGGGCTGTAGACCACAGGTGACTCTTAACTTTCCCATGCCATAGATTTATTTATTGAACCATGTACTATGGTTTTGCTGGGAAGTTAAATATGCCAATTAGGAGTATGGTTTAGGGGTCAGAGCACATAGACTGTGGCGTGGACAGCACCAGCAAAACCAGTCAGCAAAAAATGTGGGTGGCCACAGAAAAAGAGGCACTTTCTCACAATAGGTAAGACAAACCTGCACAAAAGGCAGTGGAGTGCTGTGGAGGGTCATAGACAGATAAATAATGATCTTTTTGTTGCTTGATTATTGAAAATCATACCATAAGTACGCAGCATTTAGGCAAATTAAAAGGTATACCCCCAGGACTACATAGGTCCTTAAAACAGAATGAAAAAAGAATGTCAGTTATAATGGGTGCAGTGGAATAACAGGATAACTATATCACTATTAATTGTCAGCTTAAAATTGGATGAGCAAAGAAATTAAAGCTTAGAACCTTCAATGCTTAAATGTTTTTCACAAGTCAATGAACGCTCAGGTAAAAATCCGATTCAAAAAGCTCTGCTAAAAGCCCACAATATTTGAGGCTGTCATTCCTAAAAACCTCCAAGCAATTTTCTGTAGTTCTTAAAGCCATCCTATGATAAATCGGTCTGAGTAGTACACTTTTTCTTCACTTAAATGATGGCACAAGCAACTAATATGCAAAATATTTTCTTCCCTAAAACAAAATCTACAACAGGTACATAGCAAAGCAGAAGTGCCCCAGATATATCTGAAAGCCTTTAATAGTAATATGAGTCATCTAAATATTACACAGCCCGTCCTAATTTTTGGAGCATTGGCAATTATATTCTTGTGGATTGTGAGTTGTTTATATAGTTAATATAAAAGACGAGTTTTGTTCTGGAGAATGCAGACCACTCATCTTTGTATGAAAATATTTGGTTCTTCTATCAGGATGAGTTTTAAACACTATATGGAAATAGAGTTTAGGAGCAGCTAGAAACAGTATTGGTTAGTTAGTTTCCCATAACCATCTCTCTGTTATCCTGAGTTTAGGACACAAATAGCTTTTTGAAACTGTTTTAATATAGTTCAAAAAACTAAAATAAATCATATATAAGGACAGCAAGTTCAATTGTACATCAATCAAACTATACTTTGAGGAGGTCAACATTTTGTTACATAAGTAGCTATTATCCCTGTACGTATCCAGAGATAATAACCATTGTGTATTTATATTGTGAGATCCAGTATGTATCTAATGTCCTTTTCATAAAATATTTCATTTACAGGTCTATACAATTCTCTCTATTCATTCACATCATCAACCATATGTCTTATGTAATTTTCATCAAATATTTAATTTACAGCTCTATACAATTCTCTCCATTCATTCACTTCATCAACCTCTTTGTGGTCTGTTCTGTCAACATACAAGTCTCTTCTACTACTGACAATTCTTTCATTTTTACAAAACAATGTATAATCTGAACCATCATCTTTTTTTCCAGTGTACTACAATACGATGTTATGTTACATGAAGCTAGGTGCCACCATATAATATTTTATGCAATTCTATTTTGGACATGGAAGTGAACCTAGGATATACTAGATCAGTTTAAGTGCAATCATATTCCTCATTGCTGTTTCAAGTTTGGTAACAACTAGAAACCAGAATGTTTTAACTATATGGAATATTCATGTCACATAATCTAGGTCGGTATAGGAAAACAATGGTCCTAGACTAATATTAAAGCTTAGTTGCCTGGAACATTCATAAACAGCATGCAGTACATGTCTAGTTTAAATATATATATCCTCAGAATCCAAAAAGGCACACATTATTGCTTTATAGGTGACTCTTATTTTATTTGGTCACTTTTCATAACATATTATCATGTTCAATGTTCAAGATAAAGGGGGTTGCTCCAAGGGAGAAAGTGAAGAAAGGAGGTGCTCGTGAAGTAATATAGAGTATACAAGAGGGAATCAATCAAACAAAACAATGGTTCATCATTTTATATACATTACAATCTCATTAGCAAAACTGGTCGTAATTCATGATGGCACCAGTTCTACATTGGGGCCTGTCCATTAGCTAATTCATGGTTATTCTTTTTGTTCTTTTTCAAATGTTGACAAACAACGCTCGTCTGTAAGCTGGTAGGACTGGGAAAATGTCAAGTACAGGCCCCGAGCGGAGGAGTGTCGACGTTTCGACCTAGTGCAGTGAGGGCAGTTTGTCATCCTCTGCAAGCGGGTCTTCCTCAGGACAGAAAGGAGGGATGGGGGAGCAACTGATCATGGGTGATGCACAGTTAAGGTGCCGCCCCTAGGCATGGATATAGAGGTCCGCACAGAATTGCGGCTTGATGGAGGCTATCAGCAGTTTATCTTCAGTCAATGGGTGAGAAAAATCGCCCGGCGAGCAGACCAGCTGGATTCCCCCGGGCTGTGCGAAGATGATTCACTAAGACGCCGTGGGCGATTTTTCTCACCCATTGACTGAAGATAAACTGCTGATAGCCTCTATCAAGCCGCAATTCTATTGCGGACCTTTATATCCATGCCTAGGGGCGGCACCTTAACTGTGCATCACCCATGATCAGTTGCTCCCCCCATCCCTCCTTTCTGTCCTGAGGAAGACCCGCTTGCAGAGGATACAAACTGCCCTCATTGCACTAGGGTCGAAACGTCGACACTCTCCCCCGCTCGGGGCCTGTACTTGACATTTTCCCAGTCCTACCCGCTTACAGACGAACGTTGTTTGTCAACATTTGAAAAAGAACAAAAAGAATAACCATGAATTAGCTAATGGACAGGCCCCAATGTAGAACTGGTGCCATCATGAATTACGACCAGTTTTGCTAATGAGATTGTAATGTATATAAAATGATGAACCATTGTTTTGTTTGATTGGATTCCCTTCTTGTATACTCTATCTTACTTCACGAGCACCTCCTTCTTCACTTTCTCCCTTGGAGCAACCCCTCTTTATCTTGAACATTGAACATGATAATATGTTATGAAAAGTGACCAAATAAAATAAGAGTCACCTATAAAGCAATAATGTGTGCCTTTTTTGGATTCTGAGGATAAATATATTTAAACTAGACATGTACTGCATGCTGTTTATGAATGTTCCAGGCAACTAAGCTTTAATATTAGTCTAGGACCATTCTTTTCCTATACCAATTATTACCCAGGTCCATTGACTTCTATGGGTTACCCCATTATATCTTAATACATAATCTAGGTCAACCACTTTTTCTCCCCATCACAAACACTTATCATTATGGGTAAGGAATCTTTTATGAAGCATTACAAGTATCAGATAGGTCTGATTCAGATACTTAAATTGTGAAAGATGAAACTTAGCCATTTTCATTGTCTTTTTAGGAAACCCCATTATTGTTTTTCAATCTATTTCTGATATTTGGATTCCATAATCTCTTTTCCATTTACATTGAACAGGTAATTCAGCAATTGGATGTAACACATGCTCTATAGTTACAGAAGGCAAATATTCACTCAGATGAAGAATAATATGCATCTTTTACATACAAAATAAATAAGGAATACGACATGCAAAAACAAGTACATTTTCTAAATTATTTTTTAAAGCAGGGGTGCCAGGAAAGAAAATCAATATAAAGCTTTCTCAAGATATGCGCCAATTGTATGAAAATATTTCAGATGAGACTTATTACTTCAATTCACCACTTTAGAAATAAGTGAAAAACTCATCTTTTGACTGAGCATCTCATCAACAACCAATAAAGAATCCAGGCTCATCTTGACCCGTGTTTCTACACAATGACAAACTTACCTTCTATTTTTCTCTCTTGTCCAAGATCCCTAATAATCACTAATATGTCCTTCACAACGCTCCTTTGCTTGTTACGTTCTTGCTGTATAAACCCTAACACATACTTGCACACTTGTAGATAATTACTCCTGTAATGGGAATCTGCATATCGAAAAGAACGTGGGAATTCTGAAGCTGCATGTTATTCCCCGTTCTGATGATCAGATCTCATAAATGCATGCTGCCGGAGTGCAATTAGGGTCTGGAATCATTTAACACGGTGCTGGTAATTTTGGCATCCCTGCAGCATCCAACTTGTTATCAAAGCAATAGGGGGCTCATTAGAGCCTGGTAAGTTTTCTGTCAGCCCATCAGGTGTGCAGAGGGCTATTGCCTCCCTTCCCCTGGTGGGGAACCACCCATCATATTTAAAGGCAGTGTGGCAGCTCGAGAGAAAGTGTTGAACTATGTTGAGTGAATGCCATGTTTGTTGAACCCTTTGGGCAAACTATTTTGTTTACCTGAAAAGAAACACTGAATGCAGGGATTTGTTTTCAGAAAGCAAGAAAGAGGTCTTCTTTCTCTGCACATTTGCATTTTCCCTTCTCATGACCACCATGCTTCATATAGCAGTGTCAGCTAAGGAAAAAGAGTGATGGTCCCCTGCTCCAGATAGGGAAGAGAAAACTGCAACATGGCTGCCCAGATGGGCTGTCAGGTCAAGAGTTTATGCTGACAAAGCTGGTGTACCCAGGAGCTTCCATAACTATAAACAGAGTGGGGTAACTGTAAGTTTGGTAGGGCAGTAGCATTGTCGATGTGTGGCTGTGCTCCTGCTCCACCAAATACTAATTGGCTGCCTAAGCACAGTGAGAGAGAAAATCAAATTAAGAATGGATGTCTTAATAGAAGCATTGCAAATAAGGGTAGACAAGCAGGGCTCCTTAGGGATTCCAAAGGATATAAAAACAAATTATAATACAGGTTTCTCAGCCTTATTGTCTACCTCCTTTCTACCAAAAATGAATGATACCAAGGAAAAACCTGCTTCTGGACTCAAGCCACTGGTGACTCCAGAATCCACTGTGGTAAAGGCTTTGTACAGTAACAAGAGTTGGCATGGCCAACAACTCATGAAGTATTATAAACCTTGGAGCTGTATGAACCAAAAACAGCATAAATTAGGGGAAGAAAGCCTTGGGAGTCTACTGCAGGTGATGTGTGATGCATTAGCCAATGGTAAAAACTGGCTGCATCAATAAACAATGCAGCACTACGAGTATGGACTGCAGGGCCTCCACCCCCATTCCTTCTCCTCATGTGAACTACATGAACTATTGGTGCGGAAGCAGCGCCAAGCGGGCAACATCATGGGGCGGTGAGAGGCACCCGCACTGAATGGCACCAAATAATAGGTAAGGGGACAGGGGTTGTTCGCTTTCCACCCTTGACATACTCTCGATAAGGTGCACCCAAAATGCAGCACACCAACAGTGCCCACTGACAAGACACAACAATGATGCCACCGGGGGGATCCCCAACCAGGACAAAGACCCTAGGGAGACATTGAGGGGCTAGCTGAATGTGCACACTTTAAGGGATGAATGAAGCAGCAGGGGGCTTAGTGGGCAGAAGCAGAAAATGTGGAAATGATTAGGGTTGCTGGCTTCATTATTTTGCCTTCATTCTATCTTCCGCCTCTGACATGACCTGCATGTCCTGCAACAACATCCATTATCTTTCTTTGTTTTTGGTCTTTGTCTTACTTTGGCACTTGGTGAGATGGGGACCCTCTGGGAAAACCAATAATGATGCATTCATCTCCCTTGGTAATCTTCTTTCCCCAGGCCCGGGGCCCTCTCAAGAAGCTCATGATATTCCGTGACGGGAGACTGCTCGTGTCCCAGCTGGACTCTGTCCCCCCGGAGTTACACTTTAAGTTGGTGTTTCAGAGGCCCTGTTGGTCCAGTTTTAATAATCTCGGTCTCATTTTCTTCCTGTTAGCAGCCTCTACCTACAGGATGATCGTCTTCAGGCCTTCTGGCCTGTAAGTCTCTCAAACTTTCCTAGAACTGTTTTTTGTGACTGCTTTTCCTACGATGAGGGAGAGATCAGGACCTGCCTTCTGTCCTTTAGCAATGTGTGCTCAGAGCCTGTCATCTGTTTAGCTCTTGGCACTTACTCAGCCTGGGTTCACTTCTGGCAGCACCCCACAGGACCCATAGCCTCTTTTGGCCACCTGCAGGGCACCCCTGTGGGCAAAACCAGGGGTTGGCCCTCTGATGTGGGTCACTCCTCTACAGTTTCAGTCCTCAGATGTTTCATGGAAAACCTTCTCCTCCTGGGTACTCCCAGCAGGTTAATCTCTTTACTGTCCATCAGAGGATATAAGGGGCAGTGCCATTGGTCTTGGAGGGGTGAATCCACAGAGTCCCATTCAGTCGAAGTGCAGGGTGCTTGATCACCCAAGAAATGGGTATGGTCTTTTTTTTCATCTTCTCTCTCTCACCCTCCCTCTTGTCCAGACATTTTTAAGTGTGGGTGGAAAGTTCCAGAAGGTATGCACTTTTACCCAAAACTGGGAAGACACCTCATCACTCCATCCCAATCACAACCCTTCTGCAGAGCATTTTGGGCCATTCCACTATGGCAACTTGAAGTCATCTGTAGAAGACATTTTCTGAGAGACTGAACCACAGACCTAAAAGCCACATCTCCCTGGTCCCTTTCCTCCATAACTTTAGATGTGAAGTCCCTCTGGGCATTGGTTCCAGAGGTCTGAACTTTCCCCCTTTGTTCTCCTTGGAATGAGCCTTCCCAGACCTGGTTCAGTGTAAAAGTAATTAGTGTGTTCAGATTCCGTCCCGACCCTTTCAGGCCCAATCATTGGTAAAAGGCCCTATTGTGTGCGGAGCCCTTTGATCCTCTCACTGGCCTGTAGAGTAATTAAGTTGGCCCAACAAGGGGAATAAAAGCCAAAAATCTAATTAGGAACTGAGTCAGATAAATATGATACATCATGAAGTGTCCGAAGGGGTGCATATATAACAAACGTAACACAATAAGACTGGTTTGCCACATGAGTCTCTAGGCCTAACTATGGCCAGACTGTACTTTGCTACAGATTTTACCCATAATGTCTAATACAGTAAAGCACCCACCCTTTTCAGTGAATCATAACAAAATTTCACTATGAATGTGCAACCAATTAGCACCAATCCCTATGGGTCCAAACTGCGACAGCCTACTTGTGCGCAGATATCGGGCTGAGCGGGACACTAGTCCACCTCGTTCAGCCCACACACATGTGTATGTGTGTGTGTGTGCATTTATTCATGTGCAGCCAACTCGGAACCTCTTACTCCAGCTGCAAAGCAGTGTACCTTGTATTAAAAGGCAGAAACTGGCAGCTAGCACTCTTCAATATATTTTAACAGTAGGTGAGCCTTAGTTAGAAAGACTCACTCTCAGCAAAAGTCCAAAACCGAGTAGTTCTAAAAGCATGAGTTGTGACTACTGTAATCCTGTGAGGCTGCTATATGGCCAACATCCCTGACCAGGACTCTTGAATTGCAGGTGGTACAGGCTGAAACAAGACAATAGACAGATGCAAGTATTGGTTGGAAATGGTGGGCTCAATGAAACTAGATGGCCCCACACATCCACCCCTTTGACGGTGATGAGGAATTTTACTCCTATAACAAGTTTAATTGGATGAGGAGCAATTTCTACTCTGCCTTGGGGAATGGGAATTGGTGGTTTCACTGGTTTGATAAACGTGGCTCAGGGTTCTAATTTAAAAACTGATACTAGAACATAAAAATATAGTTATAAAGAAAAAAATATTTTTGAATTAAGGGCTACATCCATTTGAGACCAGACTGGTTCCCAAATGAATGCCTATATTTACAATAAAATAACATGTATTAAGTTAGGCTTTATAGACATACAAGAGAAACAATAATAAGATATTGGAATCCCTTGTAGTTTAGCTGGAGCTAGAATTAATCTGTTACAGATATAAAATAAAGTTGTAGATGTCTTTATTAATGTAGCCTAAATTGAATCCCAAAATCAAGTAGATCTAGAAATGTATATATCTGTTTCCACAGAAATTCCATTGATGATTTCACTCTAGAGAAATGTAAATAATTAAAGTTCTTAAATAGTAGAGAAGCTTTGGGTTTGAAGTCACCACCAGCTATGGTATCCAAATGATTACATTATGATATGATATATTCCATATTATTGATGAATACATGTCTTTTGGTGCTAGAAAAAATACCCTTAATAAAACAGAACATGAAACTCAACTTGCTGTCTCCAGTTTCATGTAATATTTGATCAATTTCAATATCGGAAACTACAACAAAGGTGAGACCAAAAATATGCTCTTACTAGTCCTTCCATGATTCAACCTAGCATTGATCACCTTTTGTCAGATTAGATACACTAGCTGAGTCTTGCAAATTTTAACTGAGGTGCAAATTAGCATCATGTTAGCTATTGTAAGGGTGTGCTACTTTACTTCTTTCCCTCATGCAGTGGTCAGTGCTCTTTTGTGGCTGCAATAATCACTGTTAGTTATTTGTCTGCTTAAAGGATCAAATAGAACACATTTACAATAAGTAATATGGTGCTAAATGGCACTATTGTTCAAAAGATCACCACTTGGCAGTGGCGGCTCGCACAGGTAACGCTGTGGGGCGTTGAGGCGGGGCTGGGTGGGGGGGTAGTGGAGTGTGACATACGACGTAGACGTTGAGAGTAAATAAATAAATAAAAGCACTTACTTTGCGCTCGCAGCATCGCCTCATGGCAGGCGTAAGACTGACACAGGAACATTTAACATGGGACTTGCCCATTTGTAATGACCCATTGCTGGAGTTGCGTCACTTTTGTGACATACTCCAGCAATGCGTCATTTTTGATCCTACAGATACGTCAGAAATACTGATGTATCTGTAACTCCTTGAGAGATGATGCGTCATACTGTAAATATGACGCATCATTGGTGTCGCAAGGAGGGCGCAATGAAAAGTGACGCATCGATGTTTTCTCGCAGTGATGCGTCACTTTTCATAAATGAGGCCCTGAATCTTTATTCACTAGTTAGCTACATTCTCAGGCTAGCATGAAGCCATAAAATGAATTGTTTCATATCCCTTCTTGCTGTGAACCAATCAAGATCAGTGCTCTTGGACGGCCTTTAAGACGTTTTAATAAAACAAGAACATGAGTTCTCAGACTGACGGTTAAATATGAAAAACGAAATATTTATTCGCACCAACATCTTCCTATAAGGGATAACAGATGGGACAAAGAGGCTTATTTATAAGAGGCTGGCGCTGCTGGAGCGTCACTTTTTCTGACGCTCCGGCGGCACAAACCTCTCAATCATATCAATGAGGCCACACAAAGCCACTTTGCGTGGATTTGCATGGCCTCATAGATATGGAGTTAGGCAAGGTAGCGCAAGTAGCTGTGTTGCCTTACTCTGTGCCAGGGAGGCATTCCAAGGGCGTTGCGGTGGGCTTTCCCACGCAACACCCATGGAGTTTGAGTCAAACCCAGATTTATTTAATCACGTAAACCTGGGGCAGCGCCAAAACCTTATGCCTCCCCAGAGCAGGCGTAACAAGGAGATTTATTTTTATTTCTCCTCTTTTTTTCCTCTTTCCATGTGTGCTGCATCCTGCAGCACACATGGAAGGAGGAAAATGCCTCTCAGGATTATCTTTGTGCAGGAGGGTACACCTTCCTGCACAAAAACAATCCTGCATGCAACGCAGGCACCCTTGCACAATGGTGCAAGGGTGGCTGCATTGGTGCTAGGCAGCAAATTGTGTGCCAGCGCAGGGGGAAAGTACAGGAATGCACAGTATTTCATAAATACGGTGCATTCATTTCCTTTCACATCGGCGTAGGACAGTGCTACACGAAGGCTTGGCAGTTCGGGCTGGACTGTTCCCATGAGGCACAGGGTTAAGACTGATTTGCATATGGCTAGGTCTAAACTGGGGTGGCATGGTGAGCAAAGGAATGATGGATTTGACCCAGATCTCTAGACTGGGGTGAATGTTTTGATTTGTTCTGCATTCCGTCCATCAATTGTGTGTCTTTTGCTTTCTCGCCCTAAGTGCGTCGGGTATGCCCAGACGTGGGTCCCGGGCTCACTGTGCCACTGGATTCAAGCTATCCTGGATGATGAGGGGTGAAACCCCGAAACCGGTCCTAGGATGCTTATTTCCGGTCCATGGAAGACCTGGCTTGGCAGTTCGGGCTGGACTGTTCCCATGAGGTACAGGGTTAAGACTGATTTGCATATGGCCAGGTCTAAACTGGGGTGGCATGCTGAGCAAAAGAATGATGGATTTAACCCAGATCTCTTGACTGGGGGTGAATATTTTGATTTGTTCTGCAATCCGTCCATCAATTGTGTGTCTTTTGCTTTCTCGCCCTAAGTGCGCCGGGTATGCCCAGACGTGGGTCCCGGGCTCACTGTGCCACTGGATTCAAGCTATCCTGGATGATGAGGGGTGAAACACCGAAACCGGTCCTAGGATGCTTGTTTCCGGTCCATGGAGAACCTGGCTTGGCAGTTTGGGCTGGACTGTTCCCATGAGGATCAGGGTTAAGACTGATTTGCATATGGCCAGGTCCAAACTGGGGTGGCATGGTGAGCAAAAGAATGATGGATTTAACCCAGATCTCTTGACTGGGGGTGAATGTTTTGATTTGTTCTGCATTCCGTCCATCAATTGTGTGTCTTTTGCTTTCTCGCCCTAAGTGCGTCGGGTATGCCCAGACATGGGTACCGGACTCACTGTGTCACTAGATTCAAGCTATCCTGGCTGATGAGGGGTGAAACCCCGATACCGGTCCTAGGATGCTTGTTTCCGGTCCATGGAAGACCTGGCTTGGCAGTTCGGGCTGGGCTGTTCCCATGAGGCACAGGGTTAAGACTGATTTGCATATGGCCAGGTCTAAACTGGGGTGGCATGCTGAGCAAAAGAATGATGGATTTAACCCAGATCTCTTGACTGGGGGTGAATGTTTTGATTTGTTCTGCAATCCGTCCATCAATTGTGTGTCTTTTGCTTTCTCGCCCTAAGTGCGCCGGGTATGCCCAGACGTGGGTCCCGGGCTCACTGTGCCACTGGATTCAAGCTATCCTGGATGATGAGGGGTGAAACACCGAAACCGGTCCTAGGATGCTTGTTTCCGGTCCATGGAGGACCTGGCTTGGCAGTTTGGGCTGGACTGTTCCCACGATGATCAGGGTTAAGACTGATTTGCATATGGCCAGGTCTAAACTGGGGTGGCATGGTGAGCAAAAGAATGCTGGATTTAACCCAGATCTCTTGACTGGGGGTGAATGTTTTGATTTGTTCTGCATCCCGTTCATCAATTGTGTGTCTTTTGCTTTCTCACAAGAAGTCTTGCGGCACTGCCCTGTGCCAATCGCCCATAAATGAGGCCTAAAATGTATAGTAATTCCATACGGTTCACTGACAAAATATCGAAGTATAAAATATAGATGTTAAAAATATCGAAAAAAAATTAGAATGCAAAAATATTGACTCCCTATACTTAAACAGGTAAGTACAAAAATATCGAATAAAAAATATCGAAATAAAAAATATAGATGTAAAAAATATTGATTTAAAAATATAAATAAAATAAAATAATACATATTAAATATATAAAATATTAATATTATCTTTAACAAAATTAATTAAATGTAATATACATTTTAACTAAATATGAAAATAAACTTAATTAAAAAAAATATAAACACACAAACATAATAATTTATACATATACATATATTTACTTTAAAAAAAAATATTATATTTATCTTTATTTAATTTTTAAACTTTTAAATTATATAAAAATAAAATATATACATATATCAATAATTTAAAATTTAAAAACAAACATTCTATAATTAATTAAAACATTAAACTATTTAATAAAATGTAAACATACATTTTGCAATACAATAAATACAACAGTAGGGAAAATGTTGGATAGCGGAATAATTAAATTTACTATTCCAACTCCAGTAAATACGACAGTAGATCAAGGGGTCGATTCCGATCTCGGCCGGAAGCGCACCTAACAGTATTCGTCCGGAAAAAAAAACAGCTGAGTGCGTGTTTCCCGACCGATTCGAACACTCGTCCGAACGAACAAATACGATGCGCATAACAACCCAGATTCTGAGCGAGCCGTACTTACGCAATCCAGCTCCTGTTCCCCGCCCGAGCCGGATCCGTAAACGCCGAATCGAGTCGTACGGAAGCAAATACACAGCACCATCCGGCCGGACGAGTACGATGCGCATTCCATACGCGCCGAACCCGTCACTACGTCCGGGACGTTTGAGCATCCGGGCGAGCCGTACATAAGCTCCGTTTCGCGCCACAAGACGATCCACGGCTACGAGACGAACAAGCCTGCTACGAGTACGAGTCGAAGACACGAGAAACCCGAACGAGACGACCCAAGCATGAATCCCATTGCGCAGGTCCTACCTATACTCTACATCTATTACCGGGACCGGCACGGACGCGTACGGCGCAGACAGTAAGTCAAACACCAACAACACAAACAAACGACACGTACCCGAAATATGTCACACACACATAGGGATGCACAAATGACGTACACTAGCAACAGCAGAACCATAGGGGTGGGATGGCCATCACCAATGCCATACACACCCATAGGGGGATGGATGCCTACCACTAACACCACCCCTACTCATGGGGGACTGGATGCCTGTCACTACTACCATCCCCACCCTTAGGGGGCTGGATGCCTGCCACTACCACCACCCCTACTCAGGGGGGGCTGGATGCCTGCCACTACCACCACCCCTACTCATGGGGGCCTGGATGCTTGTCACTACTACCATCCCCACCCTTAGGGGGATGGATGCCTACCACTACCACCACCCCTACTCATGGTGGCCTGGATGCCTGTCACTACTACCATCCCTACCCTTAGGGGAATGGATGCCTACCACTACCACCACCCCTACTCAGGGGGGCCTGGATGCCTACCACTACCACCACCCCTACTCATGGGGGCCTGGATGCCTGTCACTACTACCATCCTCACCCTTAGGGGGATGGATGCCTACCACTACCACCACCCCTACTCATGGGGGCCTGGATGCCTGTCACTACTACCATCCCCACCCTTAGGGGGATGGATGCCTACCACTACCACCACCCCTACTCAGGGGGGGCTGGATGCCTGCCACTACCACCACCCCTACTCATGGGGGCCTGGATGCCTGTCACTACTACCATCCCCACCCTTAGGGGGATGGATGCCTACCACTACCACCACCCCTACTCATGGTGGCCTGGATGCCTGTCACTACTACCATCCCCACCCTTAGGGGGATGGATGCCCACCACTACCACCACCCCTACTCAGGGGGGCCTGGATGCCTACCACTACCACCACCCCTACTCATGGGGGCCTGGATGCCTGTCACTACTACCATCCCCACCCTTAGGGGGATGGATGCCTACCACTATCACCACCCCTACTCATGGGGGCCTGGATGCCTGTCACTACTACCATCCCCACCCTTAGGGGGATGGATGCCTACCACTACCACCACCCCTACTCAGGGGGGCCTGGATGCCTGTCACTACCACCACCCCTACTCAGGGGGGGCTGGATGCCTGCCACTACCACCACCCCTACTCAGGGGGGGCTGGATGCCTGCCACTACCACCATCCCCACCCTTAGGGGGCTGGATGCCTGCCACTACCTCCACCCCTACTCATAGGACGGGTAATGCATGACACAACCAGCATACTCCCACATAAGGAATGTCTGAAAATTACATCCCCCCCAACACCATGACAAGCGTGTGTAGTCTGTGTCAAATGTCTACAACACTGAACATGACATTGAACATACAATGTGACCCCCTAGCACATGTGTCACACATAAATGTGTGTGGCCTCCATAATGCAAGCCGACCATGGCCACTGTGGCAATGGGGTTGAACACCCCATCACCACAGCGACCAAAAGGTAAGTGTGGGGTCCATAGCTGATGCACATTTTGAACAGTGTGGCAATGGGGCCTAAAGCCCCATCACCACAGTGACCAAAAGGTAAGTGTGGGGTCCATAGCTGATGCACATGTTGAACAGTGTGGCAATGGGGCCCAAAGCCCCATCACCACAGTGACCAAAAGGTGAGTGTGGGGTCCATAGCTGATGCACATTTTGAACAGTGTGGCAATGGGGCCCAAAGCCCCATCACCACAGTGACCAAAAGGTAAGTGTGGGGTCCATAGCTGATGCACCTTTTGAACAGTGTGGCAATGGGGCCCAAAGCCCCATCACCACAGTGACCAAAAAGTAGGTGTGGGGTCCATAGCTGATGCACATTTTGAACAGTGTGGCAATGGGGCCCGAAGCCCCATCACCACAGTGATCAAAAGGTAAGTGTAGTCATGGTAAAAGCTGCCAAAGCCAAACTGCATGGATGATTCCTGGTCACACAACAACAAACACAGCAGTGGCATAGTAGTGCTTGTGTCCCATAGCAACATAGATTGTGTGAGGCAAACAGTGCAGTGGCAATAAAACATCGTTTTGGCCATGTGCATACAAACATCACCCATGGGGGCTCACATTGTCAACATTCACAAATAACACAATGACAGAAGTGACCATCATAATGCAGACCCACATATCTGCACCAATGGACACACAAATGTAGATATCCTGTGGAGACTGTAGATGTCAGGTGAACAAATACCATACCATGGCAGCAATGGGACATACAAACCATGATTATTGTGCTGACTGATGACCTAGGAGTCCCAGGGACAGCAGGGGAAAGCCACCAAACAACATACAGCCAATGGCACACTCAAGATATGCCAATGCAGTGGTGCAAATGCACAAACACAAACAGGCAGACTCACACTGCATATCAAACACAACAGGTGATGGGGGGTGTGCCAGTGTCCCCAGGCAACCACACAACACATGAGGAGGCCTGAATTCCAATTACACAGATGTGTATACAGTGCCATACAAAAGTTACTCATGGATCGGATTCCCCTATGTGGGCAAAGAGGCATTGTTAGATGAGAGGGAGCCCAAATTACACATGTCACACAAGCTTGTAGGAACAGCAACTAACACAGCAAGAGACAGACCCACCACAGCACTACCCCCAGGGACCCCACATTGTGGTGACACTAGCCTGCATGATAATCCCACTGTGATGACAAAGGTAGATGTCATTCACACTGTGAACCACAGCCATGTGTCCTGAGCAACAAACTACCATCACACCTACACAAGCACAAATCAATCAGCACGGCCTGCCAGCCAAGGCCAATATGGAGGTAGGGGTCTAGCCGTGCAACAACTCACATTTGCACACACTCAACACCACACACCTTGATCTCCACCAATGTGCAGCAGTGAAGCTCACATGGACTGGTGACATTGCACATGCACCCATGACAATTCCAGGGGTGGTGGTGGGAACTAAGGTGCAGAAACCCATCACACATGGCCAGTCAACAAGACTCGTGAATGTCTGACACACTGCACACTACGCGGTACATGGGCATGATGTGAAATCCACCACAATCAATGGGATCCCAGCCATAGTCACACACCAATGAAGAAGCCAAGGTGACACACAAAGAACACACGTACACAACTTCCAACATTGCAGCTCTGACCCTGAGGAGTGGCAGCAGTCACACACACAACGTGTCACAATCACTGAAAGCTACCACAAACTGTTAATTACATGACATGTGTAACCAACAAATGCCAAGGGGAATCCAGAATGTGTCCCATCTGCGTTTGCCCACATCCCCAGCCCTGACAACAAAGACAACCTGGGATGACAACCTGATGAACATTAGTTTGCCATGCACCCACATCCCGGAGAAACCAGGTCCAAGATGCTGGATGAACACAGAACAACTCAGCAAGCATCAGAAACAGGAACATCCGTAGGGACACAGCCTGTGTAGGAAAAGGGAAGGGAACACGCACAGACATGCTTACACAACACAAAACACGGACCCTGGCAATGTCACGGGATTACACACTGCCATGAGGGCACTCCACTCCTGTGGAAGGTCCGCTGTGCCAAACCTTGTCTGTGCACGACTCAAACATGTCAGCAGAACACTCGGTCAGTGAGTCAACAACTACAACACACTGAAGGCTCTGCTCACATCAGCCTGGGTACGGGAGTGTCACGTCAGTCATCTGTATACACCCAAAACACGTGTCAAGCAAGGTGCACTGTATACACTGATGAGTCCTTCAACATTGGTGTGCTAAACTGCATGTCCAGTGGAGATGGGCACACAGTCAGGGAAATAGAAACATTGAACAGTGGTAAGCCCACCAGATGTGCATCACTGTAAGACAAAGATGTTAATTTACAAATGCAAAACGTACATCCCTGTGTCATATGCTGAACATCACACCCTCAGACTGCAGCAGAGGATGCTATAGATCCAGACTACAACAGGACACATATCCCATGGACCACATGGAATCCATCACAGCAACACTTCATTTTCCTGATCAGAACACTATTACAACTGCAAATCCATGATGATACTCATCTACATCATGTACATCAAAAGAAAAACCACAAGTAAACAAAAAGAGGCTTTATTCAGCAAATGTCAATCAAAAATCAGAAGTCCAAATTAAACTAAGGCCAATGGCCAGTCCAAATACACAGTCCCAACAGGGTGATATGTGACAACTTGTCACTCATTGCTTGCCTGCACTGGTACGGACAGGGGACATCCCCCTTGGAGGGGCATACAAGGGGCAGGCCAGGCACCGCAGGGACAGGATCAGGGGATACCAGAGTGAGGCAGTGAAGGGGTGGTGGGTGCAGGAGTGTCACCGGCAACTGCAGTGGAGGTGTCTGACTCAGGGGGGGCCGGCACCACTGTAGGGCACAAGTCAGATGGTGTTGGTGCTGCAACCACTGCAGTGGGCTGGTCTGATGGAGTGGACTGGGTCCCCACTGCAGTGCCCGAGTCAGACGGGGTGGTTGTGGACTCCACTGCAGTGCATGCCTCCAAGGGAGTGGAAGGGGGGCAGATGAGGTGGGCAGGACAGAGGGGGGACCCGGTCTCCACACCAGTGGCACAAACAGGCAGAGCGTCTGGGTTGGGGGTGGAAGAGCAAGTGGCAGGGGGAGGGCCTAAGCAGTTTGGGGATGCGGTATCGGTGTGTGGGGGAACCTGGGGCAGGGTGTGGCGGTGGAACCTGTGGAGTGGTGCCCTGGGGGATGGAGGAGAGAGACTGGGTGGTGGAGCTGCGTGGTGGTGGTGGTGCGGTCTTGCCCTTCCTGGTCCGGGGGACTTCCGAATGGGGTCCTCAGTCTGCCTGCGCCTGGGGGAGGGTGTCCGGGGCGAGGGGCACTCCCTCTGTGTGGGTGGACTTCCTCTTCCCCGGTATGCCGGATCTGCAAGATCGGAGGGGAAGAGGCCGAGGTCACAGAGGAAGAGCTGCTGTGTAGGTGGGGTTGCAGGTGAGGCAAGGGAAGGGGTCTTGGAGGGAGAGGATTTGGAGGACTGCGGAGTGACTGTGGATGCCTGTGTGTGTGTCTGTTCCCCATCCCCTGTGTGTGTGGTATCTGTCCCCTGAGGATTCTTGTGTGCACGTCTTGCCTTTCTTTTGGGTGTGTCTGTGCTGCTCGTGTCTGTGTGTTTGGGTGATTGTGCAGGTGTGCATGTGCTTTGGACAGGTAGGGTGCCAGGAAGTGTGGATGGGGCAGAGGTAGGAGGGGGAGGGACTGTTGGAGGAGGGACACTGCTGCCGTCAGGGAGGAGTCCATGGACTTATTGCTCCTCTGTAGGGCAGACATACCCATCAAGATGCCCTCCATGAACGACACCAGCTGTGTCAACAGAGTGGTGTGTGCATGGAGGACACTCAGCATTGCTGTCTGCCCTACATGGAGCTGCCGAAGTAGGTACACAGACTCCTCACTCAGGGCAGCAGGGGACACAGGGGCAGGGGGTGCGGTGCCTGGCACGAAGGAGACACGCTCCCGAACACGGGAGCCTCCACGGACCTCTGGAATTGGAGCCAATGGGAGGGCGGTGGTGGTGGCGGGGCCAGACAGACTAGCTGGGGTGTGGTGGCTGCTGACACCCGCATCCACAAGGGAGTCATCCTCCGAGCTGCTGTGGTCCTCAGCTGAGGTGGATGGTGCTGAGGACTCCTCGGTGTGGCTCCCCTCGCCCTCCGTGCCACTGGGTCCCTCTGACCACTCGTCGGATGCTGACCCAGTCTGGCTCCGCAGCTCCTCCTGGTCCGTGGAGCTGTCCCCTCCTGTGGCCGTGGATGTATCTGCAAACAATTAGGGAAACAGACAAACATCAGTCACCTGCACTGATCGCACACACCGCAGTAAGTACAGCACTTACAGAGCCAGCCCTGGCATCCTTAGTTGAACATTGCCAAAACTCCTCACACCGATTTGGAGAAGCCAATTGTCAGTCTGATGGTCAACCATGGGGCTCACACCCCTCCTGCCCTTGCACCCATCTGTCTGGTGCCTGTCTGATGGTAAGACCCCAGTGTGGACACATGCACCACCTACACAGTTGTTGGACATTGCAGGGAACACGGTGAAGTATGTGAACATGCACACATCACATCTCTTGCCACTGAGTCAGTGCAGGTGTCCGGAGAAAGGGATGGCCAGAGTCTAAATAGAAATGCATGTGATGCATACCAGCACCAGACACCATGATGCACCCATGTCCGGATAGTCCATGCCACAATGGGGTGCATGCTGCACATGCCACTCCCCTGCAGGATCACTCTTAGGAAGTTTACTGCCATGACACAGGCATGCGTGCAAAGTCATACATCACTGTCTCCATTCACATGGCCATGGCAGCCAGCCAACAACAGTCTGCACTGTGTCACAATCCTAGGACATGGGGAATGCAAGTTATGTAACTGACAAGTGCACATGTCCATCCCCCACACACCACATCATCTGAACTAGTATTTGTCCACGTCATGCCAATTGGACATATGGGGGACATGAAACACAACTCTCAGAACCTGAGCACCTCACAGTGTGCTGTGAATGAAAAACAGCAGCCTGAAAGTCACAGTCGCATACACCTGTGTGCACAGTCAAGTGATCAAACACCTACAAGTCACAGAAGTATCGTCTCTCATGGTCACATCTCAGATGGCATGCTGAGCCCTAACCGATAAACATACCAGTAGTCCTGACAACGAAGCCACAGCACAATGACACAGAGGCAGACACCTGAGGGAACATGTCACTGATCACAACATGTCAGATGATCCACTGGAGTGGGAGTACAGAGTATATTGTATGCCCTGGAGTAGGCATGACTGTCCAGCTCCACCTGTAAGAGGGATGAGTCCTGGACAGTAGGCAGGTGTCTAAGCATGTGTGACACACTTGATATACATACTCCTGAGGCCCAAACATTATTCCCACCAGCAGCATGGGGGTGTGCCAAATACCCCAGGGACATGTGGTGAATCAGATCAGCAAGTGGACCACATATCAAAGTTATACCCAGATTACATGTCAGAACTTGGGCATTGTGTAAGCAATTGACCCACCCATGAATCCCACCACATAGTCACGGGAACAAATGCTGTCCCCCACCTTGAGCCAAGCAAAATGCAATGACACAGTCCCCAAGTGACACAATTTCCTGACTGTAAGGGCCACACATATGCGTATCAGATGAGGAGTGGGCATGTCACAATAGAGGGACATGGGTCCTGGACCACAAGGCTGATGTACTGTGGAAGTTTAACCAGGCCAGAGGAGGGCACATAGCATGTCAGACAAAGTGCACAGTGCAGTCATGGACTCACCCCCTCCTTGCTGCTGTCTGGCCTTTAGCTGCCCATCCAGGTCAGGGAAGACCACCGCCAGGATCCTGAGCATGTGGGTGGTCAGGGTCCGGTGTCCGACCCTCCTGCGAGGAGGCGACAGCTTCAGCTGGACCCTTGCGATCCTCCGGGTCCAGCCTCGAAGGTCCTGCCACCTCTTCTGGCAGTTGCGGATCCGGCGCTTGTAGTCCCCCACGGATCTTACTGCCCGGGCGATGGTCAGCCAGATTTCCTGCTTTCTGGTGGGCATCAACCTGTGAGGATGACAAAGTGAAAATGCCATTACTACACATGCAACATATACGTGCATCACATAGTTGGATATACATGTCTCAATCACTGGGGCATATGATGTACACAGGCAGTGCAACGATGGCTATGAACAGTTTGCCAGCAGTTACTACATGGTATCATTGCATGGGAATAAACCTTGTTGGAATGCACTGTTACTGCACTGTACCTGTTCAGTGCATGTAACTACACACTTTGGGGGTCAGAACTACCCAGTGAGCATGCTAGCCAGTGGTGTGCACACTGTAAGTCCTACTAGTCAGACAACATGCAAAATTAGTAAGGCAGTGGACAGCACACTCACCTGCTCCCCTGGTTTCCCATACAGCTTGCTGTACTGTGGAAGGAGGCTGTCCAGCAGGGCCTGGTTCTCCTCAAGGCTGAAGGCTGGGGCTCTCTCCACAGTACGTGCCATTGCAGTAGCCAGAGGATGCAGAGACAGCAGCAGTGTTGGTGGCAGATGTCGTCCTGGAGCATGTAGTGCAGGCAAGTGAGCTCTCAGGGGAACAGCCAGAATTATATGTGTGCTGCAGAGGCAGATACTGTCCCATGTGTCCAAAGTGATAGGTCCAAGTCGTTTGCATCTTCTGAATCTGACCAATCCATGGAATAGCAGCACTAATACACGCCCACAGCATCCTTCAAAACTTCAACTTCATGACACCCATGATGTTGCAACATTGTTGTGGCTGGCCAACTGAATTCACTGCATCAGACTCGTTGAAGCTTCGAAAACGCGTCCGTTGCCATGCCAGGCCCCAGCCAATGCGTGCGCACTGTTCGGTCCATTGCTGTACAACGCTTATGTTCGGGATATAACGCGTATCCGCTCACAACAGATGCAATGGGCCGGCCGGGCACACCGATCGGTCCATTGCTGTACAACGCGTACCCGCTCCCAACAGATGCAATGGGCCGGCCGGGCACACCAATCGGTCCATTGCTGTACAACGCGTACCCGCTCCCAACAGATGCAATGGGCCGGCCGGGCACACCGATCGGTCCATTGTGTACAACGCGTACACGCTCCCAACAGATGCAATGGGCCGGCCGGGCACACCGATCGGTCCATTGCTGTAAAACGCGTACCCGCCCACAACAGATGCAATGGGCCGGCCGGGCACACCGATCGGTCCATTGCTGTACAACGCGTACCCGCTCCCAACAGATGCAATGAGCCGGCCGGGCACACCGATCGGTCCATTGCTGTACAACGCGTACCCGCCCCCAACAGATGCAATGGGCCGGCCGGGCACACCGATCGGTCCATTGCTGTACAACGCGTACCCGCCCACAACGGATGCAATGGGCCGGCCGGGCACACCGATCGGTCCATTGCTGTACAACGCGTCCCTGTACAGGTCACTCGCATATGTCACCATGCTTGTCACTGATGAACGTATGCCAGCCACATATACCTGCCAGAGACTCAGGGGCACACCTACAACACCACACCCAGTCCACACTGTTTCCTAAGGCATGTAAGGCTGCAATACCTTTTCTGTGTATGGGGGTAAACATGTGGTTTCTGTGGTGGCACTTGTGGGCAGCCACACCCAGGCTGTGCATGTGTTCATGGGGACAGGGTCCTTTGTGTGTTGTGCACATGACCACTGTGATGTGCAACAGTTCATTTCGGAGCATGTGGCATGGTCACATTTCCAGGTTGTGTATGTGTATGACATGTCACATACCCCCAGGGTCCCATGGGGGAAGGCATGTACGTCACAGGGTGACCCATTGCCACAATAGTGATGGCCCTCCACAGTCTGTGTGCATGTTGTGTTTCCGATGTCTCTGATTCCATGTGCACGATGGGAGACAGTCTCCACATCAACGTTGTTTGTGCATGGACTTTGATGTTGTGCGTCACTGGAGTCCATGTCTGTCCTGCGAAGGCGACAGGGGCCACTACCTGTGGGAGTCATGTTTCATTTTCTGACGTGTGCATGATACGCCATGTCATGCCAGTGTCCATGTGGCAAGACAGGGTCACTGGGAATCTACCTGTCAATGAGCTGTGATGCCTGTGGCGCATCTGTCCAGACATGTCACTGTGGTGTGTGTGTGGAACGTGACAGCAGTAAATGGGTACTGTGACATAGCCTAATGGTTTCCCATAGCACAACCTGGAACCTGTTGTCCACACATGTTGTACTGAGAAGTTAGATGATGGCCATGTAGGTGCCAGTTATGTCCGAACAGAACGGCACACACATCAAGTACTTGTGTCTCGTAATGATGTATCATGTGAAATTGAGTATGGTGAATGGCACATATGTGGGGTGACTGACAATCTTTCTTTCTTCAACCTATGCACTGCAGGGCTCCAGCTGTCCATAGACCATTCCCTGACCTGGCAACGATGGTGGAACGTGACAGCATCCGACGGTACCGCTTCACCAAGCAGCTGATTGAGGATTTGGCAGTGCGCTTGGCACCACATTTGCAACCTGGCCGTCCGTACCCTACAGCGCTGACCCCCAAGGTGAAGGTGATGGCAGCCCTACACTTCTTTGCCACCGGTACCTTTCAACACTCTGTGGCGACTGCCGGTGGGATGTCACAGACTATGTTCAGCTGTGTGCTACGCGATGTTTTGGAGGCAATGTAGAGATGCCTGAACCAGTACATCTATTTCCCTACACGTCAACAACTCACTGACGTCAAGAGTGACTTCTATGCCCTGGGGAGGATGCCACATGTCATTGGCTCCATTGATGGGACACATGTGGCTTTGGTACCACCACAGGCACATGAGCAGGCATACCGGAACCGGAAACATTACCATTCAATCAATGCTCTGGTGGTATGTCTTGCAGATATGAGCATCACACATGTGTGTGCCCGTTTCCCTGGTTCAGCACACGATGCCTACGTAATGAGGAGTAGTCGCATCCCGAGGATGATGGCACAGATGCAGAACCAGCGTGCCTGGCTTGTCGGTGTGTACTGACTTTGTACCATTGTGTGTGTTCTGCTCTGTTGTATTCCGTCCACTTTTCCAACTCAGCTAATGTGCAATTGTCTGTCCGTAGGTGACTCCGGATACCCCAACATGCCGTGGTTGCTGACACCCCTCAGGAACCCTGTGACACCAGCCCAGATGCGCTACAATGAGGCACATGGTCGGACCAGGAGAGTGATCGAGCGGACATTTGGTCTCCTGAAGAGCCGCTTCCGCTGCCTGGACAAGACAGGAGGGGCCTCCCATATGCCCCAGCAAAGGTGTGCAAGATTGTCATCGTCTGCTGCATGCTACACAACCTGGCAGTGCGGAAGGAGTTGCCTCTCATCCTGGATGACAATGACCAACGTCTGCCACCTGTGGAGGATCCTGGCCTGGACCACGATGCCAGTGATGATGATGGTGATGTCCGCACACAGCTCATCACCAACTTCTTCAGCTGAATGTGAGTATCCACGGAGATGTAATGTGAATGATGTGAGTTTGCATGATATGTGTGGGTGGTGCTCTGGTGCTGTTTGAGTGTGGCCATGTGCTACTTGACTGGATGCGTGCAGCAATGTGTCCTTACAGGTAGTCTGTACTCCCCAACAGTGTTGACATGCTAACTTGGTTTTGTGTAGTTGTCTTGTGACATGTATTGGGCATGAGTATTGCAGTTCTGTCCTGTTCTTCAGTGGTTTTAACTGTGTGTCATGTCTGTCCTTCACAGGGTGCTTACTGAGTACTTTGGTCAACTTGGATCCCCCGACACCATGATTCAGCTTTCAGGGTGGCAGCAGTCGTTTCCCTACAGGTGATGTGCCACACTCCCCTGGACTTCATATCTTCTGCACTTGTTGACTGTGTGGCCACTGCCACGTGGGAATACCTTGCATTTGTAGTGGAAACAACATGTTGCAAATGTGTAATAAACCTGTGCTTCACTTTGGGATGTGCGTTGTCTGTGGTCACACATCTGACTGACATTTGCTTACTGCACCTGTGGGCTAGTTGACACAGACTCTGAATAGGTGTGGTATCTGTGCATTCCACAGTATTTCCTGGCAACATCACTGTAGGCGATGAGTCCGATGGCCCTGGTGTCTCTGTGTTGTGTAGCCCTAGTGGTGTGTCTCCCTCATATGTGTCACATCACCATGACTCACATGACGGTGTTGTACTTGCTGTAGCAGTTAGCATACACAGTGTAATTTAGCAGATCATCATCACCATAACAGTATCCACATTGAAATAACAACAGAGGCAAGTATGGTGTACTAGTGATTTTATTTACAAAAATGTGTGTGTTTATAGTGCACAGGATGGTGGGTGCTGTACATTGGGATTGTAATCCAAAGTTCCCAGATGAGTTGCAAGTCTTGGTAGCAGAAATGTCCTGAGTGAAGTCCACAGTCATATGATACATTAGTCCAACTTGAACT
Source organism: Calotriton arnoldi (assembly GCA_963921515.1). Taxonomy (NCBI): domain Eukaryota; kingdom Metazoa; phylum Chordata; class Amphibia; order Caudata; family Salamandridae; genus Calotriton; species Calotriton arnoldi. The sequence goes on along the minus strand of CAWUFW010011905.1, from coordinate 359,350 downwards.
CCCCATGTCATGTGAGAGAGTTGTGTTGCATTCGACAGGGTGAAAAGTTTGCACACAAAGGAGAATTTCCAGAACAGGTGTTGGCTTCCTGGGGGATGTACGTGGCCATCAACCTCTCACTTTTCCTTCCTCGACGACCCCTCTTCTTTGGGGGGGGACCCTCATGTGCAGGCTGCTGCGGTGCAGGGGAGTCTCTGCCAGAGTCCTCCTCCCTCCCTGTGGCAGTGTCAGTTGTTGCAGCACCAGATGTTGTGGGCACACAGGGAGGTGTGGCCATGTTGGTGCTAATCTGGCGGAGGCATGTCAATATGTCCCTATGCACCGCTGTGAGTTCTTGCAATGTGTCCAAGCGGGCATGATGGGCAGCCTGCTGCTGTTGTATGTCCTTGAGGATCCCCACTACCTGTCTGACCTCTCCAGTGCTATTCTGGTACGCATCAGCAATGCGTGCCAGTTGTGGGTCATCATGCAGTCCAGACCCCTCTGCAAACAGCGACCTATGTCTACCACCCCTCCCACCACCCCTGGCGACACGTGCGGGACCTGCGGTGGCATGCACAGGTGACCCGAGGCCCCCTTGGGGGTTGTTAGTGGTGTTGTTGTCCGTTGCTCCACGGTGGGCCTGGGGCCCTGTGCTGTTGTCATCGGTGGTCCTTGGTCTGTCCGTGTCGGTGGGGGTGGTCTGTGTGTTGGCAGTTGTTGGAGGGGTGGGTGCAGGGGGTGCAGATGTTGGTCCTGCTGGTGCTGCATGATGACTCACACCAGAGGGGCCAGGTAGGTCTTCGCCATCCGAGGAGGGCAGAGGCTGTTCCACACCAGTGAGCTCAGTGTCCCCCGGAGCCTGGGACAGGGACTCCTCCTCGCCTGCTGCTGTGTCCCCATCATCACCTGTATTTGGAAGAGACACACATTGTATGTTATGTTTCTACAGGCATCAATGGTTCACACACCTGACAGGTGTGACTGTACCTCTGGATGCGGGCATGTACATTGCATTGTCCTAAGTTGTCACAGTAAGAGGTTGATATTGGTGTAGCACATTGTCCTGCATACCTGGGGCATTTCAATGTGAATGTTGAGGTGTGTGCATGGCCAGCATTGGTTGTATTTGGTGGACATCCGGCCATCCTTCTCCACCTAGCCCAGTTATCCCACCATGAAGCATGCCACCCTTGCAGTGGGTTCAGGTTGACTCTCAGGATGTCATTCAGTTGTGTCCTGCTGTTCATTGTTGCACAGTTCCCAGCAGGGCCTTGTGCTCCCCACAGCAGTACCCAGTGTCAGCCATCTTGTCAGTCCTTATCCACTCCCTGTGCTGTGAGCATGGTTCAGAGTGGTGTTGATGGGCCAATTGTGAGGGTGAGCAATATCTGAGACTACAACTCTCATCATGCTATTGCCTACACCCCCTTCCCAGCATGCCCGTACTTCCTTCCTTTTGAGTGGACTTCACTGTGTGTGAGTGTGACAGCAATGGCAAGATGGCTGACAGTGTGGTCCTGTTGTTTGTTGGTGCACAGTTCCCAGCAGGGCCTTGTGCTCCCCACAGCAGTACCCAGTGTCAGCCATCTTGTCAGTCCTTATCCACTCCCTGTGATGTGAGCATGGTTCAGAGTGGTGTTGATGGGCCAATAGTGAGGGTGAGCAATATCTTTGACTACAACTCCCATCATGCTATTGCCTACACCCCCCTTCCCAGCATGCCCGTACTTCCTTCCTTTTGAGTGGACTTCACTGTGTGTGAGTGTGACAGCAATGGCAAGATGGCTGACAGTGTGGTCCTGTTGTTTGTTGGTGCACAGTTCCCAGCAGGGCCTTGTGCTCCACACAGCTGAGGCCAGTGTCAGACATCTTTGAGGTGGCATTTCACTCCCTGTGAGGTGTGCATGCTTCAGTGTGAGCTTGCTGGGCCATGTGGGTGGGGGATGTTGAGCTGTGACTGCCACTCCCATCATCTATTGCCTACACCCCCCTTCCCAGCATGCCCATACTTCCTTCCTTTTGACTCTGCTTCTCTGTGGGGTAGTGTGCCTGTGCTGACAGGAAGGCTGACAGTGTTGTCCTGTCGTTTGTTTGGCTACAAGTCCCAAGAGTGTCCCTGTGCCTCACACAACTTTACCCAGGGTGGTGGTTCTTTGTGGGATCTTCATTTGGAGTGTGAGGCATTGCATTCTCCCAGGTGGGTTATGTGGAGTTTGTGTTGAGGGGGGGTGTGAGGAGAGCTGCTTGTAACTATGGTCAGTGCTGTCAGTCCTCCTTCCCACCCAGCCAGATATCCCACCATGCAACGTGCTTGCATTGCAGGGAGTGCAAGTTGGCATTCAGGATGTCAGGCAGTGGTGTTCTGCTGTTTGTTGTTGCACAGTTCCCAGCAGGGCCTTGTGCTCCCCACAGCAGTACCCAGTGTCAGCCATCTTGTCACTCCTTTTCCACTCCCTGTGTTGTGAGCATGGTTCAGAGTGGTGTTGATGGGCCAAATGTGAGGCTGCCCATTATCTGTTACTACGACTCCCATCATGCTCTTGGCTACACTGACTTCACCAGCATACACAGGGTCCTTCCTTTCAGTGAGCTTCCCTGTGAGGTGGTGTTCTAGTGGTGGCTAAATATCTGACAGTGTTTGTTGGTTAGATTTGTGCCACTGCCTAGCTCTATTTGATGTACAGTACTGTCATGACACAGTTACATATCACTATGACATGGCATGTATTGCGTTTGTCTGACTAACATACACGTCTTGGGATGATTATCTTTTGGTTGCTGTGGATTTGCTAGGGGTGCATGGTTTGACTATCCCCTTGACAGTGATGTGTGTGTATTGTCACACAATATTGTGTATATTTGTTGTGTACTCACCAGGCTCTGGGATGTTTGTTAGTCCATATACGCTCACTGGTGGTAGGATGGCCCGCACGTTCTCCTCCCAGGGCCTGAGGTATACTGGTTTGGCAGGAGGGCCACTGCCGATGGGCTGGCTCAGGATGTAATCCTTCTTCAGTAGGTCCCTGACCCTCCTGCGCACATCATACCACCTGTTCTGGATGTCTTCCTTTGTGCGCAAACATGGTGATTGTGCGTTGACCCTGTCGACGATCCTCGCCCACATCTTGGTTTTCTGCGCCATGGGGGTCTGTTGGACCAATGTGCCAAACAACTGTGGCTCTACCCTCAGGATCTCATCTACCATGACTTCCAATTCACTATCTAGGAACTTTGGATTCTTCTTTAGGGGCATGGTGATGGTGGTTATTGATGTGTGTGTGTGTGTGCAAGTGAGGGTGTGTGAGTGTAGGTTTTGCTGTGGTGTGTGTGAGGGTGCTATTTGTTGTGGTGCAAATGGTGTGTGGTTTTTGTGTTGGATGAGCTGTGTGTGTGTCTGTGTTTGCTGTCTGATGGTGTTCTGTGCTGGCAGGTCAGTGGAATTTGCAAAGGATCATGGTAGGGATTTGTGGCCTTTATGTAGGTGGAGTTGGGGGGGTGTCCTAGTTCCATTTTTTCCCCCTGTATTTATTGGCTTTGTCATTGCTTGTTTGGCCCTCTTTTTTGTATTTTTTCATTTGTAATTCTTGTGCATGTAGGAGACGTTCTTCTGACCGAGTAGGACGTTGCAGTTGTCTCGTGCGCGCCTCTCCGAGTCGTTCCCGCTGTGTTTCAGCTAGGTTTCATATGCGGCGTACGCGTCGGTCGCGGAGTATTGTGTTTGTTCGGCTGGCTTTTGTATGCGTGTCGGTCGTACGGCTTGGGCTCCGTGCGAATCGGTCTGATTTTGCACCCATTGCATCGTACTGCGCGGGTCGGAGTTCGCGGGTACGTTTCGTTCGGGTTCATTCCTGGTGCGTGTCGGTCAGTTCTATTCGCGTGGTTTCCCGGCCGGATAGCTTGTTTCCGTCCGGGTCGGTCGTTCGGCTTGAGTTCCGTACGAGTCGGTCGTGATTCACATGCATTTCATCATACTACCCGGGTCGGACGGCGCCGGTACGTGTCGGTCAGACTATATTCCCGTACCGAGTCGGTCGGTACGTTTTCCAGCCCGAATCGGAATCGGCCCCAAAGTGTTGGATAGCGGAGGGGTAAAAATTACTATTCCCACTCCAAAGAGTGCAACAGTAGGGAAAGTGTTGGACAGCGGAGGGGTAAAATTTACTATTCCCACTCCAGTGAGTGCAAAAGTAGGGTAAATGTTGGATAGCGGAAGAATTACATTTACTATTCCAACTCCAGTGAGTGCAACAGTAGGGAAAATGTTGGATAGCGGAGGGGTAAAAATTACTATTCCCATTCCAGTGAGTGCAACTGTAGGGAAAGTGTTGGATAGCGGAGGGGTAAAAATTACTATTCCCACTCCAGAGAGTGCGACAGTAGGGAAAGTGCTGGATAGCGGAGGGGTAAAAATTACTATTCCCACTCCAGTGATTGCAACAGTAGGGAAAGTGCTGGATAGCAAAGGAGCAAAAATTACAATTCCTACTCCAATGAGTGCAACTGTAGGGAAAGTGCTGGATAGTGGAGGGGTAAAAATTACTATTCCCACTCCAAAGTGTGCAACAGTAGGGAAAGTGTTGGATACCGGAGGGGTAAAAATTACTATTCCCACTCCAGTGATTGCAACAGTAGGGGAAAGTGTTGGATAGCGAAGGGGCAAAAATTACTATTCCCACTCCAGTGAGTGCAAAAGTAGGGTAAGTGTTGGATTGCGGAGGAACTAAATTTACTATTCCAACTCCAGTGAGTGCAACAGTAGGGAAAATGTTGGATAGCCGAGGGGTAAAAATGACTATTCCCACTCCAGTGAGTGCTACAGTAGGGAAAGTGTTGGATGGCGGAGAGGTACAAATTACTATTCCCACTCCAGTGAGTGCAACAGTAGGGAACGTGCTGGATAGCGGAGGGGTAAAAAGTACTATTCCCACTCCAGTGAGTGCAACAGTAGGGAAAGTGTTGGATAGCGGAGGGGTAAAAATTACTATTCCCACTCCAGTGAGTGCAACAGTAGGGAAAGTGCTGGATTGCGAAGGGGTAAAAATGACTATTCCCACAACAGTGAATGCAACAGTAGGGAAAGTGCTGGATAGCGGAGGGGTAAAAATTACTGTTCCCACTCCAGTGAGTGCAACATTAGGAAAAGTGTTAGATAGCAGAGAAACAAAAATTACTAATAACATTTAAACAATAGAAAAAATTTAAAATTAAATATATTAAACATAAAAAGAACACATATTATAATATAAATTACATATAACAAAAAGCTACAAATATTATATAAAATAAATAAATAAATACATTTATAAACAATAATTATTTAAAAAGGAGCAAATATTAACAAACAAAAAAATTTGTTAAAACATAAATGGATATATTTTATTTCCTACCCTATAACACCGCACCAATAAAAACACTTCAAAAGTTTTATTTACATTTATTACCATAATTAATAATCAATTAAACAAATATTAATAATAAAAAACATTCATTGAATACACATGCTTTAACACTATAATATCCATAACACACACTTAAAAATAATTAAACAATTACCATATTAATTTCTAATTAATTAATTTAAATTAATTAACAACTGATTATTAATTCATCAATTAAAAATAAATTACTTTCCACCCTTCCCACCATTTACACCTATAAACACCACAACACACACCTAAAATTAATTACACAATGACCATAATTAATTACTAATTAATTAATTAAAATTAATTAACAACCAATTATTAAATCATCAATCAAAAATAAATTACTTCCCACCCTTCCCACCATTTACACCTATAAACACCACAACACACACCTAAAACTAATTACACAATGACCATAATTAATTACTAATTAATTATTTAAAATGAATTAACAACTAATTATTAATTCATCAATCAAAAATAAATTACTTCCCACCCTTCCCTCCATTTACACCTATAAACACCATTTTGAAACTTTTTATGGACGACATTATTTTATATTTAAAGCCCAACAATGATAATTTGGAAGTGGTGTTGAGTGAATTTAGTAAATTTGAATTAATTCAAACTAAACTGAAGTTCTAGTCTTGAATGCAGATATAAACTTCCTCCCACCCTGTCTGAGGGCACAAGCCGCAAAGCCAGACCCAATTAGATACTTGGGGATCTTCGTGTCCAACCAATATCAACAGCTATATAAATTAAATTATGTAAGAACGCAAGAAAAAATAAAGAGACTATTAGAACAGTGGCTTCTACTTCCTTTGACTTTGGTGGGATGAGTATCACTAATTAAGATGTCCATACTTCCGTTACTCATTTTTTTATTTATTAATGTTCCTATTAAAATAAATATGTTTTTTTTTAAAGAAATGGAAATCCTGATTAGACAGTTTGTCTGGGGGGAAAAAGTTCCAAGGGTTAAGCTAACATCATTACAATTAACGACTGAACAAGGAGGTCTGGCTTTACCTCACTTAAGAACTTACTACGACGCTGCTTTTTTGGATCTACTAGCGGGTTTAATGGGATCTAATAGCACCAGAGATAACTTCTTTGTTGATAAAATGTGACAGGAAACCGGCTCTCAAATTTCAGTATTTTTAAAAACCTCCAAACTCCCAAAAAAAACAAGATATAAGACATTGAAGGACTATTCTTTCAGACTTCAGTCTTTTTTTTAAATGACGGGTTCCTCTGGGTTACAATACTTGAAATTGAGGGAATGTAAATGTCTCGGCCTCCAAATTCTATCAGGCCACTTGAGAAACTGGGAAGGTTGCGGGCTAGGGGAGCTAAGACATTTTTAAATTCAGAATAGGGTGATTTCCTGGCAAGAGGTGCTGCTAAGGGATGGGAATCAGAGGAAACCTGCTTTTTGCAAATACTTACAAATTGTCCATTTCGCAAAAAATTTAAATGGTATTCTTGATACACCAAATAAACTTGTGATATCTCTTTTCGGGGCTAAAGTAAGGGGCGTAGGGAATTGGTACCGCCTGTTACATAATCAGGGCCAACTCCCATTGATAGAGAACCACTTGGAAAGGGTGGTCCGCGAAACACAATGTACTTTTTCCATTAATGAATGGGAAGCTTTATGTCATCAAGGAAGCAAGTCGCTTAGAGCAGCAAATTTTAAAAGAATGGCTTTCCTATCCCGGTGGCTGGCCTACCTTACTCCGGAAGCACTCAAGAAAAGGTATCCGGATGCCGAAAATAGGTGTTTCCGATGCCAGGCGGATGGAGAAGGGGGCTGGCTCCATATTTTTTTTATATGTCCTAGGCTGGGGTCTTTTTGGGAGGCAATCTTCTTGGCTCTAAACCGGGCATTTGTAAAGAGTATAGTGCCAGAGGCCGAGGCTGCCCTGTTTGGATTTTGTAGAGAGAGAACGACTTTAACGGAAGCCGAGGCAACTTTCCTCTCTATCTCTTGCTTGGTAGCCCGTTCTTTAATCCTTCAAAATTGGAAATCCAGGGATGTTCCCACTTACGATAAATGGTTGAATAAAATGAAAAGGACGCAGGCTTTTGAAGAAGCTTATGCGAGAATGGTGGGAGCTTCCAGGGAATTCAATAAGAACTGGAAGTTTTTAAACAACTTGGTAAACCCGATAGAGGGATAATATTACCCGGAATTTAGAATCCAACAGCTGTTTTGCCATTTTGTTAATGTCTGGTGGAATTAGAAATATTCTTTGTTAAGTATTTGAGCACTTTAGTGTTGCAATTTAACAATTCAGCATCTTTTGCACTAGCACTTGCACTTTCTTATTGCACTTTTTGCACTTTGCTATTCTACAATTATCAGTCAATTTATTCTAGATACCTGTGACAGCCGTGTTTTAAAAAAGAATTTCCTGTGTCATTGTTTTTAACTTGGAAAGAAGAAGCTATCGTTTTTGTGTCAAATAGTCCTAATGCTTGCTCAAATGTTATTGTTATTTTTATGCTCTCAATGCTCTGCTCAATAAAAAAAAAAAAAAAAAAAAATATATAGTAATAATAAAAAAAACATTCATTGAATACACATGGTTTAACACTATAATATCCACAACACACACTTAAAAATAATTCAACAATTACCATAATTAATTTCTAATTCATTAATTTAAATTAATTAACAACTGATTATTAATTCATCAATTAAAAATAAATTACTTCCCACCCTTCCCACCATTTACACCTATAAACACCACAACACACACCTAAAATTAATTACACAATGACCATAATAAATTACTAATTAATTAATTAAAATTAATTAACAACCAATTATTAAATCATCAATCAAAAATAAATTACTTCCCACCCTTCCCACCATTTACACCTATAAACACCACAACACACACCTAAAACTAATTACACAATGACCATAATTAATTACTAATTAATTATTTAAAATTAATTAACAACTAATTATTAATTCATCAATCAAAAATAAATTACTTCCCACCCTTCCCTTCATTTACACCTATAAACACCATAATACACACCTAAAACTAATTACACAAATAACATAATTAACTGCCAATTAATTAATTAAAATTAATTAACAACAAATGATTAATTAATTCATAATAAATTACTTTACACATTTAACACTATAACATCTCAATTAAACAAATATTAATAAATAAAAAATATTCAATAAATTTAATATAATTAAATTACTTCCCACCCTATTCCCCTATAAACCCACAACCCGCTAAGGAACTAAAAACACAAAATTCAAATAAAAAAAATTAATAACAACTAAAAATAATCAATAAATTTTATATAATTAAATTACTTCCCACTCTATTCCTCTATAAACCCACAACCCGCTACGGAACTAAAAACGCACAATTCAAATTAAAAAAAATTAATAACTGCTAAAATTTTAACACATATAATAAAAATACGAACAATTCTTATACAAAAAAACATACATCACATACATATAAAATATATACTAAAATACATAACTAATAAAAAATCGATATTTTTAACAACTATATTTTTGCAAACGATAATAAACACTTCGATATTTTAAACATCGATATTACTTACCTAAAATCGATATTCTTGACCATGATATTTTGTCTGTCGATATTTCTAACCCATGATATTTTTACCTCGATATTTGTGGAAGTCGACATTTTTTCATTGATATTCTGTCTCTGCACTATTCCATACATTGCACATTCATACATTAAAACAATCAGTTGAGTAAGGGAGCGTGGAACATTTTACACATATTGACAAAACATTATATTATATTATTTGTATTCATATTTGAAAGCTTCTGTAACATCCAAGATCCTGATAATAGAAAGCATAAGAAGTGCAGTCACAATACAAAAGATGTTATGGCGCTACAGGACCTCAAAACCCTCCCTGCTTATCCATTACTCAAAATGGTAATAATGCACAACATTGTCAATTGTACATCAGCAGACTTCTGAAAAATGATCAGAGTTTGTAATGCAGTACCAAAGGTGAAAAAACAGCATGAGTGAAAAGACCAAATTCAATCCAAGATTGCCTACACAATTTGTAAGAAATTACTTGCAAACAACATAAAATCTATCTCCAGCATTTAACTAAATTGTGTTCATCAAAGTATTATAGGCTGGTTGATTTGGGCGGCATCAGACAATATTGAAAAAGAAAAAACTCAAGGAAGACAAAAGTTTCTAGTGCTGTAAATCACCCAGTGCTGTCAGTGAACATCTGCTGGTAGGAAAAAGTATATAAAATGAATAAGACAGATCTACCAAGGTTTCCGAATGTTTAACAGATTTTGTATGTGAGCAACACCTGCAGTACATGCTTGCATGTATATGATTTAGCATTAATATCTACTTTTACAATCTGCATTATGGTTTTAAAAACCTGTATTATATTGAGGATATGTTTTTAATAGACATATGTCTAAATGTATCCATCCCAGCTTCCTTTAGTCTACATTCCTTTGTCTTTCTTTCCATGTTTCCTACATTTTATTCAAGCTAATCACCTTAGTATTGATGATCCAGAGGGAGAATGCATATAATGCATATTTATGTCTTCTAGTAAATATGCTATTTTAAGATCATTAGGCATTTGTTTTACAGGGGCTTTATTGCCATATTTGCGTCACTGGAGTCGAGAACAGAGGCTTTTGTAGTCACCATTTTAGATTGTTTCCTGCTCACAGGCAGATAAGGCCCATGGGCATGTTTTCCAAGTAATATATATGCAATTACGGAACCATCTTGCAGCCTAGATATTCCACACATCTTGACAAACACATATGTTGTTAGTAAACGAAGAACATAGCATCTGTACAATACCGAGAGAACAGACCAGGCCACCCTAGTTCACAACAGAGCAAGCAAGGGCAGAGGCTCCGACACCTCATAAAAATGTTTTTAATAGTTATTTTCATATTTAGCAGTCATGATACAAAATGCCAAAGGTAACTGGAAGTTCATTTTCGCTAGTTTGCTCATAATTTTTTGATTTATTCATGTTTATAACGAAGTAGGCTTGTTCACGAATTCTAGTTCTGTGCAACGTTTGAAACTAGTACAATGCAATTACGACTCAATTATTCATCTAAATGTTATCTTCGGATACTACACGTATTGCTAACTACTGCTTCCGATCATGAAAATAACCAAAAACATTAGGGGCCAGATGTATGACCCTTTCATTTAGCGCCTCGCAATTTGCGACTCATTGCGAGTCGCAAATTGTGAGGCGCTAAATGAAATGTACAACAGTGTTATTACACTGTTTTGCGATTCCCAATGGGGTTGCAAATTGCGAGGCTCATTAATATTAATGAGCCTCTCGCAATTTGCGAGCCCATTGGGAATGCCAGCCCTCCCAGGGATGGTGGCCTGCTGGGCTCAGCAGACCACCATGTCTGGGACTGCTTTTTAATAAAGCAGCTTTTTTTTTAAATGCAGCCCGTTTTCCTTAAAGGAAAACGGGATACGTTTAAAAAAAAAAGAAATGAAACATTTTCGCTTATTTTTTAAGGGCAGGCAGTGGTCCCTGGGACCACTGCCTGCCCTTAAAAAATATTTTTAGAGACAGTCACAAAGTGGAAGGGGTCCCCTGGGGACCCCTTCCAAATTGCGACTGCATTACCACCCTCTTGAAGAGTGTGGTAATTTGCGAGTGTTTTGCGTCCGCAATTGCGGTCGCAAAACATTCACACATAGCATTGCGGACGCAATTAGGAAGGGAACGCCCCTTCCTAATTGCGACTCGCAATTCCTAAATAGCGAGTCGCAAATAAATTGCGACTCGCTATTTAGGAATTGTACATGGCCAACAGTGATTTTGCATGCGCAAACGGGTTCGCAAACCCGTTTGTGCATGCAATATCACGCCGTACATCTGGCCCTAGGATCTTAGCGTGATGTGCTTTCAAACATCTTTTCAATGGGGATTTTCACATTAATGATTCTGTTTATTCAGATCACAGCTGGCAGAAAGAGAACAACGTTCAGTTTATGAATTTGAGAATGGTCCTCCTCACCCATTTGCAGTTTGACATTATGCTGGCTGGACCACTGCAATGCAATCTGTCCAGAGTGTCAGAAAGACAAGAGATTTAAAGCTTCACGCTTTTCAAAATGAAATGGGCAGGCTCTTCTTGGGTCTAAAGAAGTCAGATCACACCTCACCTGCTCAAAGTTATCTTCATTGGCTCCCAGTGGAGCAAACCATCAACTTCATATTTCTTCCTTAGAGACCTGGTCTCCCATTACAGATTCATCCTTAGCTAAAGTCGAGCGATGTCATTTTCAAGAGGCACAAGAGAAAAGCCATGGACATAATGGACTCTCAACTAAGTGATGGAATACATTAACGCGGATGGAACTTTTCAAGAAGTCTTTTAACATCCATCCTTTCAGCTCCAGGATCACTACTGCCCCTTTGAATAGACAGGGTGAACGCTAATACTTGTTTCTAACCCTAGCTGCGTTCAGAGGTGCTACACCTTGAAGACATTGGCTTGTTTCACACCATTACAACTATAGGTTACCAGCTTTAACTGATGTCAGTTGTGCCAGCCCTTTAAGATGTTGACCTATAACACACCATTGCAACTCTAGATTAGCAGCCTTATTAAAAACCTGACCTCCAGGTGATACAAAGTGTCCAAAAGGTTAAGTGCTGGTACTTTACAAAACATTTGGATAACAGAATAAATAATTAGTGTTAAGACACCTTGGCAACACCAGTGCCAATGTGGATTACATTGAAAGGTGTTTGTTTCTGTTATCTTCTATTTACAGTAGGATTGTGTGGACAAAGCAAGACCAGACTTACCTTCCAGTGCTCTCCATAAAGCTCAAAAATACATTTATCTTTTCCTTTTCTTATATCCTCTAGAGAATCTAACTTCTTGATAAGCTGAGATCTCTCTTCGAGTTTTTCCAAGAGTCTTAGCCCAGTGTCAACAAATCCATTATTAAGGTAAACAGACTGGGGAATACCTTTTTGTCTGCACTCCAACATGAAACTCCATTCTTGCTTAATTCTGAAAGATTAAAAAAAACAGAGGAAGTGTTACTTTCTTGTAAGCACTATGTTCTGAATTTTCCTCTTTAGTCCTACTCATTACCCACTCATACCACTTTCTCATCATAGTCTGTCCACAATATGATACCTCTTCACCATGGAGGCAAGTATCTGTCTAGCCTCTCACCCTGCTGTGTATTGAGACTCGTGAGAACCTGCACACATTTTTAAAAAATGTAAAACACATTCATAACGTTTTACATTGTTGTACAAAGTTTGAAATGCAATGGCCAAGGAAAGCAGAATCCCAACTGGCAAGTGGCGGCTGTCACCAATTTGAACAGGTGTGCATTGTGTGCGGCGTGCAGGCATATTCAAACATTTGTAGCTTGGTAGGTATGTGTCTAACTTGTGCATTGCTACTAAGGAGAAGGCTTGACTGCTCCAAATGAACTAATAAAGTTACAGTTCTATAAGACACAATAAAAAGTAAGGAATCCATAAAGTTTAGTTGTTTCTAAATGACCCCACAACTTTAATATGGTTCTTGTTCAAAAAGATATATATATAGCAGTGAAACAGTCTACTACATTTCTGTACAAGATTTGTTCTGTTAACATGAGTTGGTCATGTCATTGCTATTGCTTCGCTGTAGAGCAGATCTTTATTTTCACTGGTGCAAGTTTGACAAATTATTGTTAACACTTATACTGGTGATTGGCAGTATAAGAAGCAAAAGCCACCATAAGCATGTGTGTAAATCTTAGTGTATCTTTGTCTTTAGTGGATGTGGAGAGGAGCTAACATGAAGAGGGTGTGTACGACAAGAGTAAGTAGGGGGTGGTTTGGGGACGAAGGATGTGTGAGTATACTTTAGGGAAGGCTTTTAATGAGACAGGTGGTTTTGAGTGTGTGTTAAAGGTGGCAATTTAGATGAAGATGCAAGACTAGAGCGAGTGTTATAGAAGGGTGTAAAAAGAATGTGAAACCATAGATGAGAGGCAAGTGAGGAAGGGTAATGTGTGCAAGAGGTGAGCTGGAGGAAAGTGACAGAGAGAGAGGGAAGCAGAGCAGGGTGCCTGAACATTGAGAGACAAGTGAACAAGAAGAGGGTGTAAGATAGAAAAGTGAAAAATGAGGCTATGAAAGACTGAGGAAGAGTTTCAAACGTGAGTGCTGGAAGCATGTTTGTGAGAAGAGGAAGGAGGAGGAATAGACAGGGTTTGAAAGAAGAGAAGAGGAAGTTGAAAGAAGATGATGTGTGAAATAGCATAGAAGCAAGTACCAGAGTGATGATTAAGGTGCCAACAGAAGAGAATTTCATATTGCTCCTTCACCTGAGCTGGCGAAATCCTTTCACTGGCCTTGCAGATGGAGAGGTAGATGGAAGTAGGAGAGAGGAAAAAGGTAAGAGCTGAGTTACATGAGACATAGATGAAGGAAAGAGGAGAAAAATGAGACAGAGTGAGGGAGCAGGGTAGGGGAGGGGAGGGCTAGAGCGAGGCAGTTGTGAGAAACAACTGATAGGGCGAGGAAGGTAAGAGAAAAGGATGAAAACCAAGGTTTTTATGGGGAGGATAGATTAGAAAAGAGAAGTGATGAAAGCTGAGGGGTGGAGTAAGAGAGTGAGAGAAAAAGAGAGAGAGAGAGCTAGAGAAAGAGGAAGGGGGTGATAGGATCAGAAGAGGTAAAATAGCAAAGAAAATAAGGAGATGGGGAGAGGTAAATTTTTGCATTTGCCCACAGAAACATTTGTCTTGAAATGGCCCTTTTGGACGCAGATTTTTCTCTCTAGTTTCTTTCTCACCCTGAGTATGGAAGATTTCTATCCTGATAAAGAAAGCACTCCTGCCTACTCCTGCCTATCAGATTGAATGTTCCTTGGTCACTATGCCTGCATCTCAACATCAAAACAGTGTCTGTCACTTTTCAACCAATCAATCAATCAGGGAATTGTAAGCGCGCTACTCACCCATGAGGGTCTCAAGGCGCTGAGGGGGGGGGGTCCGCAGATTTGTTTAGCCGAAGAGCCAGGTCTCGAGGGTCTTCCTGAGGGTGTTCAGGGAGGGGGCGCGTCTGATGTCTGCCAGTAGCTCGTTCCAGCTCTTGGCTGCAATGTGAGAGAAGGATCTTCCGCCTGCTCTGGCTCTGTGGATGCACGGGGTTTCAGCCAGTGCGAGGTTGGAAGATCGGAGGTTTCTTTTGGGTACGTGGAAGTTGATTCTGTCGTTGAGGTATTTGGGTCCGTTGTTGTGTAGGCGTGAGTGAGAATTTTGAAAGTGACTTTTTTCTCCACGGGGAGCCAGTGGAGACTTCGTAGGTGCTGGCTGATGTGTTTGTGTCGGGGATGCCGGGGACGAGTCTGGCGGCGGTGTTCTGTATTGTCTGGAGTTTGCGGAGTAGGGACTTGTTGATGCCGGCGTAGAGTGCATTTCCATAGTCCAGTCTGCTGGGGATGAGTGTGTGGGTGACTGTCTTCATTGACTCAGGGGAGATACACTTGAAGGTCTTGCGGAGGATGCGGAGGGTGTTGAAGCAGCTGGAGGTGACGGTGTTGACCTGTCGGTTCATGGTGAGTGATGAGTCAAGTACGATGCCGAGGTTCTTGGCGTGGTCTGAGGGGGTAGGTGGGCTACCGAGGGCAGTCGGCCACCAGGTGCTGTCCTATGCAGAAGGGGTGATACCGAGGATGAGGACTTCTGTCTTCTCTGCGTTGAGCTTCAGGCAGCTGTTGGTCATCCAGACTGCAACATCTTGCATTCCTTTCTGGAAGTTGAGTTTGGCAGTGGTGGGGTCTTTGGTGAGGGAGAGGATGAGCTGGGTGTCGTCGGCGTAGGATACGATGTTGAGGCCGTGTTGTCAGACGATGGCTGCGAGGGGGGCCATGTAGATGTTGAAGAGGGTGGGGCTCAGTGATGAACCCTGTGGGACTCCACAGGTGATTTTTGTGGGGTCGGAGAGGAAGGGTGGGAGTCTGATCCTTTGGCCTCTTCTGGTGAGGAATGATCGGATCCAGTCCAGGGCTGTTCCTTGTATGCCTGCGTTGTGTAGTCTGGCGACTAGTGTGTGGTGGGAGACGGTGTCGAAGGCTGCTGATAGGTCGAGTAGGATGAGGACTGCAGAGTGGCCTTGGTCCAGGAGGGTGCGGCTGTCGTCTGTGGCGGCAAGTAGGGCGGTCTCTGTGCTGTGGTTGCTTCAGAATCCGGATTGGGACGGGTCGAGGACGGCGTTCTCTTTAATGACTCATGTCAGTTTCCTGTTGACTGTTTTCTCTGCAACTTTGGCTGCGAAGGGGAGGAGCGAGATGGGCCGATAGTTCTTGAGGTCGGTGGGGTCAGCTGTGGGCTTCTTGAGCAGGGGTCTGACTTCTGTGCGCTTCCAGTCATCTGGGAAGGTGCCTGTTTTGAAGGTGGTGTTGATGGTGCGTTGTAGTTCGGGTGCGATGGCGGCCGCAGCTCTGTGGTAGATGTGAGGGGGCAGGGGTCGGTGGGGGCCCCCGAGTGGATGCTTTTCATGGTCGAGGTGGTGTCTTCGGCCGTGATCGGTGTCCAGTTGGAGATGGTGAGCTGACTGGTGTTTCTGGGGGGCGGGGGCCGTCTGTGGCGCCTGGTGGATGGTCGATGAAGTTGTCGTAGAGGTTTTTGATCTTGAGGTGGAAATAGGTTCCAAGCTTGTCGCAGAGGTCTTGGGATGGGGTGATGTCTGTGGCTTCGCTGCGTGGGTTGGTGAATTCTTGAATGACACTGAAAAGTTCCTTGGAGTTGGTGGAGTTGGCCAGGATTTTGTTGTGGATGAAGTTCCTCTTGGTGGCTGTGATCTGGTTGTGGTAGTCCGTCATGGTGTCCTTGTAGGTGGTGTGGTTTTCGGTTGTCTTGGTGTTTCTCCAGTTCTTCTCCAGGCGTCTGCAGGTGCGTCTGGCTTCTTGAAGAGCAGTGGTGAACCAGGCGGCTTTCCTGGGGCGTGGTCTGTCGGGGTTGCGTAGTGGGGCAAGCTCGTCTGCGCAGTTGGAGATCCAGGTGTGGAGTTCTCTGGCTGCGTCGTTTGCGTCGGGTGCCCAGGTGTGGTTGTCTCGGGTGAGGGTGGAGTTAAGTTGCTCGTCGGTAACCTTGCTCCAGTTCCTTTGAGGTGGGCGTGGGGCTGGTTTGGGTGCCTTGGGTTTGTTGATGGCGAAGTGTACGCAGTGGTGGTCGGTCCATGGTAGCTGCGTTGTGTGGCTGAATTGGACGCTGTTTCCTGCCGCGAAGATGGGGTCGAGGGTGTGTCCTGCTCTGTGGGTCGGTGTGTTGATGAGTTGCTTAAGTCCGATGCTGGCGAGGTTGTCACAAAGGATAGTGGAGTTGGGGTTGCTGGGATTGTCGAGGTGGAAGTTCAGGTCTCCAATGAGTATGTAGTTTGTTGAGACGATGGTGTGGGGTGCGATGAAGTTGGTGTTGGTGGTGGCGAAGGGTGTTCGGGGCCGGGGGTTCTGTAGATGAGGGTTGCTCGGAGTGTGGCTTTGGGGGTGGTCTGGAAGTGCAGATGTTTGGCGGAGGGGAAGGTTTCGATGGAGGTGGTGAGGCAGAGGGTGCTCTTGTGGGTGATGGCGAGGGGTGGTTGGGGCGGTCTTTCCTTTGGATCTTGTATCCGTCTGGGATGGCGGTGCTGATGTCGGGGGCGGAGGATGCGTTGGTCCAGGTCTCTGTGAAGAAGGCGATGTCGGGCGAGAGAGAGTCGAGTAGGTTCCAGATTTCCATGGCATGTTTGTGTACGGAGCGTACGTTGAGGAGGATGCATTTTAGGGTGTCACCGGTGCTGGCGTCGACGGTGCTGGAGACCGGGGTGGCGGTGAGGGTCTGGCGGCAGTGGAGGCAGGAGAACTGGCCGTGGGTCATGTTCGGCGAGGCCTGTTGGCATTCTCTAAGTCTTCCAGCGTTGAGTGCGAGGAGGGTGGTGGTGTTTGTAGCGACGGGTAGTGGGAGGTCCAGGGTTCCTGGGGCTGGCCGCTGGACGGGTCGCGGACGGGCGCAGACGGGTTTGCCTTTGGCACGGCTTTGGCGCACCGGCGGCGCGCCCGCTGCGTGCAACTGCACAGCGGCTGCCATTAAGTAGGGGAGATGGGAGGGAGGAGAGGCTGGGAGGTGGGAGCGTGGGAATTTCGGGGGGGAATTCTGGGGGGAGGGCTGCAGGGACAGCAGCAGCAAAAGGTGAAAGGAACAGGCAGGCACGAGAAAATAAAAACAGTGGTGGAATTAGAGCAAGACACAGATGGGCACATTGAGATGACAGAACTGTATGTGTGGTTCCAATGCTTTTGACCAACATCAAAATATGTCAAAGGAGAGGAACATTAACAGACTGGGCTGCAAACCTTGGCACAGAAACCCCCGACCAGGGGAGTATGTTACCCAAAATACCTCTCTACTGATCTGCACCATGCACTGATATCCCAGTACTGTGGCATTCATCGGTCTTGCTTGCATCATGCAAGTACTGCTATCCCAGGTCTGAGACATCCTAAGGGGTCTGAAATACATGTCAACCTTGACCTGTCATACACAACAATACTAGTGCTGATATATGTACAAAGCTTTTACAATGCACCTCTAGTCCTACTATAATTATGCTCTGGTCCACAAGTAATGAAACACCCACAAAACTCTCACAATGCACCTCTGTCTGCAGTGGAATGCCACTAGATGGACATCTGCAGAACTCTTACAATACCCCTTCTACTTGGCTTGCATCATGTTCTGATATCCTAGTATACAGATATTAACAGGGATCTCACCACACCTCCAGATGGGTTTGCACCATGAAGTGATGTCCTTATACTGACTCTTTCACAGGGCTCTCAAAATATACGTCTGAACTGACCTGCACAAAGAGCCACTGTCCCTCTATTGTCCCACTACTGAGACATCTACAGAGCTCTTACAGTGCCTTCAGTTTTCATTTCCAGTATTCAATAGTGTGGTCCAAGAGCTCTCACAAGGCACAGGCACCCTGCTCTCCAACACGCACTGCTGCTTCACTACTCAATAATTCATACACTGCACCTCTATTGTGACTGCCATCATGCACTGTCATCCCAAGCTCTTGTCTTCAATGCATTTAAACGTCACACACACACATACCACACACACATTCAAACACTTGGCCTGCTTGTGTTAGTGTCTAATTACAACATGAAGCATGTTATGTTTTGGCCTAGCAGCACTTTGGTGCCACTTGGGCAATGCATTTGCACTGCTATAGAAATGGACTACATAGCAGGAAGTAGCTGAATCAATGACAAATCCATCCTTTGCCAAACGATTGTTCCTGGAGGACCATTTCTATAAGCACGGGAAATGGGTCATAATGTGTGCGAATGTAGTTATCTCCAGATATAGGTTTAGTGAAATTGTTGGTGAAAGGGTGGAAGCAGTGTAAAGAAGTAATATTTGTTTACTATTTGTGCCAAGCATCCACAATGTGAGACACTACTGCAGGAGTAGATCAAGACACATCAATATAATCAGAAGCAGAAGCCTCAGAATGTCACTGAGTCTGCTGCACACCACTGCCGGCCTCCTCCACCCTTGGCCAAGCAGATGATGAACGATAGAAGGATAGTGTGACAGCCTAGAAGAGTGCACAGAGCCTTTGATGGAAGGAGTTCCATGATCAGATTGTCAATTTGTTAGCAGAACCTCTGGCCCTCTCCGTGTGTGCAGAGTGGCTAGAATCCTTCCTAAATGAATGGAACAAATGCACCTACTTAGGCTGCTATGGAAAATCTTTATCCCTGTACCATTGACTTTGAGCAGCACTGGTGGGCTCTGTGTTGCAGGACCAGCAGATGATGGCAACAATAAATGTTACAGACAGTGACAGTAGGATTCAATGACAGCAGCAAGGGAGAGATGGGAGAAGGTGGCAGGTGTGGATGGGTAATGAGAGCAGCAGGGGAGTGGGCATGAATGAGGCACAGTTGCTGCCACATAGCTTGTAATAATTACTGAATGCTCTTTGAGCTTCAGCTCCACACCAGTTTGCCGGTCTTCTTATTGATTAGGTTTCTACTTCATTCATGGCAATTGCTGCTTCATTTTCATTCTCTGGCTATTACACCTGCAATAGTAGTAGCATTTACCGCCACTGCTGCTGTTGTTGCTGGGGATCTACAGGACTACCTGCCCCAGAAGCCTCTGCTCCCTGGAGGGAGCACCACCAACACGCTATAAAAACACCCTTTGTCACCCGCGGCGCTGTAGCATTTACCGCCGCTGCTGCTGTTGTTGCTGGGGGGCCACAGGACTACATGACCCAGAAGCCTCTGCTCCCTGGAGGGAGCACCACCAACACGCTATAAAAGCGCCCTTTGTCACACGCAGCACCGGACGCGCACGGGCCGTGCCCAGGCGAAGCTCGGGCCAACGGCGGGCCCGTCCTTGCCCGTCATTGGCAGGAAGAGGCAGGAAGAGGCAGGAAGAGGCAGGGCAGGGCCACCCCCCATGCGTTTCGGAACCCAGAGATTGGTTGAGGTTGGCTGTTACAACTACAAGGTACTGTGTCATTTTATTCTATCCCCAGTTAGGAGGACGGTTTGATCACATTCCCTCCGACCTGTGACACTAAAGCTCAATTGACTGCAACCTTCCACTTTTGTGCTGCCATCCTATATACTGTGGATGTTATTGATCTTTTCACTCTCGGGATTACTGATTCATAACCGCATAACCTCATAATACCCACTTGTTCTGTTGTGGGACATTTTTTGTGGGCTTCTGGTGGACCTTTAAATTGGTTGTGTACTATTGTTGTGTTTTTTTCTTAGGGGAGAACAAGGACCTCTAGGGAGGCTAACAAGCAGGAGCAGTCTCCTCTTTGTTGTACGAGGTTGTGCTGCTCATGGGAAAAAGGAAAGCGGCGGAAGGTGGGGTAGCGGGGAAGGGGAAGGGGAAAATAGCAAAGAAATCGAAGAAACACGCTAGTAGTCATTGTGTCTTAGATCGAATCGATTGCTTACTAGACGATTGCGAAGGCATACTAGACACCGAAGCATTAGCCTCACCAAGCCCATCAGGCAGCCAAGCCCCCCCCCCAAAATAATACCAGATTGAGCATTACGCCGTCTATCGCAAAAATGTTTAACAGAATAGCAAGTAAGAATCCCACCCCTAGCGGACAGAGAGACACATGCCATATTGCGAGAGTTCACTCACCACCAATTGATACTTGCATAATGAGCCAGCCTGCCTTAGGGATCCAGTGTAATAATAGATACTCCCCCCTTTCTGACTCAATCATCGACCCAAAAAATGACAACATGCACCCCGACACAGAGGTATTAAGTGAGACAGTCCTAATTTCCAAAGACCATAACCTGAATACCATCCGGCTCATTAGCGACCTGAGGACAGAAGTGGGGGTTGTAAGATCCATGGGGCAGATCTACAAGAAAGTGCCGCAGCGTGGCGCTGCAAGCCCTTTTGCTGCGCCACGCTGCGGCACTTTCAGAGCACAGGAATGCGACATATTTACAAGAATATGTCGCATTCCTGTGCTCTCCCCTGCGCTGGCGCACAAACAGCTGCCAAGCGCCGGCGCAGGCACCCTTGCACCATGGTGCAAGGATGCCTGCGCCATGGGGAGATTGTTTTTGTGCAGGAAGGGGCACCTTTCTGCACAAAAACAATCAGTACAGGCTTCTTCCTCTTTCAATGTGTGCTGTAGAATGCAGCACGCATTGAAAGAGGAAAACGAGGAGAAATCCTCGGTGCGCCTTGCTACGCCACCTCTAGGGTGGCGTAGCTTTCAGACGCATCTCCAGATTTACGATTTCTCGTAAATCTGGAGATGTGTCTTGTTCCATGGGTGTTGCGTGGGAACACCCACAGCAACACCCATGGAACGCCCCTTCAACGCAAAGTGCTGCGTGTGAAGGGACGGTATTTACAAGGAGAGGAAAAGTCACGCATGGTGGCTTTTCCTCTCCTTGTAAATATCGAGGAGCCCCCTGCGCCACCAGTACGTCACGAAAAGTGATGTACTGGTGGCGCAGGGGGCTTGTAAATCTGCCCCCATGATAGCTGGCTTAGAAGGGGTACTGACACAACTGCTGGAGAATAGTTCAAGAACTGCTCCTCCGGTTGCGAAGGCACTGAGAGAACCCAGCCAATCTTCTTACGTATCCCCTCCCCTAATACCTCCTACTAAGCATAGAAGAGTTCCTTCTGCTCAAAGCAGTCAACATTCCTTTACTGACTGCCATGCCCAAGGGGTATCAAACACAAACCTCCCCACAACTGATTTCTCTCTTAACCAAAGGGCAGGGAGCAAACTCTTTAATCCTCACGGAGCGACAAGAAATAGTATATACCAGGGGGCTCCGCCGGTTAAATCTGGCTGGTCACAGCAAATTCCTCAAGCCCTAGCACCTTTAGCCCCATACGCTACTCAGAAGATCTATATGACCAATGTTCCCAAACTGGGTGAGAGGAAGGGGTATGAGGGCAGAGATTCACTGACAAAAAAAGCGACCCACTGGATTCGGCATGTCAGGGGATGTCGATCAGTAATTCGTGACGATATCCTAGGGGTAAGAAGATGTGTAGTCCCAAATCAGCCCACCGATTGCATAGAATTAATTCTTAAAGGGAAAGAGCTAGCTGAGAATCTTCTAGCCTTAGAATATAGAAGCTGCCCACCAGACTCATCTCATATCCAACTGAGACGATATATCCCTATAGAACAGCCACAAACACATCCAAAGCCATCTATCTTACTGGACCAGACAGGCCCCAAATCAACATTGGAAACCATTGATTGACTTTTGGGGGAAAATCGTTGCCGGGATAGAAATTCTTGCACTACTACCATGACACATACCCCTAGTTTCCATCACAAAGGCACTTTGTCTCTAATTGAGGAGGGGAGTAGGACCGGCAAAACTGAAGGTGGTAGAATAATGAACCAAAGTTGGGGGGTCTCTCCTGGTATGGAATCTGGACCTAATCCTAATAATACGATCCCAGCTGCTACCACCACCTGTCAGTACCCCAGGCCAGGTTCTGACCTCCAACTCACTATAATATCCTGGAATGTGCCAGCATTAGGCAGTAAAATGTCCCTACCCCATTGGAACAAATTTATAGAGGGCTTTGATGTGTGTATCTTTCAGGAAACCTGGTCCCTGGTCCCCGTACACAAATCAGGGTACGTTTGTTATTGCGTTCCTGCAGTCTTGAAAGGGAAAGGACGCCCGTCAGGGGGTTTGATTATCTGGGTCAAGATTTCCCTGTGTTGTAAGATCACACTTCTGAATTCGGATAGCCCAGATATTCTTGGGCTACGTATTACGGGCTCTTCAGGCAAACCCATCGAGCTATGTAACATATATGTGAGAGGAACAAAGGGGGGCAGACCATCAGCTACTCTTGCCCATTTGGGGCAACTATTGGACAAGTGCCCAGTTCAGTCAAGACTAATGGTAGCAGGTGAACTCAATATTTCATTCGAACCTTTAGACTTAACCGATATATCGGGGACGAGTGAAGAAGACCAGATGTGGGGAGTCCCCTCCCTAGACCTGCCGCCAGTTAAGAGATGGTCACAATTAGCTATTCAAGTAACTGCCCTAAACCTAGAGTATGGGCTGAGGGCAGTGAATGGGCGATCAAAATCGGATTCCTCAGGAGCAAACTCCTTCAATAGAGCAAATAGTCCATCTCAAATTGATTATATCTTAATAGATTTGAGGCTATGGAGGAATGTTGTTGACATGATTGTGGGTGACACAACCGACAGTGACCATAACCCGCTTTGCTTAAGCATGAAGCCAGTGTGGGGTAGCACCCTCAAGGAGCTCCCACCTCCGAATATTTCAAAGGAGGTCTTCCAACAAACGATGGCCGCAGATTGAAATGGCAAAAGGTCACTGTCTGTAAAGACAAACTTCGGGGCCTACGGCAGGGTCTGTTGGCTGGTATTCTTTTTTTTTGTATTTCTTTTTTTTAATAAATCTTTTTATTTGAAGACACATACATCACCACCATGATTACAGCACACTATTTCCCACCTCTCCTGGTTACATTTATAGCAAACTTAACATTCTCATCATGTCACCCCTGGGATGTCACATCGTTTTACCCCTTCAGTTGATTTGCTCCTCTGTTTCCTCCCCCCACCTCTGCGACCATGGGGCCGTACATGGGTTACCTCTGAACTCGTTCCATTTATTCCATACCTTCCCCCATTTTTGGGGGCATACCCTATTGGTATAGACCACCTTCTCAGCCACCATGCACCAGTCCATATCCCTTTTCCAGTCCCTCAGGGAGGGGATCGAGTCTGCCTCCCATAATCGTACTACATTTCTTTTGGCAATCATCAGTGCTAGTGTCACGCCTATGTGGTCAGCCCTGCCCAAGTCAGTCGGCTCCCACACATTCAGTAGACACCACTTTGGAGCCAGGGGCAACTCACTCCGATACACCACATTTATGCATTGGATTATTGCTGTCCAATACTCCTGAATCCTGGGACAAGACCAAATTATATGAAAAAAGGAACCTTCCAGCCTGCAGCCTCTACGAAAGAGGGCTTCTACGTTTTTCCCATCTTTACTAATGTGGTGCATAAAATGTAGGCCCTATGGAGGATTTTAAGTTGCACCAGTCGGAAACGGGCCCTGATGGCCACCTCCCATGGGGAAGCAAGCGCCTCGGTTCACTCCTCGTCTTGTATGTCTGGAATATCTCTCTCCCATTTTTCCCTTAGATTAGTCAACTGGTCTGGTACATTATTTATTAACTTTTTGTAGGTTAGCGAGATTGCCTTTTTTGTAATGTGTTCCTCCAGTAACCTGCACTCTAGAGGGGAGGACTCTGGAAGGGATTCACCTTTAGGCAGAACTGCCTGCAGGGCATGCCTGATCTGTATGTATTGGAACGCTTCTGTAGGAGCGAGATTGTAGTCCTTCTGTAGATCCGTAAATGATCTAATACCCCCTACCTTCCACACACCTACGACTGTTGAGATGCCCAGAAGGTCCCATCTATCGAATCCCTGTCGTACCCTCAACCTGTCCAGGAGCTGGGACTCCCAAAGCGGCGTAGCCTGTGTGATCTTATTTTTCCAACCCATCTCAGCCATAGTCGAGTGCCAGATCTGGACCTTCAGATCCGTAGGGCCCACCAAGTGGAGTCTCTTGGGGGGGGGTGTAAAGGGCCCGGAGGTATCCCCTGGATCCCAGCGTTAGTCGATTCATCCGATACGCTGGTTCGGCCATGGGCTGGTGTGCCCATTGATTAACTACCATTAGATGCGCAGCTCAGTAGTAATTTCGGATATCGGGGAGGGCTATTCCCCCATTGTACCATCCCTTGGTAAGCTTTCTGAAGGCTATTCTTGGCGCCCCGCCGTCCCACAGCAATTTCCTAATTTCACCCTGTATAGATTTAAAGTGGTCATCAGGTACTTGGAAGGGAGTATTTTGGGAGGCGTACAGGAATTGTGGTAGGGCCATCATTTTAAATAGGGTTGCCCTACCCAGTAGCGAGAGAGGGAGCATTCTCCAATGCTGCACGTCCTCCTTTAGGTGATTCAGCGGGGGCGTAAATTCTTTGCCGTGAACAAATCCTGATTAGTCGTGACGAAAACACCCAAGTAGCGAAACCCTTCTGTCACCACCTTCGCCTCACAATCCTTAGGCATTCTCAGTGCCTGTCCGTGGAGGATACGCACCACCGATTTCGTCCAATTGATCGTATATCCGGAGAACCAGCGATAGGTGGCAAAGACGTTTAGGATTCTGGGAATGGAAGATCTGGGAGAGGCCACATATAAGAGGATATCGTCGGCGTACAGTGATATTCTATCTTCCCAGTCCAACGAGCAGCGCAGCCCCCGAATCAACTGATCTCCTCGAATCCAGGTCGACAATGGCTCTAAGACCAGGGCAAACAGTAGGGGCGAAAGGGGGCAGCTCTGCCTGGTACCACAGTAAAGTTGGAACGTTCGCCCGTCAGCGGGTATTCTTGAATTACAATCTCTACCCAAGAGCCAAGAAGGGTTAGCAAATGTAGGTTCTGTTCACTCTCGTTTCTTCACTCAAATAGGCTCCTACTTTATCGAACCAGGGCACAAACCAAGCGCCAGAAAATCAAAAACGGGCCAAGCAACTTGGTACAACAAGGATTATAAGACCCAACGGCTAAATCTTGTCTCGGCTATTAAATCTAAAGACACCATCCAAATTAGAGCCTCTAGAAGTAGCTATAAGGCTGCCATCAATCGTGCGAAGAAGGAGTGGGACGAATCCTCTGGCAGGCACTCAAGGAAGCCTGTGCCAACAAAGAGACAAAACTATTCTGGTCCTTATTTGTTTGGGGAAATGACATAGGGGGGTCTTCACCCCC
The DNA here is from genome assembly GCA_963921515.1 of Calotriton arnoldi. Taxonomy (NCBI): domain Eukaryota; kingdom Metazoa; phylum Chordata; class Amphibia; order Caudata; family Salamandridae; genus Calotriton; species Calotriton arnoldi. Next base: position 333,495 of record CAWUFW010011905.1, on the reverse strand, counting down.
TAACTATATTGAAGCCCAAGTCTGGCACGATCACTTCAAAAAGCTTTATACTGATCCCGCATATCCATTTTCTGTTGGAGACAACTTGTGGCTGAGGCCGGAGGTGGTCCCTATCTACAAAAAAGGGGATAGAGCTCAGCCCTGTAACTATAGGCCTATCAGCCTAATAGATGCGCTGCAAAAAGTTTTTAGCAGAGCCCTCCTTCAGAAGATTTTGGCTTGGGCAGATGACAATGCTATTTTAACACAATACCAAGCTGGCTTCAGAGAAAAGATAGGGACCATTGACCAGGTTTTTCGTCTATTATTGCTCTTCTGGAAAGTCGTAACCATTGGTCAGGGTAGTCTGTATCTGGCTTTTATTGACTTGAAGACAGCTTTTGATTTAATCCCCAGGTCTACGGTATGGCAAGTGTTGAATGATATGGGAATTCCTTCTCCTATCCTGAATCTAGTCATCCGACTCCACGAAAATAATTTCGCTCGGATAAGATGGGGCACACAGGGGCAGCTTACTGAGCGTATTCCTGGGGTGTTTGCCAAGGCTGCATCCTGGCGCCCACCCTGTTTTCACTCTATATGAACGAAGCCGTAAGCTTCCTATCTCAAGAGCCGGCTGATGCCCCGACTCTAGGTGGAGAGAAGGTAGTGACCCTCTTATTTGCAGATGACACCCCACTGGTGTCTAAAACTCCGGCAGGGCTGCAGTCACTGTTAAATAGATTCAACCATTTTGTACTGCTCGGGGCCTTGAAATCAACACTTCCAAGACAAAATTCATGGCTTTTAACCCTCATAGGTCACACAAGGGTAAGCCAACTCTAGGAGGGATACCCTTGGAGAGAGAAGTACATTCGATTATCTAGGGATTAAACTCTCGGAGAGAATGTCTTGGAACCCCCACATAACAAAAATGACATTAAACCACAAACGTGCAATGGGGGCACTAGTGAAAGAACATCATTCCTCCTATACCAGACCAGTCGCCCCTGATTTACAGGTCTATGACCTTAAAGCTGTCAGCTCAGCCCTGTATGGTTCTGAATTGTGGGGATTCGAAAAGATATTGGAGCTCACTAGATCGGAGCACAAATTCATAAGGAACCTAGGGGCATATTAGCAAGACCGGCGATAAAATTATCGCCATTTTAGCGGCAAGAAGCTGCCGCTAAAGCGGCAATAATGGGCTTGCTAATATGCGTTATAGAATTCCAATAGAAGCCCAGGTTAGATGTGCAGGACATCTAACCTGGGCTTCTATTGAATTCTATAACGCATATTAGCAAGCCCATTATCGCCGTTTTAGCGGCAGTTTCCTGCCGCTAAAACGGCGATAATTTTATCGCCGGTCTTGCTAATATGCCCCCTAGTGATGCTGCCCCAAAGAACCCCAATTTACCCACTTATGCTTGACATGGTCCGATGTCCCATTAGCGACATTGCTAAGCTTCGTCCATTGCTATTCTGGGTCAGAGTCAGGAGGACACCGGAGCTGTCAACTTATGCAGAAGCTATGGCAGAGGTCACCCGCTTAGATGTTTTTAACAAGGTGGGGAGGCTGAGCAAAATAAAGAAGCTTCTATTTGGCATAGGGCTAAAAGAAGCCTGGGAAAATGACGATCGCCCCTGCTTCGGAAAGCTGTATTAACGAAGCACTATTGGGAATGGGTCGCACATGCAGACATTGGCTGGGTCAAGAGGGGTAAACTAAAAACAGAATTTTTACTCCACAAACAGACTAGATTTCTCGAACCCTATTTTGATCTAATTCAAGTAACCCAAGACAGAATGCTCTATGTCAAATTCAGGCTTGGCACGCTTCTAGTAAATGAGGTAAAAGCCAGATGGCACACTAAAGATCCGTGCCTCAGTAAATGCCCAGGATGCGTGGCCGCTGTAGAGTCCATAGCCCATGTGCTGTTTGCTTGTCCTGCTTACGCACATCCAAGAAGGAAATGGATTAAGCCCATCTGCCAGCAATTGGGCACGCAGAACTTTTGGGAAGCTCTCCGTATTTTAAAATCAGACACAAGAGATGTATTTGTTTGTGCAGTAGCTAACTTCCTTGGCCACATGTGGGGCATCAGGTCAAAGTGGCAGGGAGGTCCCTCAACATGTAGCAGAGTGGCTACCAGCATCTAAATGGCCTATCCCTCGATGCAGTATATAGGGGATACACTATCATAAATTGTTGGCCAATAATCGAGGAGGCTTCAATTGTACAATTATTACTAAAGTGATTTTGGGCTGTTTTAAAATTGTGTACATATATTTTTCTTTTATTCTTATCCTCTTAATTGTAGTGATGTTCTGATGGCTATTATCTTAAATTTTTATGAATTTTTATCTGTACAAATGTGTTCTTAATATGAATGATTTTAAGTAGTTGTATGTGACACTTTTGAAGGCATTTTTGCCGAAATAAAGTAATTTGACTGAATAATTATTCTTTTTAGGGAAGCCTGTACAGTGACCCATGCTATACCTATGCTCAAGGGCATAGCTTCAAGTAGGTGTTTGGGCTCTGACACCCCAGAAATAAAATCTTTGTTGCTTGATAGTTGGGTTTGGGGGCAATGGGTCTGATCAGCTATATGTGTGTTGGTTTTTCTTGTTGTTCTATTTCCACTAAGAGGTTTTAACTTGTTAATTTTAAGGATCAGGAACTTAAAATATATACTGAACAGTTTACCAAAAAGTAGCAAATATGAACCGGTAGAAGTACTCCCTGAGTGGAAATTTACTACTTTTTGGAATTTGCAAACATTGGCAGTAGTAGGCTTGGAAAGCTGCACTAGTCTCAGGTTTCCAGGCATACTTCTGGCAATCAAACACCCAAAAGTTGATGAAACAAATGCTTAGCCACTGGTAATCGCACAAGGTGGCATTCCAAACTATTGTTTTTCACCCACTGTGTCACACAGACAGAGGACCTGATTTAGGGTTTGTCAGACTGAGCAATGGCAGATAGGGTGGCGGAGGACTTTACACCTGCCACCCTGCTTTTGCTCCACCCACCAAATTTAGAGATGTCTGCTGGGCCCCGTGGTCGGTTCCTGTTAATGCAGGCAAAGTTCTATGGGTGGCTCGTGAAACAGGATGGTGCCCATAAAACTTTTCCAAAGTTTTTTATTTTTAAAAACAAACTCCAATTAGTGGAAATGTTTGTTGCTGAAAGAAAGAAAACTAATGACACCCATACTATTGAAGTTTTTTCCATGGTGAGGGGGTTATTTTCTTTTTTTACTGTCCCTCATCACCACAATAGACCTTGCGGTGACAGACAGTTAAAAAAAAAAGCCATCCGACCCTCCATTCTAAATATGGTCAGATGTCTTTCCTCTGAAGGCCACTACTCCGTCGGTCTATCAGAGGAAGTTTTACACCAACGGAGTACCTTTTACTCCATCAGCATAAAACGCGCTGTGTGCCTGACTCACAATCGAGTGGATGGGACTTGAGCTTGGCAGACAGGTTACTCCATCACCGTTGTAATGGAGTACCTGTCTGCCAAACTCTAAATAAGCCAATCAATCAATCAATCAATCAATCAATCATGTCACTTATAAAGCGCACTACATACCCGCGAGGGTCTCAAGGCGCTGGGGGAAGAGGGGGGTGGTGCTGCTACTGATCGAAGAGCCAGGTCTTGAGGAGTCTTCTGAAGGCCAGTAGGTCTTGGGTCTGTCGGAGGTTGGTGGGGAGGGTGTTCCAGGTCTTGGCGGCGAGGTGGGAGAAGGATCTGCCGCCGGCGGTCGTTTTCCGGATGCGGGGGACTGTGGCGAGGGCGAGGCTGGTCGAGCGGAGCTGGCGGGTGGGGGTGTAGAAGCTGAGTCGTCTGTTGAGGTAGTCTGGTCCGGAGTTGTGGAGTGCTTTGTGTGCGTGGGTGAGGAGCTTGAAGGTTATCCTCTTGTTGACAGGGAGCCAGTGCAGGTCTCTCAGGTGGGGTGTGATGTGGCTGCGTCGGGGGATGTCGAGGATAAGACGTGCAGAGGCGTTCTGGATGCGTTGCAGCCGTCTCAGGAGCTTAGCCGTCGTTCCTGCGTAGAGGGCGTTTCCGTAGTCCAGCCTGCTGGTGACGAGGGCCTGGGTGACTGTTTTTCTTGTTTCGGTGGGGATCCACTTGAAGATCCTGCGGAGCATTCGGAGGATGTTGAAGCAGGATGAGGAAACGGCGTTGACCTGCTTAGTCATGGAGAGGGTGGGGTCGAGGATGACCCCTAGGTTGCGTACGTGGTCGGTGGGTGGCGGGGCTGTTCCCAGTGATGTTGGCCACCAGGAGTCGTCCCAGGCTGAAGGGTTGGAACCAAGGATGAGGACCTCCGTCTTGTCCGAGTTCAGCTTCAGGCGGCTGGTCCTCATCCATTCGGCGACGGCCTTCATTCCTTCGTGGAGGTGGGCTTTGGCGGTGTGAGGGTCTTTGGTGAGGGAGAGGATCAGCTGGGTGTCGTCGGCATAGGAGATGATGTTGAGGTTGTGCTGTCGGGCGACGTGGGCGAGGGGTGCCATGTAGATGTTGAACAGCGTTGGGCTGAGGGAGGAGCCTTGGGGTACGCCGCAGATGATCTTGGTGGCCTTGGATCGGAAGGGGGCGAGGCGGACGCTTTGTGTTCTGCCGGAAAGGAAGGATGTGGTCCAGTCCAGGGCCTTCTCTTGGATCCTGGCGTCGTGAAGGCGTGTTCGTAGTGTGTGGTGGCAGACCGTGTCGAAGGCGGCTGATAGGTCCAGGAGGATGAGGGCTGCTGTTTCTCCGTTGTCTAGCAGGGTCCTGATGTCATCGGTGGCGGCGATGAGGGCGGTTTCGGTGCTGTGGTTGCTGCGGAAGCCGGACTGGGAAGGGTCCAGGATGTTGTTCTCCTCGAGGTAGCGGGTCAGTTGTTTGTTGACGATTTTCTCGGTGACCTTCGCGGGGAACGGGAGCAGAGAGATGGGTCGGAAGTTCTTGAGGTCCTTGGGGTCTGCCTTGGGTTTCTTGAGTAAGGCGGTGATCTCGGCGTGCTTCCAGCTTTCCGGGAAGGTTGCTGTCTCGAAGGAGATGTTGATTATTTTCCGGAGATGGGGCGCGATGGCTGTACTGGCTTTGTTGAAGATGTGGTGAGGGCACGGGTCTAGTGGTGAACCGGAGTGGATGGTGTTCATGATCTCGCTGGTGTCCTCGTCGTTGATGTTGGTCCAGGAGAGCAGGCGGTTGGTGGTTGTGGGGGCAGTGGTCTCGGTGGTTGCCGGGGTGGTCGTGGTGTTGAAGCTGTCGTGGATGTCGGCGATTTTGCAGTGGAAGAAGGTGGCCAGTGAGTCGCACAGGTCTCGCGACGGCTGGATGTCGTTGGTGTTGGAGCTGGGGTTGGAGAGTTCCTTCACGATGTTGAAGAGCTCTTTGCTGTTGTGTGCGTTGTTGTCTAGGCGGTCTTTGAGTGAGGCCCTTTTGGCGGATCTGATGAGGTGATGGTGACTGCGGGTGGCGCTCTTGTGGGCGGCGTAGCTGTCCGCTGTCCGTTCGTGGAGCCAGATCTTCTCCAGTTTTCGGCATGTTCGTTTGGAGGCCTGGAGGTCTTCGGTGAACCAGGTGGCTTTCTTGCTGGTGTGGCTGTTGGGCGGATTCTTGAGCGGGGCGAGGGTGTTGGCGCAGTCGTCGATCCACTGTCTGAGGTTGCGGGCGGTGGTGTCGGGGTCGGAGGGTTCGGCGGGTGGGCTCAGGGCGAGGGTTGTGGTTAGCTGGTCTTCCGTGACTCTGCTCCAGCAGCGGCGAGGCATTTGTTCGGTGCGGTGGTGCGTGGTGGGCTTCCTGTAGGTGAAGTGGATGCAGTGGTGGTCAGTCCAGTGGGGTTCGGAGGTGTGGTTGAAGGAGACGTGTGGGCTTGCGGAAAAGATGGAGTCGAGCGTGTGGCCGGCGGCGTGGGTGGGTGTAGTCACGAGCTGTCTGAGTCCGAGGGTGGCGAGGTTGTCAATCAGGGTGGTGGAGTTGGTGTCCTTGTTGTTCTCGAGGTGGAAGTTCAGGTCCCTGAGGAGGATGTAGTCCGTGGAGGCGATGGCGTGTGTGCTGACGAAGTCAGCGATGGAATCGCTGAACTGTGGTCGGGGTCCGGGGGGCTGTAGATGAGGGTTCCTCTGAGGGTGGTGTTGGGATCGGTGTGGATCTGGAAGTGCATGTGTTCGGCGGTGCTGAGGGTGTCGTCGGTGTTGGTTGAGACTCTGAGGGTGTTCCTGTGGACGATGGCGATGCCTCCTCCGACTCCGTTGGTGCGGTCCCTGCGGGTGATCTTGTATCCGTCCGGGATGGCAATGGCGATGTCGGGGGCTGAAGCGGGATTCAGCCAGGTCTCCGTCTGGGGAGGTTGAGTCGAGAAGGTCCCAGAGTTCGATGGCGTGTTTGCAGGCGGAGCGGGTGTTGAGGAGGATGCATCTGAGGTAGTTGGGTTCTTTCCTGGGCGGTGGTTTGGCGGGGCGGGTGCTGGCGAAGCTGCAGTTCCGGCAGGTGAAGGGCCCTTGGGTGCGCTTCGGGTGGCCTGGTAGCAGGCGTGATCTTTTCCGGGGTTGAGTGCGTGGAGGGTGCTGGCGTCGTATCGGCATCTGTTGATGTGGCGGGCGCGGGGGATGCCCGGACCAGGGGTCTGGCGCTGGGCGCGGTCACGGCGCGGACGGGCACAGACGGGCTTGCCTTAGGCGCGCCTTCGGCGCGCCAGCGGCGCGCCCGCTGCGCACGTCCGCTGCGCGCCCGCACAGCGGCCGCCATAAATGGGGAGGTGGGAGGGAGGAGCAGGGAATGGGGCAGCGAATGGGCAGTGAGGGGGCGGGGCCGCAGGGGCGCAGCGGCGGGAAACAGGCACAGAAGGGAAAACGAGCACAATCAGGGCATCAAGGGGGCACAGAAAGGAAAAAAAACGAGCACAATGAGGGGCAGCAAGGGGGCACAGAAAGGAAAAAGCTAGCACAATGAGGGGCAGCAAGGGGGCACAGAAAGGAAAAACGAGCACAATCAGGGGCAGCAAGGGGGCACAGAAAGGGAAAAACTAGCACAATGAGGGGCAGCAAGGGGGCACAGAAAGGAAAAACGAGCACAATCAGGGGCAGCAAGGGGGCACAGAAAGGAAAAAACGAGCACAATCAGGGGCAGCAAGGGGGCACAGAAAGGAAAAACGAGCACAATCAGGGGTAGCAAGGGGGGCACAGAAAGGAAAAACGAGCACAATCAGGGGCAGCAAGGGGGGCACAGAAAGGAAAAAACGAGCACAATCAGGGGCAGCAAGGGGGCACAGAAAGGAAAAACGAGCACAATCAGGGGCAGCAGCAGGGCACACAGACGGAGCTGTGTGGTGGGGGAGCGACCTACCAGTCAAGGTCAGGGGTCGCTCTCTTCACCACGCAGCGGCCGCCATAAATGGGGAGGTGGGAGGGAGGAGCAGGGAATGGGGCAGCGAATGGGCAGTGAGGGGGCGGGGCCGCAGGGGCGCAGCGGCGGGAAACAGGCACAGAAGGGAAAACGAGCACAATCAGGGCATCAAGGGGGCACAGAAAGGAGAAAAAACGAGCACAATGAGGGGCAGTAAGGGGGCACAGAAAGGAAAAAGCTAGCACAATGAGGGGCAGCAAGGGGGCACAGAAAGGAAAAACGAGCACAATCAGGGGCAGCAAGGGGGCACAGAAAGGGGAAAAACGAGCACAATCAGGGGCAGCAAGGGGGCACAGAAAGGAAAAAACTAGCACAATGAGGGGCAGCAAGGGGGCACAGAAAGGAAAAACGAGCACAATCAGGGGCAGCAAGGGGGGCACAGAAAGGAAAAACGAGCACAATCAGGGGCAGCAAGGGGGCACAGAAAGGAAAAACGAGCACAATCGGGGCAGCAAGGGGGGCACAGAAAGGAAAAAACGAGCACAATCAGGGGCAGCAAGGGGGGCACAGAAAGGAAAAAACGAGCACAATCAGGGGCAGCAAGGGGGGCACAGAAAGGAAAAAACGAGCACAATCAGGGGCAGCAAGGGGGCACAGAAAGGAAAAACGAGCACAATCAGGGGCAGCAGCAGGGTACACAGACGGAGCTGTGTGGTGGGGGAGCGACCTACCAGTCAAGGTCAGGGGTCGCTCCCCCACCACACAGAGGCCACCTTATGAAAATCAATACTAACCCTACTCCTCATGGGAACCGACCATCCTGAACCACAGTCATCTCACCCATTCACCCTGGAACCCACTGCTTTCTTTATTGGGAAATTTAAGATTTACATACCTGAATCTCACTGACTAAGGTATGCCTCTGTGTTTGCTGTGTGCCAAAACAGATTAGTAAAAACCTATTCTCTCTGTAAGAGCCAAAACATCGGACATTTTCAATGTTTGTTTGTATCCATGATGTGAATGAAAGATTGAACTCCCACAAAACATGTAGATGGTGTTTTGTAGCTTCCTAATGGCTCCATGTGAGTGACACTGATAGCCAGTCAAGCAATACATTTCAAAGTGGGCATTTAACAAAATATACTTATGCACATAGATAATGACAATAAAAACCTAATCTGCCAGAGCATACAGCGCTGACCAGACGTGATTGAAGGTGCCACAGATGACATGGTGCCCTGCAGCAACTATAGGGCTTACATTCAAAACCTGAAGAGACCTTTTTTTTATCAAATGGTTTCTACCATTTAGTTACATGTGCTGTGGAAAAATATTTAAAAAAAATCTGAAAGGCTAGTCATCTAAGTGGAAGTGAAAATGGAAGGCAGATCTTGCCTTTCGAGCGAAAACAGCTGAAAGGCAAATGTTTGCAGCAATTTCAAATAATGGTTCATTCTAAAGTGCCTTATTGCCCAAAACAATGTTTTTGAGCTGAATGTGGAGAAACACAATAAGAGTCCCTGCAATAATAAATAATAATTCCAGATTTGCAAAGTGCGACTTAGCACCCCTAAGGGTATCCAGGCGCTGGCGGCCGTCGGGGAGATTAAGTGAGCTATTGCCCAGAGTCACATGATTCTGAGCTGCCGCCGGGGATCGAACCACGAGCACACGCTCTGGAGTCAGCTGCTCTGGCCGCTGCGCCACACCACTCCCACCAATGGGGTATAGCTTCAAATAGAAAGTGAAATTCCATAGGCCCTCACACCCTGCTGTGAAAAAGTTCACAGAAGCAGAGTGTGTCTTAGGATTCATGAGTCATGGTAGTTCTGCTGCCCAGTCTGAGCTCCTGATTGTGATTTCACGGACTGCATCTGCAGCTCCACTGTGTGTATGCCTTGAGCAGAACGGGATTACAGGATCCCATGCATTAAACAAGCCTAATTAGCAAGAGGATGAATCAATGAACAAAGAGTACCCCCATGTAGGATATACTGACGTTGATAAAATTACAATTCAGTCTGGAGCACTACTGGATTTACAATATGAGTGACATGGACTCTGATCTAACTATATACAGATTCATTTAACTCCAAATGTGAGGTGTTTGGACAAAATATCAGTACAAAAAATATCGAGATGTCAACAATATTGTCGACAGGAATATCAAAGATAAAAATATAATTTTAAGTGTTGTTTGTTTTAATATCATTGTAGTAAATATCAATTTAGAAAATATATTGTATGTAATATCGTTTGTAGATGTTAATTAGTGTCCAATTTATTGTAGTGTGTTTGATTTTATATGCTTATTTTTTTTTATTTGGTTTTAGCAAAATAATTTATTAATTAAAAATTGTTGAAATGTGTATTATTTGTTGTATTAAACTAATGGTTTGCTAATTTTTTTTAGCAGTGGGAGATTGGGTTTTTAGGGGATAAGGGTGGGGAGATTTTTAAAAAGTGTTTATTTTAAAAGTATATATTATGTTAATTATTTTAATTATTTGCAAATTAATATTGTGATACCGTAAAATGTTAAAAATTATTTTGTTGCATTAATATTTGTAATACATTTTAATATATAATGAATTAAAATATGTGAACCCAAACTTTTGGAGTGGTGCACCGCTCGATATTAAAAAGGTTGTTGGTCAAATAAGTCACTAATTCATATGGTCTTGTTAGAGTTGTCTTAATCAATCCTTTATTTTCATAAGTGTCCAAATACAAAATACCAGCCAACGCGTTTCGTTCATAAGAATGAACTTCTTCAGGGCATAAAATGTCGGTCCTGGGAGAGACAAAGTATGTGTGCAATTTAGGCTGCGTGGGCCTCCTTGATAAGGGCCAGTATGCGGTGAGTCTGAAAGCAAAGTAGGTAGTAAGCCGTCCGCTTCGGAAGCGGACGGCTTACTACCTATTTGACCTAATTGGTATATATTGGAGTGGGGGTAATAAATGTCACTCCTTTAGTGTCCAACACTCTCCAATAATTGGTTTAGATTGTAGTGGAAATAGTAAATGTCATCTGCTGCATTCTGCAGCCCAAAAAGAAAGAGGAAAACACCTCTTAGAATTGTTTCTGCCCAATAAGGTGACCCTTCCTGCACAAAAACAATCCTGCCGACAACAAAGTCACGGGTGCACCATGATGCAAGGGTGCCTGCGTTGGCGCTAGGCAGCAGAAAAGGTGCCAACACAGGGAGAAAGGACAGGGATTAACTGAATTGCATAAATATGCTACATTCCTGCCCTTTCACTTTGGCATAGGGCAGCACAGCAAGGTGAATTGCTGCGCTGCCCTACACCAAATCCCCGTAAATGAGAGCCTTAGGGGCCGATTCCGATCTCGGCCGGTAGGGCACCGAATCGGATTCGGCTTAACCGGATCCGATTCGGAGCTCTCTTTCCCGACCGATTCGTACGTGCGTCCGGGCGAGCGAGTACGATGCGAGCGCACGCGAAATCGCCGACCGACTCATACGCGGGTCCGAACCGCTCCGACCGACTCGCACGGACACGACTCGCACCGCGCAATGGAGATGTTCCCCGGCCGGGCAAGTACGATGCGTGCCTCGAGCAGTCCGACCGACTCGCGCCGTCTGGCTCCAAAGGGCAGTCGGAGCCGGACTTTGGGGGTCCGTGTCGGACCCCCCTGTACACGTAGCCGCGCGAGTCACACACAGGGGGGACCCCTGTGCATGTACGGCGCGATTCGCATCAACGCGTACCCGCTGTAGGGGGCGCCCTTGTTCGCCTCGCACCCATTGAGTCAATGGGAGCCCGCGTACGCGTTGTACGACCGGCTCCCATTAACTTCAATGGGAGTCCGACCGAATCGAGTCCAATTGCATGCGTACGCATCGTACTCGTTCGGTCGGGCTGCCAGAGTCCGATTCGGTCGGAAATCTCTCTGGGTCCGGCTCGGTCGGAGTGATTTCCGGCCTGAATCGGAATCGGCCCCTTAGTGTCCAATACCTTCTTCAAATTGGTATAAATTGGAGTGGAAATTGTAAATGTTAACCTTTTAGTGTCAAACACCTTCCCTAAATTGGTATAAGCTGGAGTGAGAATAGTAAATGTCACAATTTTAGTGTCCAACACCATCCCCTAATCGATTAAGATTGGAGTGAGAATAGTAAATGCCACCCCTTTAAAGGTCAACACTGTCCCTAAATTAGTTTAGATTGAAGTCAGAATAGTATATATCACTCTTTTAGTGTCCAACACTTTGCTACAAATGGTTTATGTTGGAGTGTGATTATTTAATTTTATCATTTAAGTCTGAAATCCTTTTACATTTTTTATATATAGAAAAATGGTTTGCATTATTTAATTAGTATTGTGAGTGTTTAGAAATATAATAAAGAAATTGTTAGTTGTATGTTTGTAATCAGTGATATTATTAACTACATTTTTTACTGACTAAAGGCATGTAACACATTTTTCTCACTTTATTTATGTTTTCATAGTTTATTTAAAGTATATTTTATATTTGTAATCATTTCAACTTAAATATACATATATAGTTAAAGAAATAGAAAATTTGAAATTCATTGTTATTATTAAATACAAAATGTAAATTATATTTAAATAGTTTTGTATGTTGTACATTTTCCACTTTTTCTATAGTTTAACGTTTTTTAACACCTCTTAAATTGCTTTATATACATATTTTCACCATCATTTTAACATAAGTTTTTTTCAGTATATTCTAAGGGCCTTATTCCGAGTCTGGCGGTGCTGGCATTGGTGGTCACCCAACTGCCCTATTTCTACCAGGGCAGTCGGGCCACCCTGGGAGCACCTCTGATCCCTGGCGGTGGCACAGCGGTCTTGAAGCTGCAATATGCTTGGCGTGGCCGCTGAGGCCCCAGAAGCATACCACGAGTTTTCTCACCGCCACACTTTTCATGGCGGCGCGACCGTCATGAAAAGTGTGGCGGTGAGGAAACAAAGGGTGCCTCTGCGACATCGGGTGCATGCAATGGAGCACATGTTGTGTCCCCCGTGTGCATGCACCACAGTACCTGCACGGCATGGACTGCAGCAGTCCATGCCATGCAGGCACTGATTTTGACGTTCCCATTGCATTGCCTATTTCATAGGTACCGCTGTGGGAACGCCAAAGAACTGCCCGGCAGACAGAAGAAAACTCCTAATCAAGTGGGCGGTTCAAACATGGGTACGGCGGTGCGGGAACAGGGCGGTCCCGTTCCTGCACCGCCAAACTCATAATAAGGCCCTAAACGACTATATATTTTATACTTATATTTAATTTGTACTTTACAATTTTGTTAACATTTTTTAATTTTTTGACATGTTTTACATGTTTAATATTTTTTTTTTTTTTAAATCATACATTTATTCAACATTTTAACATTATTTTCCTTTCATTTCTATGGGATCTAGTCTTTTATTTGGTTTCATTTAGCAACAAATTTTTTTACTGATACCTTCTGAGTTGCACTCTATTTCTGTCATTGTAGGAGGCTGGCTTGCTACAGGGTGCACACTTATTTAAGAGATGCATCTTGCACTAATCCTGGCAACCCTTATGGTGATTTTAGTGGTCTTTGATAGCCATAGAAAACTCTCAAAGTGGTAGCTGTGGAGAGCAGCCTTCAGGCTTATCTTGAAGGAGTGTAAAGCAGCTTGTTTTACCAGTTTAATCTGTAGTGTAGGTTAAATGAAAAGAAACTACACAGTGTGTATACAAAATGCTTCTATTTGTTACACAACACCCACTAACACATTGGTGTATCTCCTACCCAGAGATATCAACACAATACACAGGAATACTTAAAACCAACCAGGTAAGTAGCACAAAATACATTGGTCTCAAGGGGGATTCGGAGGACGGTACTTGGACCAGAACACACAGAGGAGCCAGAGACACAAAGATCCACCCAATGTAAGTACCAAGGAACCACACGGAGGCTGTCTGCAGAGTGGAAACACAGCAGCGTGTCCAATAGAAGTCAATAGGGAAGTCGGACCCCGAAGAATTCCCTTGGAGGATGGAAGGGTGGAGAACCACCCCATCTGTGGATGCCCTGGGAACCAGGTTACCTACACCAGGGAAGCCAGGTGCATAGGGGTGAAGAGACATCGGAAATCTCCGTGCACAACAATGGAAGACTTGCAAGAAAATGCCCCTGGAGGAGAAGAACCCTGAAGAAGTCTGGTGGAATCCAAGGATGGATTCTGGAAGTGAAGAACCTGCAAGCAGAGGGTACAGAGTCTATGCCACTTGGAGGTGACCAGGAGGCACGAAGACACAATGCCTACCGATGTCAGAAGGTTCAGGAGAGTCGACAGTGACCTTGTTGCTGCAGCTGTGAGGACCAGGCGATGCTGAGGAAGACCAGGAGCTGTGCACGAGCTGTCCCATGTCCGATGTCAGTGACTAGGTGGTCGGTGTCTGGAGCAACGTTGGGACCAGCAAGGTCCAAGGGACTCACCAACAGGAGGAGAGTCCGAGAAAACTCAGAGCAAGCAGGGGAGTCCATTATATCAGTAGAAGACCCTCAGGAGGACCCACAGGCCGAAGGCACAGGAGTCGCAAGAGGACATCGAGCAGCTCACCACAGATGAAGGCCCATGGTGCAGAGGATGAGATGAGGACGCTGATCTTGGAGGGAAGAGATCCTGGAAGCTGGAGCTTCTTGTAGCCTGAAGATCTCTGCAGTGAGTACAGAGCCAACACGCCTTGGCAACAGCAAGGCGAAGAAGTGCACAGGAGTTCGTCCCAGCGGTTCTGACGAGGGATACTGGCCTCAAACTTGCAGAGAGGAGAGGTCAGGCCTCAAGGGAGTTGCAGAATCACCACCTGTGTTGCTGAGTCTCAGGAAGTCCGTAGGACCATAGGAGCAGCAGACCGGTCAGCTTTGTTGCGGTGCCTGCGGATGCAGGGGAGTGACTCCTTCACCCCAAGGGAGATTTCTTCGGCTGTCCTTGATGCCCACAGGTCTGTTGAAGAACCTGGAAGAAGCACAGACACAGACGACAAAGAAGACTTGAAGAACAGCGAGACCAGGAGCAGCAGGCGTCTTCCTTGGTGCAGTCTCGGTTCCAGTCAAAGTCCAAGGGGCCGATTCACAGAACTAATCTGAGACAAAATCCTAAACTTACTACTACTGGTATTCACAGAAGGCACTTACGATTTTTGGTATTCACAGAAATCACTTATGACTCCTAACTTTACGTCCGCAGTCGGGCCGGAATCTCCGCACCTGGACCGTACTCTCCGGACCCGGACCGTACTCTCCGGCTAGGGCCGTACTCTCCGGCTCAAGCCATAATCTCCGGCTTGGGCCGGATAAAGTGTAATCAATGGGCTGGAATGCAATTTTTACAAAAAGGAACATTAGGAATGTATGATAAATGGTAGAGGAGGTCATGAAAAATAGTCTGGGCAGGGAAAAGGGTATGGCCAGACACTTCATCATAACCCAGAAAAGTTTGCTCCTTTGTATCATGGTACAATTTGCTCTCCCCTCAGTGTTGACTGTAGTGTCAACACCACAGTCAACACTAAGGGCGCTCCCCTTAGTGTTGACTGTAGTGTTGATACCGCAGTCAACACTGAGAGGAGTGCAAATTGTGCACTGCATGTACCGTGATGCAAAGGAGCAAACTTTTCTGGGTTATGATGTAGTGTCTGGCCATACCCTTTTACCTGCCTAAACTATTTTTCATGACCTCCTCTACCATTTATCACACATTCCTAATGTTCCTTTTTGTAAAAATTGCATTCCAGCCCATTGATTACACTTTATCCGGCCCAAGCTGGAGATTACGGCTCGAGCCGGAGAGTACGGCCCTAGCGGAGAGTACGGTCCGGGTGCGGAGAGTACGGTCCGGGTGCGGAGAGTACGGTCCGGGTGCGGAGATTCCGGCCTGACTGCGGACGTAAAGTTAGGAGTCGTAAGTGATTTCTATGAATACCAAAAATCATAAGTGTATTCTGTGAATACCAGAAGTAGTACGTTTATGACTTTGTCTCAGATTAGTTCTGTGAATCGGCCCCACAGTGTCCAGACGGGCAAAGAGCAATGTAGTTTCAGGCTTGAGTCTTGTCCTACGACGAATCTAAGGTCCCACCCACTGGTAAACCCTTAAGTACCCTAGGAAAAGGGTTGGAACAACTCAAGTGTCCCTCCCAGAGGAGGGGCTGGACAGAGGGGAGGATACTCCCATGTCCTTTGTCCAGTTTCACTTCAGAGCGGGAGCCAAAGGTTCCCTGAACTGGCTCAAACTGGAGTTTGCAAGGAGGGCACCAAATGTGCCCTTCAAAGCAGTCTGGTGGCGCTGGCAAGCGCCCCACCCCAGCCCAAAACACTAAGGCCTGTCTGTTAGGGAGTCACACCTCCGTGCAACAGGAAACCTATTGTTCTATCTTCCCCTGCTCGAGCTTGGCTCAGCGCAGGAGGGCTGAATCATGTCTGTGGTAAGCAGCCGCACTAGCTGGCTGTCAGACCATGAAAGGCAATTACCAGGAGTACAGGGGTACCCAAGAGAGTCCCTCAGTACATGGGATAATACTCCCAACACTGGAATCAGTGTTGGGGTATGATTCCAACATGTTTGATACCGGGTTTGGTGCAGCCACTATGTAGTTAGATATCTTGTAATGAATGATGTCCACTATATGTATTAAAATGGCTGACCTCACTTATAAGGCCTGGAGAATCGACTCTGGGGATTGTATGGGTTTCCTGCTGCTGCAGGGGCACACTCACACTTATTACCAAGTACCCTGCCCTCAGGAGGGAAGAGCCTGCCATAGAGGTGACTGATAGGTTTTAAGTGCAGTGACCTCAGATATAAGAAAACATATCTGTTGTGAGAGGTGTGAGCATCAACTCCCACGGGCTGCAATGGCAGGCCTGTAGTCACAGTTTACATGGACTCACATGGGTGGCACAATACATGCTGCAGCCCGTGGGAGACCCCTGGTGTACCTATGCCCTGGGTACATTAGTACAATATCCTAGAGACTTACAAGGGTACACCAGTAGCCAATTGTGGAGGTACAAAAGTACTATATCAATTTAGGAGAAAAAGCACAGTGACTGGGGTCCTGATTAGCAGTATCCCAGTTAGACTAGGTCAAAAACATACTGACACCAAGCAAAAAGTGGGGGTAACCATGAAAGCAGATCCTACTTTCCTACAGTCATTTTACTCTATTTTCCTAAATCCAGGTCGGCATAAGGTGCTGCTGTTCGTTGGAATAGGAAAGTTCTTTTTAAAGGATATTTTAAGGGTTTTGAGGGTAAAGGGTGTAGGAGGGAGGGCTAGAAGTTAGTTATGGTGTTGTTTGTGAGTTTTATGTATGTTTAGTTGTATTAATAACAGTTTTTCACTTTTTTGTAGTTTGGACTTTTTGTTCACTGTTTCAGTAATGTATCATTATGTTATGTTAAATTGTGCTATGTTACTTATATTTTGATGCTTAATTGTGATGTATATGCATTTTTGGGAATGTAATGTATTTTGCTTGTGGGTTTTCTTGTTTACTATTTAGCTTTTTGTCTACAGACGTGTCATTTGGCATTGGGAGTTTCCATTTTTTAAAAAGGATATCACTTTTGCTTTATAAAAACCAATGCTTTTTACTTTGATTTCAGCTTTCCTGGAGCGTTTTCTTTTAACACTTTTCGGGTTTGTTATGGCTCCTGCTTTTTGTACAATATTTTTCCGATTATGGTGGATTATTATTTTTGACTACATGGTTATAGAGGAAGATCTGAAGATACAGAACAGTAAGGACCTTATTTAGAGTTCAGCAGTCCAACCGCTGAAGGACCGCTTATGTGACTGCTTCACATGTGGCCTTCGGACCGCCGTATTACGAGTTTCCCGAGGGGCTGGTGGTGTGGCTGTGGTGGTGTTCCGGCGTGGGCAATGTATTTCCATATATATCAATGCCTGTGTGTACATTCCGACTGCATTTAAATGCACACATATGCATGATATATGTGGAAAAATACCACCTACCCATTGCCGCAATCCAAACACATATGTGGACAGTCCCGGTAATGGGTGCATGGAACCAAAACACTTACCTGTATTTTGCCGAAGATGGGGTTGTATTCCTCGGGGTGAAGATGCTCCTCTGCAAGGGGGGCCTGGAGAAAAGGATCCACGTCAAAATCTGCCAGGAAGAACTGGAAAGGTGTGAGTATGCACTCCTAATCCTTCATTAATGCTGACCTTTATGCGGCAGTCCTACTGCCGCAGTCGGCTCGTTGGGAAGTCAACTCGTAATACGTATGGCGGTGTTGCGACTCTGTACCACTCAATGGAAGCTGCCTTCCCTCGACCATGACCCCGGCAGTCGGCGGTTTGCTGGCGGTGCCGGCGGTCCAGTGCAGTCTTCACAAAGCCAATATTCCCAACTCATAATGAGGCCCTGGAAGGCTGTTACCGGAAGTACAGGGAACAGGAATTGTGTGGTTTATGTGATGCATTAATTTTATGTGATAGATGGAGTTTTTTTGTAGTTTTTTAGTTGGTGATGTTTACATTTTTTGTTTAAATACATTGATATATTATTTTATTATTTCAGTCTTAATTAAAAGTTTAATTTAATTTTTAGATTGATGTAATAACATTATGGTTATTATTTATATAAAAATTATTTGTGATGTTGGTTTACATTTTGTGACAGTTTTTTGGGACTTTGGTAGGTTACTATTCATTTTATAATATGCTTTTGGCTATTATTTCTAAGTAATCTACTCCTTTGTTGTTTATAAAGAGTTGGACTTTATACTTTAGCATGTCGTACATTCTTTGGGTTTGTTTGCTAAGCTTAGGTACAATTTGGCTAACAGATTACTTTATTTGTAGTTGTTGGTAGCTTTGTTCGTTTTGTAATGCCTCTATGCATTTATAGATTGCAGGTTGGGCACTGCATAGTGTGGATTGGATGTCATTGTGCCATCCTTCTACTGCGTTGTTTGTTATGGCTTCATAACATAGACATTCCACCATGGTATTTGGAATTTGGATTTTCATCTGTGTCAGGAGCAATGCAATCTTCCAACCCAAGTGTCTTCGAAATAATCCATTAGGCGGATTAGTTTGTCTTCATTTTCTTGGTAGAAACAGCTTTCTATTAATAAATTGTAGTGGTTAGCTACTTTTGTGTATCATTTTCTTATTTCAAAGGTCAATTTGCTGTCTGTAGAATATTCTAATCTTCGTTCAGATTGTTGGAGGTGTCTCCATATTCTTTGATAGAAATTATAGTGAGACCCTTTTATGGCTGTGTGGGGATACATTTTGTTAATTTCTTGAATCGTGGCTTGCTCAATGTCTATGTAACTTTTTATGGGTAATAATTATTTGTTTTATGTTTAATGTGATTTAAACTTTTGTAGTAAGTGCTGCTTTGTTTATTCGAAAGTAGGGCATATATAAAAGGGATATCTGTGTTTTGATTATCAACATGACTGGTTTGGGACATATTTTGAAAGGCTCATCCATCATGCAGGTTTGCCAATGGCTTAGTTTTAGTAAGTTGTTTGCTGTAGAGAATATTAGGGCTCATTTTTCATTTTTTCGGTCGTCATATAAATGGAAAGGTTCCTCATTCTGTGCCATTGTAAAATGTTTAGGTATTTTTATGTCTTGGTAGCCTCTATGGGCAGGAACAGTATCAGTGGTGGCTTCTTTAGTTTATGCAATTAAACATTTTATTGTGGGTATAGGTGTTAGTTGGCCTGTGATTTGTTCGGGGGCTTTAGGCAGTATATTTTTGAGGATTTTGTTTGCGGGGTCCTGGGAACTAGTGCTTAGCTCTCAGATATCCTACAATACCTCAAACACAAAGAGATGATGGATAGAGCGCTGAAACTTTTCAGACACTCACTCCCAGTCACAGATCTGGGCTGAATCCATCATTGTTCTTTAGCTCACATCGCCACCCCAGTTCAGACACAGCTATATGCAAATCAGTCTTGACCCTGTGCCTCTTGGGAACAGTCCAGCCCGAATTGCCAAGCCATGTCTTCCCTGGACCGGAAACAAGCATCCTGGGATCGGTTTCGGGCTAACAGCCCTCATCAGCCAGGCTAGCTTGATTCCATTGGCAAAGTGAGCAAGGGACCCACGTCTGGGCATACCCTGCCAACTTAGGGCGAACAAAGCAAACACAAAGAGATGATGGATGGAGCGCTGAAACTTTT
This sequence comes from Calotriton arnoldi, assembly GCA_963921515.1. Classification (NCBI taxonomy): domain Eukaryota; kingdom Metazoa; phylum Chordata; class Amphibia; order Caudata; family Salamandridae; genus Calotriton; species Calotriton arnoldi. The sequence goes on along the minus strand of CAWUFW010011905.1, from coordinate 313,962 downwards.
CAGACACTCACCCCCAGTCACAGATCTGGGTTGAATCCATCTGTGACTGGGGGTGAGTGTCTAAAAAGTTTCTAGCGCTCCGTCCATCATCTCCTTGTGTTTGCTTTATCCTACAATACCTCCCTTACTTCTAGTTCTGTCACATTTGGGTGATGGTTGTGTTCTCTTATATGAATTACAACATTATCTTTTGTAGTGGCCTTCCCATAGCATGCATTACAATAATGTTTGGTGTATTTTCAATTTACATTTTCTGTTGATGCACTCTTTGGTTGTAGGTGTAGTCAAAGTGACTTAAGCCCTTATTACGAGTTTGGTGGTCCAACAGCCCAGAGACCGCATCTGCACCCGCCAGTAGCCAACAGCGCTGGCAGTCTTCAGACCGCCGTATTATGATTTGACCAACGTGCCGGCGATGTAGCTGTGGAGATCTTGCGGTGGTGGTGATAATATTATGTATCAATGCCTGTGTGAGCATTTTGACTGCATGCGTGTCAAATGCACACATATGCATGATACAAATGGAAAAATACCACCTACCCTTTACCAGAGACCAGCCCATGTGTGAGCTGTCCAGGCAATGGGTATATGGTACAAAAAGGACTGACCTGTACATATCCACAAACAGGGTCATATTCTTTGGGGTGAGGATGCTGCTGTGAAGAGGGGACCTGGAGAAAGGGATCCACATCGAACTGTGGCTGGAAGAACAGGAGAGGGGTGAGTATGCACCCCAAATCCTTTGTTACCGCCGACTCGAAGCTGTTGGCTGGACCGCCGAAGGTTGGCTCGTCAGAAAGCCAACTCTTAATACAAATGGTGGTGGAGCTCCCCTGTACCACCCTATGGCATCTGTCATTGACCGACCGTGAACCCGGCAGTCGACGGTGTGCTGTTGGTGTCGGCGGTTCAGCCTCGATCTTTGGAAACGCAATCCACCCTACTTGTAATATATTGCGGTTGGGCCGCAGACCTCACCGCATTCAGACCGCCACCGCCGGTACGACGCTCCACGGACTGACAAAATCGTAATAAGGCCCTTAGTACTTTTCTCTTCTGCAATGTTATGTATTTGGCTCTCTCTATCATTGCAGCTTTTCAGTTGGGGTTGTTCTAATGTGGAGCAGGTGCTTTCTTTTCTGTTGGATGAAAAAAAGCATCAGTTTCATTTTAAATGTTAATTTGTTGGTAGTTTGTAGAGGTTGAGGTTGTTAGTTTTATTTTTACTTGCTATTCGGGTGAGTTTATATATATTTTTCCTTAATTTTGGTTACTTACTTTGTTATATCTTTTTGCTAGTTTGTGATAGTTCTGTTTTTTCTGGGCGTTTAACACTTTTCCAGGTCGTAGTGTTTTCTTATAGGAAGGACATGTAAGGAGAAAGAAGTTACAGAGTATTTTTATTAATTATTAGCTATTTTAAATTTTTAAGTTTATTTGCAAGTAAGTTTTAGTATAAATATAATTTTTACTTACTTGGGTAGGTAGTTGTGCAGATGTAAATATTTGCTCTTTAATGATCTGGTCAGAGAATCCAGCAGAGTTTCCTTGTCTTGCAGTGTTTGTCATTTTGAAAGTATTTTGTGTTTAAATTAGTGTGCCTTTTATATTGTTAATTTCATTGTTTGTCTGATTTTATTGGTTGGTTTAGTTTGATTTTTTTTATCAGTTAAGTCCTTCTATGGTACATGCTAATTTAGGTTTTAATTATAATCTATGATATACAGCTTGATAGTTTTGAATATATATGTATATATGTATATTTACTAGGTAAGTATGTGAAGCTGATATTTTTGTGTTTTGATATTGTATGCATCAATATTATGTCAGTGATCCCAAATGTGAATATGTGGTTTAGGCAAGAAGTAAATATTGCTTAGGGCCTAATTATGACTACGGCGGTCCATTGGACCGCCATAGTCATGGTGGCGGACCATGGACCGCCAGGATGGTGGTCCACCCGCCGTATTACGAGTATGGTGCTTGGACCGCCACTGACAGCTGCAATCACTGGGATCCTTGATCCCTTGGTGGTGGTGCAGTAGTCTGAGGCTGCAATATGCTGGCAGTGCTGTAGCTGCACCGCCAGGCATATTACGAGGTTCCTCACTACCCTCTTTTTCATGGCGGTGAGCCTGCCATGAAAAGGGTGGATGTGAGGAAACTCAGGGGGCCCAACAGGGCCTCCTGTCACCTCTGTGCATGGGGCTGCATGCAGGGGGGCACATGTTGTGCTCCCCTGTATTTTTGCACCCCCTGTTCCTGCATGGAAAAAATGCACAACACTGTGCATTTCTTTTCATGCAGGAATGGGCTGTGGCAGTCTCCGGTGGTGCAAAGTGTGCCTTAGACACTTTAGTAATACATTAATTTGTGTGTCTGGGCATTTCTCATCTTTTAGCTTCACAGTGGCTGTGCTTATTGATTTCTGCCTTACACATAGCTCTAGTAAAGTTACACCTTTGAGATCAGCCTGTGCTACATTTGGTTAGGAAATTGGTCCATCAAGAAATCCTTCTATCTCGACTTTTTCTGTAAAACCCTCTTTTTAAGGTGAAGCCTACCAGACAGCACAGCTGTCTGGTTTACTAAAGGCATCTTAGGGACATTCAGAAAGCGTCCATGGCTATGCATTCCACCCGTTGCTTACCATTAGCTTTCTGGTTCATAACTCACATTTTGTGAATTTCAGGGGCCTATTTACAAGGGCATTGCGCCACCAGAACGTCACTTTATTTGTGTTCGGGTGGCGCATTGTCCTGCTCCATATTTAAAAGTGGTGTTAAGCCACTTTGTGTGGCTTAATGCTGCTTTGTAAATATTGTACCCTTTCATGCAGGTATCTGCTTGAAAGGGGCGTGCAATGGGTGTTGCTGTGGGAGTTCCACAGCAACACCCATTGCTTTTTGACGCTGCCTCAGATTTACAAGGATGTGTGCATCTGTGGCAGCACCAAAAACTAACACCACTGAAAAGAAGGCATTAGATTAGCGCAACAAGGAGAAATACTTTTATTTCTCCTCGTTTTTGCTCCTTCTGTGTGTGCTGAATTCTGCAGCACACAAATGAAAAGCAACTCACCTTTAAAGATTGTTTATGAGCAGAAAGGTGTCCCTTCCTGCGCATTAACAATTATCCCTGCAACACAGACCCCCTTGCACCAAGGTGCAAGGGTGCCTGCATTGCAGAAATGATTCCTTGCAATGCAGGTACTCTTACACCATGGTGCAAGAGTGCTTGCATTGCAGGGAATCATCCCTGCAACACGGGCATGCTTGTACTATGGATCCAGGGTGTCTTTGTTAGCGCTAGGCAACTTATTTTGCGCCAGTGCAGGGGGAAACACAGGGGTGCACTGTATTCTTGTAAATCCGGCGCATCCCTGCATTTTTTAAAAGACGCAGTGCGACGCAGCTAAATTGCGTGCAATGCCGAACTGTGCCATTTCCTTGTAAATATCCCCCTCAATTTGCTTGCTTTATTTGTTTTAGGCTGTCCAGCTTCTGTTCGTCCCTACCAAGCAGCAAAGCCTATTCACAGTACCTCTCCTTGTATTCTTCCATGAGTGCTACTTTCTATAAACAGGCCTGTAAATCTTGTTTTATCTTGTCACATTTGCTGTGCATTCAAAGGCAGAGGTCAAATACCAGGCTCTGTCTGATGAGGGAGCTTGATATTTACTTTTCTTTCTCTGACTTCAAAGTGAGAGGATTTATGTGACAATCTTGCTGGATACTGGGGTAGGAAAGGGATTTTTTTCTAGCACACAACAACATTTAAATGAACTGGGCAAGTATTTCAGAATATATTAGAATTAGGGAAGCACAAATGAAGCACATTTTTTTTAATTCTGAAGTGTGTTGGAAACAAATACTACAAAAAATCAATGCAGTAGGTTATGCTACTCACACACATTATTGTTTGTGTACTGTATAGTTTTATTAGTAAAACTGTATATCTGTGAAAATGTAATGGTCATTTCAATTGAAAATATGTTGTTTGTAATGGCAGTGTGCAACCAAACCATACATACTCTACTCCATGCTACTCCACTGTACTCTGCACCACTCCATACCACTGCACTCTACTCTGCACCACTCCACATTACACCACTCCACGCCACTGCACTCTGCTCCAGTCTGCACCACTCCACTCTATGCCAATGTACTCTACGCCACCTCACTCTACAACATTGCATTCTTGACCAATGCTCACTACACCACTCCAGACTAGTCCACTACACTCTACTCTGCACAACTCCATAATTTCAACACCACTCCACCCACTCTATGCCACTCTACAACATAGCAATCTATGCCACTTCATTCTGTGCCAATCCACTGTTTGCCACTCTAATCTAATGTGTACCACTGCACTCCATGTCACTCCACTCTACACCACTTTGCTCTACACCATTACACTATAATCTGCTCTACTTTACACCACTGCACTCTACCCTGCAACACTCCACTCTACACCACTACACTCTACTCTGAAGTAATCTACTCTATGCCACTGCACTCTACGCCACTGCACTCTACACCACTCTACTCCGGGCCACTCCAATCTATGCCACTGCACGCTATGCCACTCTATTCTAAACCAGTGCACTCTACGCCAAAGCACTGTATGCAACTGCACTCTACACCACTGCACACTACTCTGCACCACTGTAGTCTATACCACTGCTCTCTATGCCACTGCATTCTACCTCCATGCATTCTATGCCACCCTATACCACTGCACTCCACAACACTCTACTCTGCAACACTGCACTCTCCGCCAATTAACCCTTCAAATGGATCCCCCTCGAACACAGAAAGACCGTCACTCACACCAGCAGACTCGACTATGGCAACACACTCTACGCCGGAATAAACAAAAACCTCACCCGCAAGCTACAGAACATCAAGAACGCCGCCGCAAGACTGGTCCTCAACCTACCAAAACACTGCCACATCTCCCAACACCTGCGCACACTCCACTGGCTCCCCATCGAGGCAAGAGTCACCTTCAAGATGCTCACCCATGCACACAAGGCCCTCCACGACACCGGACCAGCATACCTGAACAGCCGACTCAAATTCCACGTACCCCAAAGGACCCTACGATCAGCCCAGCTCTCCTACGCCGTGGTCCCACGCACCAGAAAAACCAGATCGGGAGGCCGCTCCTTCTCCTTCCTCGCTGCCAAAGCCTGGAACGCCCTTCCGCTCCACCTCAGACAGACAACATCGTTTCCCATCTTCGTAAGAAACCTCAAAACCTGGCTCTTCGACGGACCCCCTCCTTGATGGATTGGAACCAGCACTCCCCCACTCCCAGCGCCTTGAGACCCTTACGGGTGAGTAGTCGCGCTTAACAAACGCCTGATTGATTGATTAAACTCTACTCTACACTACTGCACTCTATGCTAATGCACTCTACGCCACTCTACTTCACTGAACTCTATGCCACTACACTCTACGCCACTCAACACTATGTCACTATACTCTACACCACTCTATGCCACTGTACTCTACGCCACTCTGCACCACTCTGCGACACCACTCTCTATGCCACTCTACTCTACGCCACTGTATTGTACTCTAGACCACTGCACTCTTTGCCACTGTACTCTATGCCACTGCAGTCTATGCCTCTAATCTCTACTCTATGCCACTGCTCTCTACACCACTGCACTTTAGGCCACTGCACTCTACGTAACTACACTCTGCGCCACTGCTCTCTACTCTACATCACTCTACTCTACGCCACTGCTCTATATGCCAATGCACTCTAAGACACTCTACACCACTGTACTCTATGACAACCATACTCTGCAACACTGCACTCTACGCCACTCTACTCTGCACTGCTGCATTCTATGCCAATGTACTCTGCGCCATTATACTCTACGCCACTAAACTCTGCATCACTCCATTCTACGCCACAGCACTCTGCGGCACTCCACTTTATGCCACTGCACTCTATGATACTGCACTCTACAGCACTTTACTCTCCTCTGTACCACTCTACACCACTCTACTCTGCATCATTCTGTGCCACTCTAATCTACACCACTCTATGCCACCTCACTCTATGCCACTCTACTCATCAATACTGCACTCTATGCCACTGTCCTCTATGCAACTCTACTCTGCACCACTCCACTCTTTAACACTGCACTCTATGCCACTGCACTCTACTATGCTACACTCTAATCTATGCCACTACATTTGATGATGCTGCATTGTACTCTATGCCACTCTACACTGCAACACTCTACTCCAATGCACTCTACACCATTCCTCTCTACTCTACGCCACTCCTCGGTACGCTACTCTACGTGACTCCACTCTATGCCACTCCAATACATGGCACTTTATGCTAATCCACTCTACAACACTCTACTCCATTCTGCACTCTTCAACTCTACGACACTCCACACCACTCTCTTCTATGCCACTAACTTTTATCCATGCTGAACAGCAGCCACTGTGGTGTACTGTGATGTAACATAGCTAAAACACATCGGCAAAACCAAAAGCTCTTGCATAGGCGAGACCTATTGGCTTTGACAATGTCTGCTGGTGTGAGAGCACATATAAAGCACTACTCTTTCTCCTACTCCCCCGCTCCTGCATTGCCAGGGGGTTTCTTTCAAACATCATTAAAGTTGGAAATAGCTCCACTACCGAAAACCTCAATATAAAAAAGGACAGCTGCTGGTACAATTACAGTGATCGTGTTTCCACTGTCACATCTCCTAGTTACATAATAACTAGGAGACATACCTAAGAATTGGAAAGATGATCAACATAGTACACGAGGGAAGAGAAATAAGAACCCTAATAATGCTAGCCTTGACCTCCAACTCCAACAATCAATACACCTTTAGGCTTTGTCAGGCTCAATAACAAATGCACACGTGACATACATCCCACACTGAAAAATGCTGTAAAAGCACGATGCATGAATGTAACTATACACGTATTTTACCACATTATGGAAAAATTAAGAACTTACTATATTTTATAATTGAGTTTATTTCTAATCAAAGGTGCTAACTACAGTTACAAATACAACTTTTGTTACGTACCCATGTCACTAGCACCTAAGTCACTAATAAAGATATTTTTGACAAAGAACAGGGAAGCATTATTAACATCCAAAACGACAACTTTGTGCAATAATTAGTCCCCCAGTAAAGTTAACATTGAAGAATGGGCTATAGAGATGTCCATACCTAACACACTGGGACAGTTTAACAAATTTGTTAGAATAGAAAAGATATTGGAATTTAATGAGTGAGTGATTTAATGGCTTCATCTTTGCATACATTCCTACCTAATGTCATGTCCCTCTTATTATTATAAATAATTTCCTTAATTTCAGTCAATGCAATTTAGGTGCTGTGGATGTGAATTGAAGATCACCAGACAAAGCATCTGGTTGCCCACAGTGATCAGGTACTAGCCCTGTCAGGTACCTTGGATCCCATGACTGAGAGCCAAAGCATTTTGGTGAGGGCAGCTTAGAGGCAGAAGTAGGGAGCAGAAGTGGTACAATTTCCATTTTTTTTTACAGCATCAGAAATGAAGATTTCTGCCTTGCAGCTACAAAATCTTTTCCTCTTGCTCGCTGTGTTAATATAAGTGAAGCTTTAGTTGGAATTGTTTACAGTATCTTAACATGTGTTTATTAAAAACTCTGAATTTAATTTAAAAAGCTACAGTTAAAGTACAGTTATAATTACAAATTACATTTGAAAAAACATTGGAGATTTCCAAGTTATGGTTTGGTCTTCAATACATAACTCGCCCAACAGCTATGCAAACCATACCTCACACACCAAATGCAGTGCTTATGACTTCACATTGTTTAAACTAATAAAAAACAACATTTAAAAGCACAATGCACTAAATATACTCAAACCAATAAATACAATTGTAATCATAGTTGTCTAATTGATAGAACTAATGGTAATGTGATAGGTAATCTCATCTTAAAGCACATTTATGAAATTTGTCATTGCATCCCGCACATAAAGAGTGAGATCATAAACATTGCATTTATTGTTCAAGTTCTGGTTTGCATTCCTGTTGTACGAGTTATGGGTTGCAGTGCTCACCATAAACTGGTGAATTTCAGTGGTTTCTGTGGTTTCAATTTCCAACCATTGCTGCACTTTATATGTGTTTCCTTTACATTCATTTTAGAGGTTATTTAAGCACATTCCACTGCACTCTATGCCACTGCACTCAGCCACTATACTCTGTAACACTCTACGCCCATGCACTATACACCAGTACACTCTACTCTATGCCACTCCATGGTATGCCACTCTCCACGTGGCACATTGTAAGGATGTATAACCAATCCTCACCATAACCTCAATTTAACTGTCTTTTTCAGTGCCTACACGCTTTTTAAAGAAATTATGCCGTCTAACTATCAACCCGCAGCGGCCGCCAACCCCCCCCCTTCTCACCCCTCCTACCGCAGGACCTGTATTTTGGTCAGATCCTGTGCCCCCTCTCCCAGAGGTGCCCAAACACAACTGTGTATAGCCCTGGATATCATCCCTTTAATTACCTACAGTGCTTTACTGCTCACTAGGTAAATTCATACTAGAAACATCCCAGTGCATGCATATACGCATACTCTACATCCCATGCCAAGGGGTTGCTTGCCCAGAGTGGTTGTGGGTGTGGCTAAACCAGCTACGTATGTGAGGATAGCCAAGTTGTTGTATCATTGATGGACAGTTAGGGGGGGTCCTTTCCCTTCTTGCTGATGCTCATAGAGACATCTGGCCAATTGCAATAATACTGAAGCTGTTTCAGTAGCCTTTTACCAAAACCTCTGAGCTTATGTAACCATGGGTTAGCCCTGAGCATATTTGCTTAATCCTTCTGTCACTGATGTTAGCTGGAGACAGGGTACGCTACTTGAACTTCTGGTTTTGTCACTGTCTATTACTGAATATTAGAACATTGGAATGTTGGGAACTCCATTGAAGACAATGGAGTTGCTCCGGGCTTATAATGGCTGGTATAAGCCCGGAGCTCCAACATTCCAATGTTTGTCTTTTTGTTTCTCCATTTTTAATTTAGAACATTCTACCCTTAGTGGGTGGAATGTTCTAATAGCCTTATAGCCCTTCTGCCTCAGGCTATACCGGTTGTTAAAGGCCCTCTCCCTCGTTATAGGCCCTCGCCTGCGGCTCGGGCCTATAACTCGGGATCAGGGCCTTTAACAGCCGGTATAGCCCTCGGCAGCGGGCTATAAGGCTATATTATCTGCTGCTGTTTATTGGGCATTAACTGAACTGCTGTTGACACGGGAAGGTTCGTATATTGATTGATTACCCGTCCTAATTTCATGTATATCTATAGAAATTAACTATAAGTCTACTGTATTGTTAAAAATGCTGTAGAAAATTCACTTAATTGAAAAGAAAAATCTAAATCAATGTAGAGTGTGGAATGTTACATGTCGCTGATAATTACATTGGATAATAGTAGGGAGTTTAGTATATCCATGAATTACAGGGTCTTAACTTTCTTAATGTATAATGCTGAAGATGGAAGGCCTGAAGAACGCAAACAACACATCTACTCAGCCAGAGCCGTCTTGCGTTCTATTTCCCTTCTTCCAAACTTTAGGAAATCTTTAACAGATAAGTCAGTCACACAGCTTTATTCGATCTTTTATAAACAGACCATAAAAGCACATAAGTACATATAAAATTTCCGTACCAATAAATATACATATATACATAGTTAAAATGAGTATTAAACAGATTTGCTGTGATCCAAGTAAGACCTTTAAAATCATTTAGAAAAAACAGTTGATAATTAAAATTGCACAATACTACTAAGATGTGAGCCCGCCTTTTTCCTCTTCCTAAAGCAGGCCCATAAAAATGAAGCGACACAGAAACATACAAATGGGTCCAGTAAGGCCTTTAGAAAATACATGGTGACCCGGCATTGCCTAAAATTATGGTGCCTCAGGATTGGGAGTATAAATGTTTTCCTTTCCTCGGAACAATTTTTACAGAATAATACGATATGTAAGTCTGACTGCACGGCATGGTTATTGCAATGGCAGGGAGCAAGATCTGCTAATCTGTATTTATTTTGTGGGTACCCCAGGAGTAACAGAATCATATTCAGTCGAAAGCGCAATAAAATAAATCTGTGCTGCGCGTTATTTATACGAGATAAATAATGAAAACCTTCTCCTGATATTGGTGGGACCAGATCGTATGCAATGCAGGAATGATGGATACGTTTTTTTTCCCTTCGGACATATTTTAATCTTTGGGTATATAAATCCGTTATCCATTTCTTCGTGACCTCTTTACAGGAGTCAGGGTCCTGAAAAGGTTTTCCCAGCCCTAGAGCTTTCAGTTCAGTTTCTACGTAATTTAGCCACCCGATCCTTTTGTAGTGATCTAGGTTACAGCATTCCCTAATGATAGTTTGGGTCAAGTCCACCGTAGTTCTCTGCCATATTGAAAGCCACAAGAGGACTGGGGCCAACCTTATGGTGTCACTCAACAGATAAGTCAATTTTTTTTAAACGAAAGCATGCAAAATTCTTACTTTTGCATGGCACTTTGCTCCACTCTTTGTGCTTCTTTTTTTCTCCGTTCTCTGTATTTTTTGACTCGCGTTTCCCATAATTCTCTGACAAGAGAAATGTCGAACACAATCACATCCCGGGCCATAGTTGTGTCATTAAATTTCAAAATTTCACCTGTGAAGAGGAACATATGGTTATTATTAAAATACATCTCAACAGAGTGACACCTTGACCTAGTAGTGAGTGCTGCCCAACACTTGAAGAAATATTTTTAGCTACTATTTGTAGGAGGAAGGTGCGTGAATTAAGTCTGAACATGATTTTACGATCCCCCTAAACTTTAAGAATAAATCTGACAATTGAGGAAGCAGGAAGTTTGACGTCCTCAGCACCACATAACCACCACATAACTGTTTAGAGTCTGGCAAGCTGGTAAGATACGTGAGAAGCAATAGGAGAAGTTCTGTTTTTCACTTAGCATGTGGCGATCCATCCGACAGGATAATATATTTCAGAGATGTTTCCTAGTTCTTACTATTATTGGGTTACTGGTTGAGTGGGTTGAAACCCTTCTCAAGCAGGAACCACAGTTCGTTTCCGTTTGGCACAGAGCAGTCAGGGTTAACTCAGAGGCAATGTGTAATGTAATTGCGCAACACGTCAAACAGTAACACAGTGACAACACACCACAAATGGATCCCACACCAGATTAGAGTAATAGAGTATTTTTTAACAAGACTAACAAGACCAAAAAAATGCAAAAATCCAATCAGTAGAACCGGAGATTGCAGGTTTACATGTTTCAATAAAAATAGTACCAAAAAGCACAAAACTGTGGATATCTGTTTGCATCAGATGGGGACAAAGTCACAAGTTCAGGCCAACTGCAATGGAGTGTAGACTGGCTACAGGGACCCTGTTAAGCCCACTGAACAAAGTACCTTGAATCCTGGTTTGGTGAGCCGAGGCGATGCGTCTGTTCGGAGGTGTGGCGATGCTGCGATGCAAGGGCCTGCGATGTCATCGAGGATCCCATCGACGAGGGCTTGTGATGGGAAGTCCAGCATCAAGGATCCGTTGCGCAGTCAGTACAATGCGCCGGTTCCAAGGAGCTGCAATATGGAGTCCGTCGTCTTCTTCGAGGCTGACGTCGACGAGGAATGGAAGAGCCTGCGCTGAAGATGCATCACGCTTTGGCGATTCCGAAGAGGCCACGGGCTGCTAAAGCAATGCGTGTCTGTGTGACGGGTCTGATCCATGCACCAGCAGTGATTCATTGGGCCTGCTGGGGGTTGCGCTGTGTGACAGAGGAGATGCGTCTGTACCACTTGATTCACAGGGACTGGTAGAGTACTTCAGGCCCACTTCCAAGGGTCCAGGACTGGGGTGGCACCACATGGCAGGGTAGACTCACAGACGGTAGAGCCCAGGTTCTGGGTTCATGGTTGTTGGAGCCTTGTGTTCCTGAGTCTCAAGTCAGGAGGCTATCCAACTAGCCCTTGGAGTCACTATGGGGTTCTGGTATCAACAGATGCAGGTCAAGTCCTTCTCACAAAGGCAAGAGGGCAACAGGCCAGCAGAGCAGGGCAGTAGTCCTTCAGAGAAGCAGCCTAGCAGCAGTCCAGCAGAGTGGCAGTTCTTTCAGCAGCAGTCCTTCTTCCTGGCAGAGCATACACAGGTCCATAAGTGTACTGAAGAGGTGGTGCCTGAGGTCCATTATTTATATCTGGTGTCCTTTCTCTGGAAGGCGGGAGAAGCTTCTACTAATTCTCATTGAAGTGCATAGGCTTTCTGCCTTCCCTGCTCTGGCTCCAGACTGACTAGAGGAGGTATACAGCCATTTGTGTGGAAGCAGGACATAGCCTATTCAAGTGTAAGTAGGGCTGTGCTCTGCTCCGCCCTCCCATCCTGTCAGTGATGGCCCATCCAGACACCTAAGCTCTCCATTGTATGTGGTTCCCTAGGAGTTATACACAAAGTCCAATTGACAGCTACACCCAGTCATGTGACCCAGAGACAGGCTACAGGCACTAAATGGCTCAGAAAGGAAAATGCCAACTTTCTAAAAGTAAAAGACGCACAGATAATGGACGGAATGCAGAGCAAATCAAACATTCACCCCCAGTCAATAGATCTGGGCTAAATCCATCGTTCTTTTGCTCACCATGCTACCCCAGTTTAGAACCAGCCATGTGCAAATCAGTCTTGACTCTGTGCCTCATGGGAACAGTCCAGCCCAAACTGCCAAGCCAGGTCCTCCCTGGACCGGAAACAAGCATCCTGGGACCGGTTTCGGAGCATCACCCCTCATCAGCCAGGCTAGCTGGAATCCAGTGGCACAGTGAGCCCTGGACCCACGTCTGGGCATACCCGGCGCACTTAGGGCAAAAAAGCAAAAGACGCACACATGACGGACGGAATGCAGAGCAAATCAAACATTCACCCCCATTCAATAGATCTGGGTTAAATCCATTGTTCTTTTGCTCACCATGCCACCCCAGTTTAGACCCAGCCATATGCAAATCAGTCTTGACCTTGTGCCTCATGGGAACAGTCCAGCCCGAACTGCCAAGCCAGGTCCTCCCTGGACCGGAAACAAGCATCCTGGGACCGGTTTCGGGGCATCACTCCTCATCAGCCAGGCAAACTGATCCAAACCATAGCAGCCAAACTGGCGTTAAATCGACAACGCAGGTCTTCTACAACTTTGGCATTGAGAGACTTGCATTGGCTGCCTATGCAGCAAAGAATACAATTTAAGTCTCTCTGCATTGTTTTTAAAGCTGTTCATGAATTGGGCCCTAAACCATTACAGAGAAAATTCTCGTGGTACTTGCCCGCAAGAAATCTCCATTCCTCCTCAGCCTATTTAGTAAATACCACAAAATTCAAAAGATCTAGAACAGGAGGGAGAGCCTTCAGTACGGTGGCCTCCCGGTTATGGAACAACCTTCCGATGGATATCAGGCAGTCTGACAATCTCACGCATTTCAGGAAAAAACTGAAAACTTCGCTGTTCCCGAGAGAGGAGTAACATGCAGATCTATCTTGTCCTCCCCTGCCTAGTATATATTCTTGTATGACTAGTATGTAGTTAACACCAAGGTAACTCTCTCAGCGCCAGGATACCCGTAGGGTGACAGAGCGCTATATAAGACCATATTAGATTACATTACATTACAAGCTTGAATGAATCCAGTGGCACAGTGAGCCTGGGACCCACGTCTGGGCATACCGGCGCACTTAGGGTGTGAAAGCAAAAGACAAACAGATGATGGACGGAATGCAGAGCAAATCAAACATTCACCCCCAGGCAATAGATCTGGGTTAAATCCATCGCTCCTTTGCTCACCATGCCACCCCAGTTTAGACCCAGCCATATGCAAATCAGTCTTGACCCTGTGCTTCATGGGAACAGTCCAGCCCGAACTGCCAAGCCAGGTTCTCCCTGGACCGAAAACAAGCATCCTGGGACTGATTTAGGGGCATCACCCCTCATCAGCCAGGCTAGCTTGAATCCAGTGGCACAGTGAGCCCGGGTCCCACGTCTGGTCCCAGGATGCTTGTTTCCAGTCCAAGGAGGACCTGGCTTGGCAGTTCGGTCTGGACTGTTCCCATGAGGCACAGGGTCAAGACTGATCTGCATATGGCTTGTTAACCAGGGACTCATAAGTAAATTAAATATTCCGACTGGGGATAAGCCAATGTTACTATGTTTTAAGGAGCGAGCACAGGCACCTTAGCACTGGTCAACAGTGGTAAAGTGCACAGAGTCCTAAGGCCAGCAAAAACAAGATGAGCAAAAATGGAGAAAGAAGGCAAAATGTTTTGGGGGAAAAGCACCCTAAGGCTGACAGTTCTAACAATTATTGAATATACATATTTCACACCACTAACATCATTGTTACTAAAACCTCAAATGTTAGCTGGTATTATGTGGTAGTACTTATTTTCTCAACCTTAGTTGATAACACTGTGAGATTGTAAGCCTGCACCAGACAGAGTTTTATCACTATCCACATCACCAACAATATGGGCTTTCTATTGACTGCTGACTCGTCCTTCCCTCTAATTTTATAGCCTCTGGCCCAGATTTGCTATTCTTTTGCACCAGCGGAGGGGCACTTGGTGCCCTGCATCTTCTCCCTTGGCTGCCAGCCAGCACAGCTGTCCGTATGTCTCCCGGGGCCTCCCCCTCTGGCGATGAGATAAAGCTGGTATGCGTTAAATTGAAGGGAAAACGTCTACTGCACTCAAAAGGCAGACTCAGGACAACGGACGTCTGAGAAGCATCCACATGCCGATCTTTTAACATCACATTACAATGTGGCTTACAGAATCACCCCATGCCAGGGCAGCAGCTCAAATCACATAAAAAGAAATGCGAGACAGGAATCTGACATGCCCAGACTCCTTGTCTTAGTCCGTAAACTGCTGGGGCTGCTAGCCATGATCAGGATGGATGCTACTTTTCAGCATGCTTTTGAGTTTTCTTGTCACCAGGTGGATATTGTTGCTGGAGTAATGATTGGGACGAGCACCAAAAGGATGTAGAGTTAATAGATCACTTGTCAAAAGTAGGGCATCTCTTGAAATTGATTAGTTTTGCCAGTTACACAAAAACTAGATGTTTTTGCACGTGCTAAAACAAAAAGCCCGTGGTCTGGAGAAAGAAAATCAAATGGTGCACATTTAACCAGAATAAAACGCGCTAAAGGTATTAGTATATTGGGCTTAAATATGCGCGACTAATTCACTATTCTAAAAGAGGGGCCTAGGTCATGTAAGGTAGGGTGTGTGTGGGTGTGTGCACACACATATAACAGTCCAAATTACTTTAAATTCAATTCTAATTGTACTAATTGTCTTCTTCACACAGCTGAAGTCTGGGAATTAGCATATGATGACTTAGCTGATGAAGCAAGTTGCAGTCTGATAATAATTACCATTTGAGTCCTATTAGAATGCTGCAAATTAAAATCTGTTGTGAATTGCTACTGGAAATGTTTCCCTGCTGTTAAATGTTGATAACTGTTAATGAATGCTAACAGGGTTGAACCAAAGGTCAAGCCCTTTAATTTCTATCATGGTGAGTTACACTAGCACACCTTATATGAGATTTTGTGGTGATGGCAGGGCTTTCCTTGCCATGCGTGTTATGTTATATATAAGCCAAACCTGATTGTATGCCAGCATTCATCGCCACACTATTACATTATGACTGTTTGTGACCATTTGACTTAGAGCCTAGAAAGCGGTTTTGAATGACAACTGTTTGAATAGTAATGCTAACAAATGTGTGAATGATTCCCATGTTTTTATTTTTGAAACTCCAACAAGACAAAGAAGGCACTTTGTCTTCATCCATAAGGCCGTTTCACCTTGTACAGCATTAGCTTGGAAGGAAGAGATGCTGTAATCCTCGCCCTTCTGCAGGACAGCATGTAAGCGAGAGTGCCCCCCTTCATTGTCCATACGAAATCTTTGGAAACTAAGGTGTAAAGAGAATCCAGGACACGGAGGTGTTAGAAACGCGGTCCATGCTCAGGGGCACATGCTGAAAGATCGCATTACAATGGCAGGTCAGCAGCGAAGTAAGATATTCGGGTAAACTACTATAACTTGGCATGCTTTAAAGTAGTTAAGTGATACAGTCAAGTAGCTATATGGGTAAAGATACTTTTGAATAACAGGAATTTTAGACTCATCAGAATAGGGATGTGTGATGACTTGTTTGGGGCTTTC
Organism: Calotriton arnoldi; assembly: GCA_963921515.1. NCBI lineage: Eukaryota > Metazoa > Chordata > Amphibia > Caudata > Salamandridae > Calotriton > Calotriton arnoldi. The sequence continues at coordinate 297,642 of CAWUFW010011905.1, read as the reverse complement.
CTTGGGTTACCTCTGAATTTATATATGAATGTTGTTATTTTAATAATAATTACTATATTTCTGATACATTGGTTGTATGGATGATTTGTATTTAATAAATAACCAGGACCACTAGAATTATGCGAGTCTGCAGCCACAGTTTCTTTTGCATAATTATGGATTTGTGACATTTGCCACATAATCCATCATCTACTGCATATTCTGCAGATTTTAACAAAAAATAAATTTTGTTTATAGCTCAAGCGGATCAAAAGTTATTAAAAATGCTCAATGCCTTGGGCGTGGTTTGGAGCAGAGGAAGATGGCTCATTCACCTCCTCACAGGAAATCATCTTTAAAAGATATATCTGCGGTATAAGGACACCACTAAGGCAGCAACAACAACACGGGAGCTCGCCTTGTTGCGGGGGACCTTTCAAACCTGTTACATCCCAGTGACATGCCCTCGGAGCCAGATGCGGAGCGTGTGAATCAGCTGAGTCTCTCCACCTCAACGCCGCTCTGAGCGCAGCCTCGTGAAGCCGAGGAGACCTGATGTACTAAGTCGGTAACCACTGCTTCAGCTACAGCTTTCTGATCATTGATACTGTCAGCGGGGTAAGCCTCTTGCAAGTAAGATCAACATTTTGTAACGAGAGGAATTATTTTTATAATCCGATCGTCGCGTCGCTACCTGACTGACTGCTTGCCTGACTCTAATATGGCGGCCGCTAGCAGGAATCAAGCTTTAAAAGTGTGATCATTAAAGTTCATTAAAGGTGATCAACATAATCTGGCATTAGACATATACGGTCACTAGCCACGGTCCAATAAGTAAGGAAGAAAGCGCTTTGATATATCACAACAGGTGAGTCATTGCCTGCCTGCTGCCTGTCTCCAAAATGGAGGACACTAACGATCCCTAGAAATGCGATCAAACGCGTTGGGCCATCGCAACTATACCACGGAGGACCATCGCATGCTTAGCGCCTGTATTAATCGCCTGAAGTAACCTCCTAGGAGTCACAGGGGCACAGATTCGATCTTGCTAAGCCCATACTACAAGCTTGGTGCTGCATGGGTTAAGCACACAAATGCCACTAATAAAATGGCGGCCATCCACGATTCATGAGATTAATGAGACTCACTTTACTAAAAGGGACACAGGGTGCCTTGATAGGGAGCATCACTACATGTAACAATGCACATGTCTAGAAGAAAAAGTAACACACGTGTCCAGAAGAGTAAACAAGCATCTATGCGCTTCAATCGAAATCAATCAATCTAAAACACTCTCAATAAGCCACAAAATGGCGGATGTCTTTTATAAAAGAGAGGAAAGTAGTCAAATTAGCAAACAAATACTGTGAGAGAGGTATCAGGAGAATCGTAGAAAGCGGCAGAAGACAGTGGAGCAGAGTGAGCAGCAAAATAAGGAGAGAAGGCATCAAAGAACAGCGTAAAACAGGAAACAGTAAAGTATAGCAAAAAACAACAGAAAAAGAAGATACAACAAAAACAGCAGAATTGCAGGAGGTAAAAAGGTCCTAACAGAGACAATAGACAACAACATTTGACAGCAGACATAACCGGAATAAAGATCTGGTAGATAGTAAGGTCATTGGGGTCATAACGCTCGATAATTGCGAGTGTCAATAACGAGGGTTAACAAAAACGGAACAACAGAATCTGCAGAACCAGCAATCCAGGAACCCAGCAACTCAAAAAAATGGAACGATAGAACCTGCAGAACCAGCAATACAGCATCCCAGCAACTCAACCCATACCATCAGATGGAGAGTAAACCCTTCAGAACTGCCCACGTACAAGCTCTGCAACAAATACTACCTCTGCGCAAAAATGGCAGAGAAAGAGAATAAAACAAGTTTAAAGAGAGTGAAAGCTGACCCCCCAAATCCTGACTCTCCAACTAAAAATAAGCAGGACATTAATTCCACCATGGAAACCATCCTAAAAAACTCGCAGATGTACATGACCTGGCGAAATCAACAAAATAGAATACTGATATTATGCAGAGTGAGATCTCCGCAATCTCTCAAGACATGAAAATGACCAACTCTAAGATTGCAGAAGCAGAAAGCAGGATCAGCAAATTGGAAGACTCTGATTCTAAACTGACCAAATCCTTTCAGGCACTCAATGAATACGCTCCTCGCAGGTTTGTAGGACAGGAACAGACGGGGAAATCTTCACATTTTTCGGATCCCGGAAGGTGACGAGGATTCAGCTGGATCATGCATCGCTTTTCTGGAAAAATGGTTCTCACGAGCCACAAATCTGGTGTTCTCCAAACCTTTAGAAATCGACAGGGCCTATGAGGAATATCCCAAAGCACAAATCTCCGAGACCGATTGTTTGTGAGCCACTTCGATACCAACACGTTGAGCTGATTTTGGCCTTCATGAGGAAACAAAACCACACACAATGGAAGGGCAACAAATTCTTCATATCTCAGTACTATTGCAAGACCACAGTTGAGACAAGGAAAGGCTTCCTAGCCCTTCGCCTGAGACTCAAGGCCCTGAACTACAAATTCTCTGTTGCTGGTCCAGCGAAATATCGCGTCTTAGTGCAAGGGACTCCTTACATCTTCACGGACCATACTGATCTAAAGAAATTTTTTTACGAGAAAGAAGAGTCTATAATGGATACATCAAACCGCATCATGCCTAGTAAGATGCCCAATCCTAATTCCTAATGTGTAAGTGTATAAGTTTCTGTCAGCTCTAGACAGTGAACTGTCTCAAGACTCATGGATTTATACAAGGTCCCCACATATGTAAGCTTTTGTTAGGGTATAACAGTTGTGTATATGCTCACTACTGTTAGTGATCACTTACTCTAGTAGAAAATTGCTCCACTGTTTACTTCACAGTTTGTCTGAGCCGACACTCAGTAATTCTTAACCTGGTATTATCACACGATTACTACATGAATCCGACAAATGTACAATTGTGCTACCATACTTCACCGCTGTTGCAAGTGCACTAACTAAATGCACTGCATTTCAATCTCTACTTGATATCGTGTTCTCTTGCTCCTAACAAACTAGCACACTCGTTTGTTTGTCCTGAACTCTAAGGTTCTGTTCAAAATGATTAATATGCAATCATAAGGTCAACCTTGTCCAAAGGAATCTCACACTAAATGCTCAGGCTCATACTGACCTACATGGCAAGAGTTAACAACTCTACTAACTCCAATAACATACATTCTGAGCGGCTCATGCATGTTTTCATTAATGTTTTCAATGTGCTCATTGTTCTCAATGTGCTCATAAAGGTTTTCAATTTGCTCATTAATGTTTTCAACGTTCTACATATCACAGTTGTGCATTATAGTTAACATTTGTAATAGTTGCAGTATTGTGAATTCTTAGTAGAGTCATAACATAAAGTCTTAACTGTTAATTAAAATGCTTAACTTCACCTGTTGTTTGCAGATATTCAGGATAATATTATGATCTCTTAGTAGGTGTATAACATAAGGTTCTAACTGGTAACCAAAAAGCCTTAACTTTAAATTCTGATTGCAGATATTTTGATGAGTATCTATGTTTTCCTGGAGGAATGCTTCTTCTTCCTCTTATCGCCATACCTGTTCACTACTTGGGGGGTGGGGGTTTGGAGGCCGGGTTATCAGAAGGGGTATTCGGTTTCTCTTATTGTTTTATTTAATTATGTTGTTTTCTAATGTCACTGTTTTCTTAAATCTTGTCAGCCTCAATTTCCATTCTGTCAGCACTCCCAAGAGGAAATTGACACAATCTCACCACACAAAGGCAATTCGACTAATTCACAAATTCACTAGGAAGGTGAACCCCACAGACATTTTATGTCTACATGATGATATTGCTTGGTCCCTTAGGCATCGCTCATTACATTCAAGGAAACACACACGTACACAGATGAATATGCAAAAACAAACGTTGCTCACCCTAAGAATGTTGCTCATCCTAAGAACTACTAGACACTTGGACTCCTACTACACAATTCCTTGTAATGATCTTGTCTATATAGACCCCCAGTACATTAATGACGATGAGTTCGACAACTCAGAATATTAACATAATATCCATGAATGTTAAGGGTATCAACCACCCAATCAAAAAGAGGAAAGTCGTGACTACATCTATAAACAAAAAGGGGATATTATTCTTTTGCAAGAAACTAAGATTGATGCAACAAATCTTAACTTACTTAGATCTAATCAATACTCCTACGTAATATGTTCTGCTGCCATAGGTAAGAAAAATGGAGTGTTAACTCTAATTTCAAAGAAATTCAACATAGACGTAATTACATGCACATCTGACTCACAAGGGAGATGGATTATTTCCACACTAGCCAAACATGGGACAGAATTCTTTATCGCAAACATATATGCACCCACCAAGGACGACCCTGACTTTTGGAATGAACTTTCTATACAACTCAAGCTAATCCCTGTCTCTGCAACAACCATTTTTGTGGGCGATTTCAACCTACCACTAGATCCCACACTAGACAGGAACTCACACTGCCCTTTCAGACCGAACAAATCACACAAAGTGCTCAAACAACTTTGCGAGGAATTTAACCTGATTGATACATGGAGAACACAAAACCCCACAGAAAGAGACTACACCTTTTACTCTCACCCCCATAAGTCATATTCGCGTATCGACTACCTTCTTATATCCGGAAATGCCATTAATCGGATTGACCAAACTACTATTGAACCAAGGGTGATATCAGATCATTCCTGCATCACCTTATCAATTAGTGATCCAGCTCCATGCACAAAACAACCTCTCTGGAGATTTAATGATGAAACCATTTCACCGGAAAAGAATAGATTACTAATTGAACAGACCATCAGAGACTTTCTGTAAGAGAATAAAATAGGTGATACCTCTGACCTCATACGTTGGGAAGCACTAAAAACCACAGTGAGAGGGGTAATTATTAAAATAAGTTCGGCCATGAACAAGGAAGCAAATAACACTCTCCAGAAACTAGAAAAAGAGATCTTAGAATTGGAGAAACAACACATCTTATCTAGGGATGATCTACTTTTAAATAAAATAGTGAACAAGAAGTACGAATATAATAAAATTGTAGGCACCAGAGCTGGAGTCTGGATCAGTAAACAAAAAAGCATCAAACTATGTAAACAAAACAGGGAAAACTTTAGCATCCTATCTGAAATTCAAAATGCAGAAAAATATAATAAATGCGTTAAAAGACTCGCCAGGCCTCGTTCACACCGACTCAAACAAAATAACGGAAATATTTAAAGATTTCTATCAAATATTATATGAGAAAAATACAACACTGGTCTTCTCGAAGTGCCAAAACTACCTAAACGAATATAACCTGCCAACTCTCTCAGAACAAGAAAAAAACTTCATCAATGGCCCAATAACATCTGAAGAAATTGTAGACACAATAAAAAAATAAAAACAGGGAAAGCTCCAGCCGGATGGGTATATTGCCAAATCTTTAAGACCTTTGCCAACCCACTAATCTCTCCACTACTGAACCTGTTCAATCACTTCTCCGAAACAGGACAAATCATGGGCACCCCAGCAGAAGCAATCATTACTGTGATACCAAAAGATGGTAAGGACCCTTGTCTCCCTAAAAGTTATAGGTCTATTTCATTGATAAATTTGGACTGTAAAATCTTCACCATGATTTTTGTGAACCGTTAACAAAAACATATCTCTATACTCATACACCCCTCACAAGTTGGAGTTTTAAGGAATAGGCTCTCCAGGGACAACAACAGGATTTTATGTCAAGCAATAGAGCAAGCCAAACTTTTGAAATCCCCAACAGCCGCTATCACACTAGACGCTGAAAAAGCATTTGATAAGGTGGACTGGTCTTACTTGAAAGCAGCTCTAGAAAAATTTAATCTAGGCGAGAACCTAATTCGTATGATCATGGCCCTTTACTATAAACCAACCGCAAAGGTAAGACCAGAGGGCATCATCTCCTCCCCCTTAGACCTAAAACAGGGCTGCCCACTCTCCCCATCCTTATTTCTATTAGCAATAGAGCCCTTTCTATGTCATTTAAGAGATAACAAAGACATTACAGGTATGCAATTCGGAGACACAACAGTCAAAATTAGTGCCTACGCAGATGATGTTCTAATCATCTCTGAAAATGCTGACAAAGCTATCCCAGCCTTAATGTCCACGATGCAAAGATTCTCAGAAATCTCAGGATACAAGCTTAACAAAGACAAAACGGAGGTAAAGCTTTTTAACAACTTCGGCAACAAAGGAATCATAGGGAACACTGGCCTAGCATGGCAACCAGGGTGTATTAAATACTTAGGAATAGAGTTTGCAAAGGACCTAATCACCACCCTACAGACTACCGAAAGTGTTCTTATCAAAAAAATCAACTCACTTCTAGATGGTTGGTCTCCAAAGTTCCTGTCCTGGTGGGGGAGAGTAGAAACCTTAAAAATGATGATCACTCCACTAATCAATTATCTAATCAGCATGCTCTCCTTAACCCTTTCTAATGACTCCCTTAACAAAATTGATAATATTTTTTATTCCTTCCTTTGGCCAGGGAAAAAGCCAAGAATATCACTTAAAAAACTTCAACTATCCAAAGAGAATGGTGGTTTAGGGCTTCCCAACTTCAGGAATTACCAAACAGCATATCTCTGTAAACAGGGACTCTTGTGGTTCGACGATGATCTGGATTATTTGCCAATATGGGTGAATATAGAGAAATTGCTTCTAAATAACATCCCGCTTTCTGCGGTCTTAACAATGACCATCAATCACATACCACACTCTAAATATATCATCTAAAACACGAAAGGTGCGCACCTGCGGCTAGACCACCTTTTGCAGATAAAAATCAAAAAGTCCAACCTGACCTCTCTATGGTACAATCCAACTCTGAAAATAGTTGGACAAATGACATACTGGCAACAATGGTCGACTCATGGTATTAATTTAGTCAAAGACCTCTTTGAGGACAAAGACCCACAACCTTTCTCGAGTCTGCAAACACGTTTTAGTTTAGATCCACCAGACTTCTATAAGTTTTTAAAATTAAAAGCTCAACTAACGAAACTCTCATTACTCCCCTTGCATCCATCCATTCTCACGTTGAGGGGGCTGCTATTAAAATCTGGGCACATAGTTTCTAAAATATATAAATTACTACTCCCCACCCCAAGAAAATCACACTCCTGCAATGAACTGAAATGGGAATCAGAACCTAACTCCAAAAATATATCATTTGACTGGAAAAGTATACACAAAACACCCCTCTCAAACAAGATATCAATGTCACTTGCATAGACAAAATACATGATCATTAATAGAGCCTACTGGATGCCATCCAGAATTTTTAAAGTAAACCTATCACAGAGCCCGACTTGCTGGAATCGCCAACTTCAGGAAGGGGATTTGAGTCATATGCTTTTCCATTGCCTCGTTATACAAAACTACTGGGACAAAATCTTTGACTGTATAAAAAACACTTTCAATATTGAGCCCTCTAGAGAATTCTCCTATATCCTTCTTGGTTATCTAGATCCTCAACTACACAACGAGGGTGACAGTTGTCTCTTAGACTTAATGCTTACACTTGCATGTAAACTAATTCTTAATAACTGGAAAAAAACTAAGACAGTCACCTTTAGGATGTGGCAAGAATGGCTCTCCTTTCTTAGAGGGGCGGATAACCTATCTCTACAACTATCGCTTTGGCGGTCACCAAATAGAAAGATGTGGGACTCACTGGACGCAACTTCTTTCAATTACGACCCACCCTGATTAACCGTATATCCATACTCCACTCCTGGGGTTAGGTTGGTCCTAATGTTAACTGGTAGGCCATTTCCTTGGAGGGTCAGACTTATGTAATCAAATTAATGCTGACAACCTTTCTTCCATCATATCGTACATTTCTACCATAGTTTACGTTTTCTTTTCTATCCCTTTAATCATTTATGAAGTATGGACGATGACATGCTTTATGACCTGAATCAGATCTACAAACCTAACTATTGAATATTATGTAACAAGATGCCTTAAAGACAACCATAGGTACAACACATATATTCAAGGTACTAAGACTTCACTCGAATTGTTATCTCAAAGGGTATAAAGATACTTCAACAGGACCACAGGCACAATATATGTTGTTAATGTATCAAGGTATCATTGGATGGATGTCTTCCATGTACTAAAATGCGTTTAATGTCATGTTGTCAATTACCTTATTCATGCTATGTAGTAAGCAACAAGACGCCTTAATCACGAACATAGTCACAAGTTATGTGATCAATGTATTCAAGGTATGAGTCGACTTGATGTTTCAATATGTATCAGGATGTTGTCAAAGCCATGATGTCAAACAGCTTTTTGCGGACTACAACGACCTGAGTCTTAAGTATACCATCTCACGTGCGTCCGAATCCCTTTCTTTTAATCTTAAACATCCCATTAGAAGCATGTCTTTGACCGGAAATATGTTTACTTTCCTTCTGTTGTGATTTTATACTTTGTTTTACCTTCAGTGTTATTTGCTGCCTATTTTCTGGAAATCTTAATAAAAATTATTAGAAATGAAAAAAAAAATGTGGAAATGTGTCCATGCGCAATGGAAGGCATTTCACAAAGGTTAACGGGTTGTATGACAGAGGCATGCATGGCTAAACCACGTGTGCTTCTACCACGCAGCCCGAACAACGAATGTGTCTGAACAACGCATTCCTTTGCCACGCAAGCCTTGAACATGCTTGCCTTCATCACACAATTTCGTGGTAAAGGCATGTTTGGTAAACGGATGTGTGGTAAAGTTCACACCCCAGCCCCCCCGCCCTGACTCCTAAAATCTTGGCCCCTGCCCTATAATTAACCTGACCTCGACCGAGGCCTAAAAGCTACCACCATCCCTAAAACCTTAAACTACGCTGAGCCCCCTGCCCTGAGCCCTAAAAAGTGCCCGCCCTGAAATCTGCCCCTTCCCTCCCATGGTCCCTTAAACTTGGCCCCTACCTTAAAACCTACCCCAACCCCCCTGCCTAAACCCCTAAAAACTGCCTCCGTGCCCTGAAAACTGAACCCCTTCTCCCCATGCCCTGAGCACTAAAACTTTGCACCCTGCCCTAAAACCTACCCCGACCCCAGCTCCCCACCCTGAGCCCTAAAACCGGCCCCTTCACTTAAAACCTACTCCCCCCGGCCCCAGTTCAACTTGCCTCACCGCATCCCGGTCCTTCCTGCAGGTCCTCCCTTCCGGTTCCTCTCCCCACCCGCTTATTTTTTTATTTTTTTATTTAAAATGTTTTGTATATCGCGAACAAGACCCCGAGAGGTATCAGACCGCTTCACAGTAATAGGAGAAGATAACACAGTAAAAGGGAATATTGTAAGGCGGTAATAGAGTATAACATAATGAGGTAATAAAAATGTTCAAGGATGCGAACGATAATTACTTGGTACAATAAGGTAGACAATCCTGGATAATACAGTGCTTGAACAAAATAGACGACCAATTGTTATTTACGGCAGGAACCTGTCCATTAGGAGTGTTTTTACTTCATGTTTGAAAGCAGCTGTGTAAGGAATTAGACAGCTAGAATGCCGACTGCCTTAACCACGCATAAGGCAAGTGTTCAGCTTGTGGGGAAACGGCATGTGTGCTTAAATCCACGTTGTGAAGGTCGTTTCCCAGGCTAGCGGTCATTTTTCAGTTGATTATTTTTGTATTTGGTTGTTAAATTGGTACTAATGAGGTGAAATCTCTGCCCAGACAGTATTCCCCAGTGGACAAATTCCAAAATAATGAATACTATAAAAAATGTGCTGCAGTATGCTCCATAATTTGCCTTTTCTGGCCACATGATTTAGTGAACCCAGCCACATAAATTCCTGCTAACCTGCAGCATAATTCCAATTGCCCTGAAAAAAACCAATCAAAATAAAAAATAAATCATTGTGTGTGTCTACTGTTTTAGGGAACTGGGGTGGATTTCTGCTTTATAAATATCGTCGGCAGATGAGAGATGTTCTGATAGGGTTGTGTGACTCTTAACGTTTCCTGCCTACAGGGGGATAACTCGATATCAAGAGCAGTGAGATACACCTAGAAGTTCTCCTTTACTCCGAAGAGGTTACAATATGTATATTTCTTCTTGGAGGTAAGTGATATATGTGGGTGTGCCCCCGAAAGTGGTAGGCTCATAACAATTTGGTTTTCTCTGCTGTCAAATTGTAATTTATTTCCTCATTGTTGAGAAACGATAAATTGAAGAACCAAAAAATAAACCCATCCCCAAAAGTTCACAAACTCTTAATCTCAGGCCAAAATGCTCTGCTCTTTACAAAGATCAACTTTGCAAAACTTGGCCTGCTTGTGAAACGTCTGGATAAAATATATTTCTTGTAACATTTTCTTGCAAAACATTTTTTCAAGAGAATTCTCCCACATGATTTGTACAGGGAATTGTTACTGTAAATCTACTTTTGCATGTTTCAAACTTTGAACAATTCATAAAGTTTTGATTAAGTAGAAACTTCATAACTTTAGACCCACACCATCCAGTTTTTTTTTTCAATGCAACGTGATTTAGCCGAAACTAGCCAATCATTTTAGTTTCTGTTAAAGGGTATGAGCTGCTCCATTTTGTAGCTTCCGCAGGTTTTTTAACCACCTTTCAAGTGCCATTCGTAGGTGGCTGTAATTTAATGATTTTAATGGGGGTTGGGAGTTCAAATGGAGGCACGTACTCATGTCATTTATGAGGAGAAGGTCTAAGTGACAAGCGAAAAATGCTAAGATTCAGTTTTAAAAAATAGCATTGTATAAGAACTATTTGAAAGCACGTCCTGTCTTCTTTGATTATTGCTCTGCTTTTCATCATCCCCAAAACCAGTTGGTCATTTTCTGTTGTTTTGCTGCACATTTATAATGTTCATCATCCACAAATTTAGTGTTAAACGTAGGTATATATTTTTTCTTTTGCTTTGAAGCATGTGTGTGCTACTAAGCATCCATATTTTCCATATTTACTGAGGATGGGCTTAAACGGCATAATCCTAAAGAGTATTGCAAGCTGATATGGAGATTCATAAGCACATTTAAAAATCAAAATGCAATGATTTTATATTTTACTCAGCTGGCGAATTCACAAATAAGAGGCATACAAATTTCAATGGTTGAATAAATGAGAGAGGGCCGTTCCAGAGCAATGTCAGCAGATTCTTGAGTCACAGACGTCCGGTCATACGTGCCCTTGCTATTCCTTTCAATTATGCCATTTCACAGCGGAGCAGTGCTTAATTTTAGCTGTTGGCTCAGGTGGAGCCCACCGGCACTGTTTTTTGGGGACGAGCACCTATTTTCCATTATTAAACTTTAACCCAAAACAAGAAAGAGAAAGGCAGAAAAGAGGGAAAAGAGGGAAAGAAAGAAGCAAACCCAGTAACAAAGGAACAAAGCGGGAATAAAAAAAACCTGTAAGGCTGGGAAAATAGGGGAAAAATGTATGGTGGCGAATAAAAGAGGCATGAAGTGAAATCAAGACTAGATAGCCATGGCAATAGGCAGCCAAGATATTTGGCAGCGCAGGCTGTAGGCTTCCGAGGAAAACTTTGTGGGCAGCACTTATTCTTTCATAAATTAGGCACTGGGTGGGGGTAAATGAAATAACATTGGATATGGGTCGTATTCAATGTATGCCAAGAGTAGTTGTACCCTTGCCTTGAAATTCGTACTTGTAAAGCGCACTTATACCCCCAAAGAGGTGTCCTGGCGCTGTACGCATACCGCTGTGGAACCCTTCCTGGCTTTTCCCTGTGAAATGTCCACTCCTGGGCACCCCCAGGGTGAAGCCAGGCATCCCAGCGCTGTTGGGGCCGTTGTAGCGATTAAGCAAGCTATTGCCCAGAGTTGGGCCCATGATTAGAATAGGCACCGAGGCGAGAATTATCAGGTCCGAGGAAATTGAGCCCAAGACCCGCCGAGGCGGGAATTGAACCCTGGTCCCGGCCAGATCTCTGCATCAGGGTCTGCCGCTCTAACCATTGAGCCACACTTCTCAATGGTCTCCACATCTCAACTACACAATATACATATATATATATATATATATATATATATATATATATATATATATATATATATATATATATATATATATACACACACACATATATATACAAGCATATATATATATATATATATATATATATACACACACACATATATATACAAGCATATATATATATAAATAAATATATATGTATTTATTTATATATATATATATATGATCAAGGCCGGGAATCGGCCGAAACGTGTCATGGCGGCATGGTGTTGTACTAATAAACACTATTTGCACTGAAATTGGGTCTACTCTCGTTCTTCGAGCAGGAACACTGGGCGAGCTTTACTGGATATATATATATATATATGTATATATATTTATATATACACACACACATTACCTATGGGTGGAAACCAGTAGGTAGCTATAGTTAGGATCTAGTTTCCATACACCGAGCATTTATTTATTTGCCAATAACTTTGACGTCGTCTGATGAATCCTCGCGAAATTTTAAAAACTAGTATGACCCTCCCTCCAGCTGCTGTCTTGAAAGCCTCATGGTGATCCGTCAAGCGGGGCTGAGAAAAAGGGGGGTCCCAAAAAAACAGAAGCGAGGCTCCCTCGCTTCTGTAATCTGAGCTCCAGGGTGAGCCAGATCCCGTGGGCATGTACTATATATGTAGGAGGGGGCACACAGGGCCCCTCTCCTTGGGTTGATAAAAGCCCTTGGGACCCCCAGGAGTTACCTGCTCAGCAACCTCTGTGCCCTGGGGACCCCCACCTCCCTGGGCAAATCTGAAATTAATGCAGGGGGCCTCACAGCCCTGGGGACCGCCACCTCCCCAAAGCATTAAAAAATATGTATGCGGGTGGTCCTGCCGGGCCCACCAATGCCCCAGGGACCGCCACCTCCCAGGGCTAAATATACCATTAAAGGGGGGCCATGTGCCCCCCCTGCAGCCCGAGAACCACCACCTCCCCGAGGCTAAAGATAATGCAGGGGGCACGAGGCCCCCCGCAGCCCCTGTGACCACCACCTCCCCAAGGCTAAGTAATGCAATGGAAGGATGCTGTCCCCCTCCTTGACCCATAGATGGCCATGTGGACTGCCACCTCCCTATGTCTGAAAGCAATGCTGGCTCACACAGGACGTGGGGTGCCGAAAGGGACTGCTGGGGCCTTCAGGCTTCCCCTGCGGTCCCCAACAAAAGTCAATGGGTGACACTTTGAGCTGTCATCAGTGATGTCACTGACCATGCCATGAGTGATGTAATGTGTGAGGTCATAAGCAGTGCATTGCGGGGGCGTAAGTTATAGTTAGCTCGGGTAACTATAACTGCTGAATTTCTATGGTTTTGTACGAGTGAAATCTGAGCCTAACTATAACGTCCCCATAACCTTTGTTTTTTTCAGTGAATATATTTATTTATATAGATATATATATATATATATATATATATATATATATATTACTCCCTCCTGGCTCGAGTTCGTACGGACCCCTGGCGCTCTCGATCCGGTGCAGGTTTCAAGGCAGAGCCCCGCCGTATTAATTATATCCACATTAATCCTTCCAGATTATAGAAACCGCACTCACAAAGTGTAGTCTTCTCCAATTAATTTATTTTCCACAAAGTATCCAGTTAGAGGAACAACCGACGCGTTTCGTAAACACAGTTTACTTGATCACGGTTGACATGTTACTTTTGAATCCTCCAATTAATACACTTTTCCAACAACATGTGATCTCTGACATCATCATTTTCGATCAAACCCTCCATGTTGAATTGTGGGATATGTAGTCAATTGTTTAAACTAAAAGTGAGAACATTTATAATTACCCATATTTTTTTTAAAAAATACCTGAAAATCACCCTATTTGTGTACATTACTTCAACTGATCTTACAAAATTATTCTACGTTTTTTTTATATATATATATTTTTTTTTATATAATTTCTTCAGTGCCTTTACATACATTTTTATGACTATCTACTATCTACTCCCCTAAACCATCCTTGAGTCTTGAGCAATTTGTTTGCTAACATATACTTTTACCACTACTTCAAAAGGGAAATGATTTTATTATATCCTATGTCACCAAAAAATATATCTTATATTTACAAGTCTCAATGTATGACTATCGCCCCCCAGTGGGCTTTCATATTTTACCGACTATTTCCCTTTGGGCAGTTTCTATTGTGATTTCTGACAACTAGTTATTATACGGGGTACACGACCCATTCACCGATGATTATTATTTTAAACAACGAGATATTCATCCCTGTTGACCCAAGGCTATAAGTTTTATCACATGTCTTTATTAATGCCCCCCAGTGGGCCTATATCATTTAGTCATTTTTTACATATCTATCTCTATTTGGTGATTTGATTCCCTTATTTAAGTGGGACCATTATTCCTAGAAGGACGATTTTTAAAAAAATCTATTAATGTGTGATGTTTCTACACAATTATTATTTTACAAACATTCTCACATTATTTATGTTCTTATTACAGTTCTTTTCCATCCATCAACTACCAAACTAAAAACCAGTTCATCTCCTTACAGATGGACATGTAAGTCCTCACTTTGATTTAGTCCATATGGCATCAGTGTTCTGAATTTCAGAATCTGTCTTGATTCTCTTCTTCTTAACTTTTTACCCGATCTCCTCCTCTTACATTTAGTGGGATCGACTCCAAAGCATAAAAAGTTAATTGTTTCCAATCTCCTTTGTGCTCCACTTCCATGTGTTTGGCGATGGCATTGCTCCGATCTCTATTTATCGTCGCACGGACGTGTTCTAATATTCTCTTCTTTAACTCACATATCGTACTGCCAATGTACATTAACGGGCAAGGACATTCCACGACATATACAACAAATTGGCTCTTGCATGTTATTAGATCCCTGATCTGCCACATGGTGTTATCCGGAAGTTTCACCTCTGTTTTGTTCTGGGCAATTTGGCAAACTTTACAGTTATAACATTTTAAGAAGCCTTTCGTTTTTAGCCATTGTATCCCTTTCGCTTTCCCACTTCCTTGGTGGTGACTATGAATTAATTTGTCTTTTAAATTTAATAATAAATATTTTTTGATACCACTAAACAGAGTTTGCATGTTCCTGTTATGATATGTAATATCAAGGTCCACGCTCATTTTCAACATTCCTAAATTGTGATATTTACATTTATTATATTTGGATGGGTACCCATGATTTTTCCCACAGTTTGATCTAATTGCAGTAGTTTCCAATTCTTTCGTAAGATCTTCACAATTTGTTTTGATTCATTTGAAAAATCTATGATCAATCTTACTGGATCCTTTTTGGTTTGCAAGCTTTCTATGGGTTTCCTTTTTATTGTTTCTTCTCTTAATGTTTGATCTGCTCTTCTCCAGCTTTTTTCCACTATATGGGATTTATATCCTCGTTGTTTAAATCTTTTAACAGTATTCATGCTCTGTTTTTCCCATTCAGTGTTTTCCGAGCAGATCCGCCGGATCCTAAGGAACTCTCCATAGGGTATGTTGTCAATGACTGTTGCTTTGTGGAAGCTTTCGGCATGTAATATTGCATTGGTCGATGTTGCTTTACGATGTAATGTTGTATGCAATTTATTATCATGGACATAAATCTCTGTATCCAAAAATATGACTCTTTCTTTGCTTATAGTATACGTAAATTTGATGTTTGCACTCGTTGAATTTAAAATTTTGAAATATTCTTCAAATTCTGCTGCTGTTCCGTCCCACACTATTAGAAAGAATTAGCCACATTAGACTTGAACCCCGAAATGAAAAAATTAAAAGAAGATCTGGAAGGATATGTGGATAAACATGAGGAAGTGGTGAAAACGAGAAAACAGGTAAAATTTCAACGCGATAAAGATGACTATTCACAGGGACGCATATTCACATATGCGAGGAAATTTGACATGTTTAAACAGCAAGGACGAATGGATACAGTGACCCCAAGTTCAAGCAGTTTGACATCCCTAACATCGACGGAAGCAAGCGAGGGAGAACAGGAGACAGTGGGAGATTTGGCAAATCGGAATTTTTTAGGGGACATGAGATTAGTCCTCCAACAAAGATACTGGGAACAAAATCGCAATTTCCAACAAAACCCAAGAGGAAGGGGGAGAGGCCGCTTTTGGGAATCCAAAAGGCAACAAGAAGGGGAAAAAGGAGAAAGTGGCTCAGAAGAGAGAGTAGGTACAAAAACAAGGAGTATGCGCAAACAACAGAAATGATTCCCAGTATGAGGGAGGAAGAAACAATTAACACGATGACAATTGCAAATCTCTCAACACGGATGTTAACGGAAATAGAAACATCTTTATTAAAACGAGGAATCAACTACTGTCCAATCCAACAAATGGACCTCGCTCAAACGAGAATTGACATTTATAAATATGTCCGGAAAATCAAGCTTGCAAAAATCTTCGATGAAAATAAAGAGATGGCTAAACATGCAAATAAAGGAAAAATCCAACAAAATGTGATAACATCTGAAACAACATTAACGACCACAAATATGGATGCGTTATTAACATTGGTTAATCTTGATGTAATGGATGAAAGTGAAGTCATCTCAGAAGAAACGGCTTGCCCCCAGAAGGGAGCAGGCTTGAGTGGCAAAAGACCTAAATCTAGTTTTTATCCGCAATTAACTCAAGGAAACAAGATTGACCTCTTCCAAGAGGCAGTGGTTCAAGATCTCTACAAAATCAAGAAAACCAAATTTCGTGACAACTTATCTAAGGAAGAAAGAAAGGCCCTAAAAAGCCTGATGGAGGACAAAATGATAACGATAAAAATGGCTGATAAGGAGGTAACATCGTGGTCTGGAACACTTGTGATTATGAAGCAGAGGCCCACTCCCAGTTAAAAAATAAGGAATATTATCGGAAGCTAGACAAAAATCCCACTCAGGCATATAAAGAAACCTTGGACATAAAAATACAACAATGGCATTTGAAAAATCTAATTGATGAAGATGAGAAAAAATTCTTAACCACCGATCATCCTGTCACAGCGACAATTTACTTCTTACCCAAATTACATAAGAATCCACTCAAACCACCAGGCAGACCAATTGTGTCTGCAAAGGGATCATTATTCGAACCAATTGCCAGTTATATAGATTATTTCTTAATGCCATTTGTATTAAATCTGAGCTCTTATATTCAAGACACCACAGATCTGTTGAGACATCTACAAGATCTTACCTGGCAGGAAACCTATCAACTGGTAACAATGGACGTAACGTCCCTTTATACAAATATTGAAAATGATATTGGGATGATGGCATGCAGCTTCTTCTTAAAGGAAAGAAATATCCAATACAATCAACACAATCAAATGCTAATGGATATGGTCGAAATGTGTTTAAGTCAAAATGTCTTCCTCTTTGGGGAAGAAATATTCCAACAGATCAAAGGATGTGCTATGGGTTTTTCTTTCAGTCCCGGATATGCGTGACTCACAATGGGATGGTGGGAGCAACATCTGGCATGGCATCCGAATAATGACCAATACGTAAATAAGACAGCAAAGTGGCTGCGTTACATTGATGATTTGCTAATAGTGTGGGACGGAACAGCAGCAGAATTTGAAGAATATTTCAAAATTTTAAATTCAACGAGTGCAAACATCAAATTTACGTATACTATAAGCAAAGAAAGAGTCATATTTTTGGATACAGAGATTTATGTCCATGATAATAAATTGCATACAACATTACATCGTAAAGCAACATCGACCAATGCAATATTACATGCCGAAAGCTTCCACAAAGCAACAGTCATTGACAACATACCCTATGGAGAGTTCCTTAGGATCCGGCGGATCTGCTCGGAAAACACTGAATGGGAAAAACAGAGTATGAATACTGTTAAAAGATTTAAACAACGAGGATATAAATCCCATATAGTGGAAAAAAGCTGGAGAAGAGCAGATCAAACATTAAGAGAAGAAACAATAAAAAGGAAACCCATAGAAAGCTTGCAACCCAAAAAGGATCCAGTAAGATTGATCCTAGATTTTTCAAATGAATCAAAACAAATTGTGAAGATCTTACGAAAGAATTGGAAACTACTGCAATTAGATCAAACTGTGGGAAAAATCATGGGTACCCATCCAAATATCACATTTCGTCGGGCAAAAAATTTAAAAGACAAATTAATTCATAGTCACCACCAAGGAAGTGGGAAAGCGAAAGGGATACAATGGCTAAAAACGAAAGGCTTCTTAAAATGTTATAACTGTAAAGTTTGCCAAATTGCCCAGAACAAAACAGAGGTGAAACTTCCGGATAACACCATGTGGCAGATCAGGGATCTAATAACATGCAAGAGCCAGTTCGTTGTATATGTCGTGGAATGTCCTTGCCCGTTAATGTACATTGGCAGTACGATATGTGAGTTAAAGAAGAGAATATTAGAACATGTCCGTGCGACGATAAATAGAGATCGTAGCAATGCCATCGCCAAACACATGGAAGTGGAGCACAAAGGAGATTGGAAACAATTAACTTTTTATGCTTTGGAGTCGATCCCACTAAATGTAAGAGGAGGAGATCGGGTAAAAAGTTAAGAAGAAGAGAATCAAGACAGATTCTGAACTTCAGAACACTGATGCCATATGGACTAAATCAAAGTGAGGACTTACATGTCCATCTGTAAGGAGATGAACTGGTTTTTAGTTTGGTAGTTGATGGATGGAAAAGAACTGTAATAAGAACATAAATAATGTGAGAATGTTTGTAAAATAATAATTGTAAAGAAACATTACACATTAATAGATTTTTAAAAAAATCGTCCTTCTAGGAATAATGGTCCCACTTAAATAAGGGAATCAAATCACCAAATAGAGATAGATATGTAAAAAATGACTAAATGATATAGGCCCACTGGGGGCATTAATAAAGACATGTGATAAAACTTATAGCCTTGGGTCAACAGGGATGAATATCTCGTTGTTTAAAATAATAATCATCGGTGAATGGGTCGTGTACCCCGTATAATAACTAGTTGTCAGAAATCACAATAGAAACTGCCCAAAGGGAAATAGTCGGTAAAATATGAAAGCCCACTGGGGGGCGATAGTCATACATTGAGACTTGTAAATATAAGATATATTTCTTGGTGACATAGGATATAATAAAATCATTTCCCTTTTGAAGTAGTGGTAAAAGTATATGTTAGCAAACAAATTGCTCAAGACTCAAGGATTGTTTAGGGGAGTAGATAGTAGATAGTCATAAAAATGTATGTAAAGGCACTGAAGAAATTATATAAAAAAATATATATATATAAAAAAAACGTAGAATAATTTTGTAAGATCAGTTGAAGTAATGTACACAAATAGGGTGATTTTCAGGTATTTAAAAAAAAAATATGGGTAATTATAAATGTTCTCACTTTTAGTTTAAACAATTGACTACATATCCCACAATTCAACATGGAGGGTTTTATCGAAAATGATGATGTCAGAGATCACATGTTGTTGGAAAAGTGTATTAATTGGAGGATTCAAAAGTAACATGTCAACCGTGATCAAGTAAACTGTGTTTACGAAACGCGTCGGTTGTTCCTCTAACTGGATACTTTGTGGAAAATAAATTAATTGGAGAAGACTACACTTTGTGAGTGCGGTTTCTATAATCTGGAAGGATTAATGTGGATATAATATATATATATATATATATATTCACTGAAAAAACCATAGGTTTCAGATAAGTTATAGTTAGAAATTAGCATAAAAACCTTTGAAATTCACTGAAAAAACCATAGGTTTTAGGGACAGTTATAGTTAGTTGGACATTGCACTCGTACAAAACCCGTGAAATTCCCCCGTTATAGTTAGTTCAGCTAACTATAACTCGCGCCCCCGCAATGCACTGCTGATGACGTCACATATTACATCACTCATGACATGGTCAGTGACATCCCCAGGGGCCTGGCCTCTCGTTGGGGACTGTGGGGGGGTCCCCAAACCCCCCACAGTCCCGCCGGCTCCCCGTGTCCTACGGGAGCCGGCATTGCTTTTACACATGGGGAGCAGCTAACATGCTGCTCCCCATGTGGAAAAGCAATCAGCTTTGGATATTGGAAGAGAGAGCAGGTTTCCTGCTCTCTCTTCCAATATCCAAAGCAGTTTGCAATGACAGGACGCGAGGCTCCGGTCCTGTCATTGCAAACAGCAGTGTCCCGGGGGTAGGCACCCCGGGACACTGCAGGAGCCGGCCCTGGGGGTGGCGGTCCCCAGGGCCACCACAGGCTCCAGGAGGGGGCCGCGCGGCCCCCTCCTTACATTTTGAAAGCCCCGGGAGGTGGTGGTCCCCGGGGCTTGGGGGTCCAAAACGGACCCCCATTGTAATTTTCTTAGTGCCCCGGGGAGGTGGTGGTCTCGGGCGTGTGGGGGCTGGAGCCCCCCACACAGGTTTTTCAAAAATAAAAAAAGAAGCCCCGGGGAGGTGGCGGTCCTCGGGGCTGCGGGAGGGCTCAGAGCCCTCCCGCACCATTATACATAGAGCCCCGGGGGTGGTGGTCCCCGGGCTTGGGGGCCCTTAGAGGCCCCCCACACATAAAATTAACCCCCCCCAGCATGCCCCCGGGACTTGGCCCACCCGGGGGCCAATTAACATCGAAGCTTCGATTTTTTTTTTTTTTCGGCAGGATTCGCGCACCCTGAGCGCATCCTACCGATTTTTAAAAAAATAAAAAAAATTTGCCCAGGGGTCCTTGTGGGACCCCTGAGCAGACCTAGGGGTCAGGGTGTTTCTACCCTGCCCCCTTTGTGCGCTTTGCGCACTTGTTTCTGTCCCTCGGTTCTACCGAGGGATAAAATGGCTGCCAACACTTCCTGATTTGGAGTGTTGACAGCCAATTAGCATGCAGCTCGTGATCGGGAGGGTGCGCGAATCCGACGCGGCCATAGATATATCTATCTTTTTACTTTTGATTTTCTCAGCAACTACTGAACGGATTTACACCATTTAACAAAAAGGGTTCTTTCTGAACCAAGAACTACCTCTTTGCCAAATTTGGTGTAATTCCGTTCAGCAGTTCGGGCTGTAGCCGTGTCTAAAGTTTCCTATGGAAAATTGCATGGGGAAAACACGTTTTGGGACCCCCTTTTCTCGGCCCCCGCTTGACGAATCCCCCGAGACTTTCAGGGTAGGAGCGGACCGGAGCGCCCCACAAAGTTTGAAAATTTTGCGAAGATACGTCAACCGGCAAAAGAGTTATTTCAAATAGAATGTCGCAGATTTCCTATGGATAATAGGTTGTAACTATAACTATCTACTGGCGACCGCCAGTAGATAATATATATATGAACAACAAAATCCAGCTCCCACAGAAACTCTATGGCAGAAGGCACGGACTCGAGGTGTTAAAATTCAGCATTAATTTATTCAGCCAGGTTGCCCTCAATCCCAGAGGCAAAGAGATACGCGTTTCGGCTTTCAGGAAGCCTTCATCAATCTAGTTTGGCGCCAGAATACAAACAGATTAAATAGCTCTTCCCATTGGACCACTTAGTAAACATAGAAAGCATACTCTCGTGCATGCATTCAACGTGCAACTCAGAATGCTCCATAACATATTGTACTACAGCTAAAAACCAGCGTTATTGCAGGTAAGATATAAATTGATACAATACATTGTATAATACAATATTGAGTTTTAGCTGTAAAGATCGTTATGGCAAGTAATATCAGTAATTAAATGCACATGTAAATTATGAAAACATCCACCATGGTAAGAGATTGGTTTTTTATATATATATATATATATTTTGCACAAATTTCCTCCACTTAAGAAAAACCTGCACTCAAGTCCTTAGGAAATATCCATTTGATTTGCAGCTCTTGCCAATAGTATAGGAATGTGTTTTGGCTGCCCACAGCCTTTATCAACCTAACTAAAAGCGCCAATTCTTCCCGCATTTGAACCTGCACAACAGGTGATGTCACTCACATAAACATAGACAAATCACTTTCATCTCAGTCTTTCTTTTTCGGTTTATCATGTTTCTGTTTTACCATCACTTGTTGTACTAAAATAAGTAAAGTTGTTTTTATTTTCGGCACAATAAACAGTTCTTGTAGTCCGTGTATTGGCAATGGAAACATTCTTATTTTCAATACATTCATAATGTGAGCGCTGCTCGATATGACAGTACAAAAAGCAGTACTTGCCATTAATATTCTTTTTTCCAATTAGCTCATAACTTGAACCCTGCATATTTCCAAATGACTTGCTTGACCCCACAAATTGTTCCGCTTTTCAAACGCTGTCGCATTCAAAAGCTGGCGGCCTCTTTCAATATTTTGATCTGTTTCCCTGCCCGCGCCAGTGTGGGCAGGGAAGCAGATCACATGTCTGCTCCCAGCGGGTGGGAGCATTTTCAAAGCTCCCGCCCGCTGGGAGCAGATGTAGGGGCATATTATCAAGAACGGCGTTAAAAATTATCGCCGGTTTAGCGGCAGAAAACTGCTGCTAAAGCGGCGATAATGGGCTTGATAATATGCCCTTGAGAATTTCAATAGAAGTCCATGTTCTGGTGTGAACATGGGCTTCTATTGGAATTCTCCAGGGCATATTATCAAGCCCATTATCGCCGCTTTAGCGGCAGTTTTCTGCCGCTAAAGCGGCGATAATTTTATCGCCGTTCTTGATAATATGCCCCTTGATGTTTTGTTGTTTGTTCCCTCATGGCGGGAGTTTCGAAAATTCTCCCACCTAATGAGAGCAAACACAGGTTTCCCTGCCCGCGCCACTCCAGGCAGGGAAACCACTATTTCACAGGGGTGGGCTCCCTGGACATAGCATCTGAGTCAACCCTGGTGGGTGAGGCCCCTGGGGTAATCAATGGTTCAAGAAGGGAGGCTGCGCATCCCCCTCCCCATGATGAAACAATTTGGCCCTGGGGACTTTAGAGGCTCAAGTAGGGTGACCGTGTGGCCTCCTGCCCATTTTGCAAAATGTAGGCCACGGGTTGGGCTCCCCGGGCATGTCATGGCTCAGGGAAGGGGGCTGTGTGCTCCCTCCCCATGTTTTATGATTTGGCCCTAGGGTGAGCCCCTTGTGGCCTCTGATGGCTCGAGGATGGGGCTCCACATCCCCACCTCTCCATACACAGTATGTTCAGCCCCAAAGTGACTTCCCACGGCCTCTGATGGCTCCGGGAGGGTGGAAGTTTTTGGCCCTGGGGGTGGCTCCCCGGGGCCTCTGGAGGCTCGGAGAAGGGTGCATGCAGCCCACCTTCCCTTCATGAATAGAGCCCTGTGGGTGGTTGCCTCGGGCTTATACTTAATAAATGCGGCCCGGCAGCAATTATTTTTTCTGATCATGTGAGTGTCTTGCAGGATCATGGCATTTTTTGCCAAACTGTTTTTTCTTTTTGTCCTCAGTGGGGTTCCTCTAGGTCCCACCAATGGGGCTTTGGGGGACAGGGTATCCCTACTCTGCACCCTTATTTTTCTCATGTTGCTGGCAGCCAATCAGAGTACTATCATCTTTCTCCAAAACCTTTTAATCAAATGTATATTTCAGAAATTCACACATTGCAATGTTTAATAAAAGTGATCATAGAAATGTTAAATAAAGTTGTAATAAAAACAAATAAAATCAACATGTCTTGAGTTTTTCTTTTAGCATAGTTTTTCTGATTGCATTTTGTGGATTGAAATTTTTAAAAGAAAGACTCGGAGACATGTTTTTTTTTCCTTTGTTCTCACATCACCTCTAATGAGTGCACTCCGTACCTTAAGCTGCCCCTTATGCTCTAAATCAGGCTCATTTCAGTCAATTGTCTGAGCTGTGGCTTCTGAGCCATGACCTCCACAGCCAGTGATGACTTGAGAGGTATAATCGTAGGACTCAACCTTAGTCAATCCATTTTCAACAAATTCCAAAACCCTTCCTCCCCTATCCCCGCCATGCTCTTCTTATCCAGCTCCTTAAAATATCTGACTGATCTCCACCAGTCACACCAGGATGGGGCTTTAGATAAAGACCATTTTTTACAAATCACACTCCTTGCCAAAATAATCAAGTAAATAATCAGCTTGAGTTGCTTTGCCGAAAGAGGCACAAGGCCAAAAATAATCCTAGATGATCTTACCTCCATGGTCTTTTCCAAAGTGACAGAGATTGTCTTACCACACAAAGCCAGTAACCCTTCAAAATTGGGCAACTGGCGAACATAAGGACATTGTCAGCATTTCAAGCACCACACCTTCTGCACCTGGGATCCTCACTTCCTCTTAGGGCTCTCAATAGTGCAGCAGATTTAGTCCCCTACTAATGCATTTTCAATGATACTTGCCATAACTCCTCCAACTCCATGCTCGGCAAGTATCCATTCCAAACTTGATATGGGGTTTCATGTTCTTTTCGGCAGCCTTCAGGAAATACTGGTACTAGTGTGACACTTTCTTCTTCCTTGTCTTGGAGTCCTGAAGTTCCCTTTCCCCTGTGCGTATCTCAAGCTCAGTCCAACCCTGAGTTCTAAGCCATGCATTAATCTGGTAAAATGTAAATCTTGATAGTGCCCCATTTGTCAGCCTCTTCCAGCTGTCCCAGTGCAAATCCCTGCCTCCTTCCACCAACTGTCCACACTTAATTAAGCCACACTCCCTCAGGGGTATCGCTAGATGGTTTGACATGCACTCTGGGGTCCCCAGTGAATCTCATACCAGTGACAGCTTGCTATAATACAATTCCTCCAAGGATGACCTGATCCCAAACCACACTTTGGCAGCTGCTTGTAAACACTTTAATCCTACCTTCTCAAAATATTTGGGTGCCCCAACTTTATATGAGAAGCCCTCCTCAGGTAAATCTACTAACATGGCATTGTACATCACTCCCAAAAGTGATTCATCCAGGCGGAGAAGGAGCATCCTGCTATTCTTGAGCTGAAAGGCCCAACAATATAGTTGAATATCGGGGAGCCCTAAACTCACTTTCTCCAATCTTCTTCTCAACTTCTTCCAAGACAGTCTTACTCCCTTACTCACCCATATAAAGAAGGCAATTTTCCCCTGTATTTTTGCTAGAGCTTTCTTGCCAAAATGTAGGGGAATTTTATCGAACAGTTAGTTAAATCTGGGTAGAATAGATATCTTAACTAGATTTATCCCTCCAAAATATGTTGAGGGGCAATTGCTGCCATCTCTTCATTATCCTGTCCACCTCATTACTGACCCTCTCCAGGTTAGCCATTGGGATTTCCTCTAGATCTTGCACTATTTTTAGCACCAGGAATCTTATCCCTCCCCTACTTTGTACATCCTTACAGCTCTGATTCTAAGGCATAACCTCTGTTTTTGTCTTGTTAACCTCATAACCTGATTTAGCACATGAGCGCCTCACTTCTGACATTACCGGCAGCATGGCACTCACAGCGTATGAGGAGTAAAGCATCAAATCATCGGCATACAGCACTATTTTTTTGTCTTGAATACCTCATAACATGATTGAGCACACGAGCGCCTCACTTCTGACATTACCTGTGGCATGGCACTCACAGCGTCTGATGTGTAAAGCATCAAATCATCGGCATACAGCACTATTTTCCTAGAAGAGGCACCTACCATGAAAAGCTTTATTTCCAAATTCAATCTCAAATTTTGAGCCAAGGCCTAAATGTATAAATCAAAAAGAATAAGTGAGAGAGGGCACACCTGCCTAGTCACGCTTCCTATTTTCACTGGTATGGTGAGATTATTGACGAGCTGCAAATGTGTCCCAATACAGCCAAAAAAAGATCCACTGTCCCAAAATGCTTTAATACAGTAATTAAATACTTCCAGTTAACGCGGTCTGATGCCTTAGCTGCATCCAATGTTACTATTGTCAGTGGGGCCTCTAAAGTTGTTGCTACATCAATTGAAAATATTAATGTACGTGTACGTTCACACAAACATCTCCCAGGCAGGAAGCCCTTCTGGTCTTCGTTTTTCAAGCTGCCCACAACTTTGCTTAAACACTTTGCTAAGATACTAGAAAAGGCCTTGTAGTCACAGTTCAGCAATGATTTTGGGCAGTACGACTGACACTGTAAAGGGTTCTTGCCAGGTTTCAGAATCAGTGAGATTACTGCCTCATTCCAAGACCTTGGTATAGATAATCCCTCCAGTAAAATGGGATTGAACAACTTCATCCAAACAGGAACCATCTTGTCTGCCAATGAGATATAAAACTAATTTTGGATCCCATCGGGCTGGCAGCTTTCACTTCTTTTAAGTTTCTTAATTGCCCTCAAAATTTCAGTCCTTGTTAGTTCACGACTCAGGTATTTTTGCTGTTGAAGAGTAAGCCTGGGTATCTGCTTATCCCTCAGCCAGCTACCCAAATCTTCACTGTCTATAACTAAATCTTTTCAGTAGAGATCCCGAAAAACTGTATAAAATGCTGATTCTATATTGTTGCTTTCCTCAACTCTCAGATTTGTTTCTTCGTTCAGTACCTCTTTAATGTTGTTCCTATTTCTATCTAATATGGGTTTCCAAGATAACAACTTTCCACAGCTCTCACCACGTCCATAATCCCTAACCTTATTAACTTCCCATTTCCTCTATTCCCATTCTATTATCCCCCTCTGCCAGGGTTGCTTTCAACACTGCCTCTAACCTGACAATCTACTCTGCGCTGCCTGCTTCCTCTCCTTTCTATTCCAAGCTACTGAAAGATTCTTTAAGGAACAGTGTAACCAAGCTTTATGTGCATGTCACAGATTCCATCTAAAAAACTCTCTGTCTCCTTCCCCACCTCCTGCGTAATCTCAGACTGAAGTAGTAACCTCCTGTTTACAGTCCATCTTCTACTCTGCTTACAGGCTGGCAGATTAATCCTTAGTCCTGCGTGGTCCATCAAATGAATTGGGCGATGTTCTATCTTTAAAACTCTCTCTACCTCCCTGCTATCTGTGAAAAAGTAATCTAACCTCGAACAGAGGCCATTCTTTTTGCTGCGAAAAGTGTAATTTGTACAGTTTACCTTTAGCTTGTGCCACAATTCACATGGTTCACACTTTATATCATGTAAAGAAAATACGACTTCCTTCTTCGTGAACTAATTTGGGTGTGCACTGAAGATCTGTTTAGGTGATTATCCATTAAGATATTAAATTTACTCCCTAAAATAATAAGAGCATTAAATTCCAGTAGGTTGGTAAAGACCAGATTCAGGGGGATGACATCATCCATGTTTGGTCCATAATAATTAACTAAAGTGAAAAGGTTTTGTCTCATTTTAATTTCCGCTATTATCCAACGTCCACCCTTATCAGACTTGTACCTCATTATTTCCATGCCTGCATTTTTCTTAACTAAAATAGCTATGCCTATGATGCAATTTTGGCCACCATATTCTCTACCCATCTCTGTTTCGATATAAGATCTTTACATTCTTGTTTCAGCAGGTCAGTCTCTTGCAACATTATGACATGGGACAGATTCTCCTTTAAATGTTGCAAGATCAAATGCTGCTTTTTCTTCACCCGTAATCCATTCACATTCCAACACAATATTGAAAGAGCCTGCCCACCTTGCTGCCATTCCCATAACCTTTTACCATCAATCTAAAATTAATTTTGCCTGCAATCCTATTCCTATCATTTGAGGACATATCTTTTTTCCTTTTCTCCTACATGCTACCCACCATGTGTGATCCCCCCATGGGAACCCTCCCATACTCTCCTCTTGGCATACCCTTTGCCTATTTGAACTCTCCCTCCAGGAGTTGCATCCTTGCATACTTGCACACTATTCACATTATTTATCTCCCCCATCTTGACATGCGCAATACAGTTGTCCACCTCTTCCAGTTCCGAAAAATTGCACATTTTATTCTCCCACATCACTTTCAGTATTCCTGGGAACCTAAGTTGAACACTTGCATCCATTTTCCTCAACTCCTCCATACACTTACCCAAATTACCATTGCCTATCTTCTGTGACTCAAGAGATATTGGATCCGATTTTGAATTTAAGCCCCTGGGCCCGGAGAGTATTTTTTCCTTTAGAGCTAGACCCAGAAAGTTTTCTTTAGTTGAATACGACAAAAAATTGTCAAGATTTTATGAGGTTTCTTAAGCCTAGGGTTCAGTTTAAATGGGTCTCTGTGGACCCTTTGAATTTCCTTCATAAGGTCAATTGAAAGAGATTTCCAGAGAGAATGCTTCTGTTAGAAGATTTATTACAAAGAGCATTATATCACTCCCTTCAGCACCTACAGTTGCATTGAGTATTCTAATGTTGTTTCATCTTGAATCGTTCTCTATCCTCTCAAGTTTACCTGCCAGCTCTCTCTCTTTTTGCTCTAATCAACTCACTTCTTGTGTGTTCACATTAACCACTGAGCTAAGGTTCTGCACTCTATTCTTTAGAACCTCGTGTACTGAGCTAAACCCACTATTTTCCCCTCCAGACTTGAACACATTACTTGGATCTCTATCTGATTAGCCTCTGGAATAGAAAAGCGATCCTTAATCTCCCGGGATAGCTGGCCAAACATTTCCTGCACCATTTCCCAACCATCAGGGCTGTTACTATATGAGCTCAACGCTGAGATGGATCTGATTCTTGTTGTCCCAGGCTCGCTAAGTCAATTATGTCCCTTCTCCTAGATCCTAGATCACCAAAGAGGCAAATCAGTTTCTCACAGGAATGGCTGGATTAGTCAGGTACACTGCTGAGCTACTTTTCTCCATGGTCATCTCCTTCCTACCCCCAGCCAAGAACCAAGCCTGTGATCTGACAGACCTTCTTATTATCTTGGCTCCCGGAGTCTAGCTTTATCTTACAAAAGGTCCTTAGGGACGGTGTGACTCTTGCACTTCTAAGGTTTGAGTAGCTTAATTTCTCCTTCGAGGTTGGGACACCATTTAATCAAGCTCTAGTAGGGGGTCTCCTGGGATTTTGCACACTTGTCTGTGGCTTGAACTGTTTAACCTGCTTCTGACTACTTTCTAACAAGCCGCCAAACCAGCTACAGACTCCACTAAAGCTAAATTTGTGGACCTTAACATATAATGTTGTCGAACTATCTCATCCTCTTTGCTTTTGTCTTCCAGACCCCCAAAGCTCTTATGTTTATTAAAAAGGTGAGATAGGCCCCCAAAAGCACTATTACTCTCTGTGGGCACGCTGACTGGGCTACCTGCTTCCATAAGGACATTGCAGTCCTTTCCAATACTTTCCAACTCGAGCTGGCTCTCCAGCGGCATCACAAGCTTCCCCAAACTGAAGTGCCCTCTACCCTTCCCTCTCCAATAACAAGACAAGCCTCCAAGGCCCAGAATCTGAAAACTGTCAAGGAACTCAGCGCAGCTCCCAAAGAGGCTGCGCTGCGTTGCGTGACAAGGAGAGAGCAGGAGAGCGACATATTCACAGAGATATTGCACTCTCCTTCCCTCTTCCTAGCACTAATTTCAGCAGTCATGTGCCAGGCACACACCTTAGCGCCATAGTGCTAGGGTGCATGCCTGAGTCTAGCATAGGATTTGTACAGGAAGGTTGCCCTTTCTGTTCAAAATACTATGCCTAGACACACTTCAAAGCTTTTCCTACGTTGTATGTGTGCTGCACAGTGCAGCATGTGTGCAAAGTAGGAAAATAAAGGAGAAATAAAAACATTTCTCCTTTAAACGCCTGCTTTACAGCTGCGTTCATTTTTGGCACTAAACCCTGTCTACTAATGTTAGAAGATGGGGTTTAGCGTCAAAAAGCATGGGTAGTTGCATGGGAACGCCCATGTATCACCCATTTAACATCCCCTTGACACAAAGTAATGCAAAGCAGCTTTACGCGCTGCTTTGCATTACTTTTCCATACACACCAGCAGTAATACCAATTAGCGTTGGTTTGTTAATCCCCAAATAGGTTTAGCGTTGGATTAGCATTACAAAAGTAACACTAACCCGATGCTAAACCTTTGTGAATCTGGGCCCACGTTTTCTCCCAGAGCTGCTGGGCGTTCGTTCATTCCTCAGTAAGGGGCTTCGTCCTCGTGAATTCTTCCCCTGCCGCCAGCAGGCGGGTTTGTTCTGACCCTGCCAATGCTGAGATGCAGCAAGACGCGCTGAGTGGCTCTCAATCCCCATAGAGCCCCAGCTGCCATGAACTAGTGAAGCTCTACCGGCTGCATCGACGTGACACGAAGCGCCAAAGGGGGGTATACAAGGGGGCCAGATCAGTACTTCGGTATCGGTATTGTGTGGCAGAGATGAAAATCAGCAAGGGACAGTGGGGAAAAAATGCACAGCTGCTCTTGCAGGCTGCCATGTTTCCTTCTCTCCCCGAGACATGTTATTAAAAAAAAAAAAAAAAATCAACATGTCCCTGAGTATTTCTTTGTACATTTTTCAGCCCACAAAATGCAATCATAAAAACAACCAGAAGAGGAATGTTTTAGAAAAATATGGTAAGTTTTCCTGGGGTCATGGACTTAATGAACCAGGAAACTTACTTTTAATAATGTTGATGGAAGGTTGCTGTACTCCCTGCAGCCCCCCACGACATAAAAAAATGTTTGGTGGTGTCCCTGCCTCTTCTAGGGTTATCATTAAGCTAAACAAAAGTGTAAAAAGTCCTTTCAGGGCATTATGGGGTGTTCCTTCAAGAAGGAGTAAATAAAAAAGGAGCGGCCCCTCCTGCTCATTTATTATTCTGTTTTTTATATATTTTTGTGGGTGCCCAGTGCCCACCCAGGGCACCCACATTTCTAAATTTATTTGGGGGCACAGCCCGACTAGCTCCACAGCAAGCACCCATCATGGGTACCGGGGAGAGCTGACTTTTTTTTATTAAGTGGGTGCCCCAGTGCACCCCCGGGACACCCACAGCTTAACTTTTGTTAGGTGCTTTGGACGAAACACAGGGCCCCTGAGGTCCCAGCCAGTTCCCCTTGAGGGAGCAGTTGGGGACAGCAGTAGGAGTCCCAGGGCCCCTGCGGCCCCACTCGGCTCCCCTTGCAGGAGCCAGACATTGCTTGTATTTTTGGTGGGTGCCCACCCAGGCCACCCAAATGCTGGGCACATTGGAGGCCGCAAGCAAGCCCCAATGCCCCAATGGCCGCTGATAGCTCCCCGACCAGCACCATACTGTGTGCAGAGAGCATCCTGCACCTTTCCTTTGCTCGCGCCCATGATGGAGAAGCATTTTTCTGTGCTCCCACCCAGGAAGGAGCAAGGTTCTGTGCCCTATCAGGGAGTGTCTCCCGTGGGTGGGCTCCCTGGGACACTGTTATGTATCAGGCCTTGGGGAATGGGGTCCCCGGGGCCGATATCAGCTCAGGGAAGGAGCTTATGACCCACATTCCACTTTTTAAATAAATTTGGTCCCGGGGAATGGGGTCCCCAGGGCACAACCAGGATTGGAAACAGGGGCTGCATGCCCCATTAAAAAAAGAATATGGCCCAGGGGAATGGCGTCTCTAGGGCCTATATTCTTCGGGAAAGGGGGCTGTGCAACCCCTCCCATTAAAAATGATAATGGCAGTAGGGAATGTAAGCCATGGGGTCTGAAGAGGGTTGGGGAGTGGGGTGCATGCTCCCTCCCCTTTTATCTTAATGCCACCCTGTGGGATGGGTCAGGGTGGGGGCCACAAACCCTCCTCTCCTTGAAAATCACTTGCACCAACCATGGGCATTGGCCCACACAGAGGTTAATTTTTTTAAGGTTTCCGCGGTTCCACTACAAATTAGCTGCAACATTTTTTTTAAATCTATGCTTTTGGCCCTGGGGTATCCCTTTGAAACCCCTCCCCCACCAGGTCCAGGGAGTGGTATATCCCTACCCTGCCACCTTATATATATATATTTTTTCTTTTTTCTAGGACTTGGGACAGAGTCACATCATTGTTGATGTGGGTGCAGCCAATAAGATCTCATGTTGAAATCTGTCGGCTCCGCGGTGTGAAACATACACATTTTTTTAGGCTTGATTTCTCAAAAAGTACTGAACAGATGTACAACAAATAACAAAGAGCACAATTTGTGGATCAAGATTTTGCTTTCTGCCAAATTTGGTGTAATTCTGTTCAGCAGTTTTTGTGGTATCAATGTTCAATTTTCCTATGGAGAAATGAATTGGGACAGCGTGTTTTGGGACCCCCTTTTTCTCACCCACCCTCCACCTTGACAGATCACCCCAACATTTTCTAGGAAGGAGCTGAGGTGGATAAGACTCTTTTTTGGAAAGCTTTGTGAAGATCCGTCAAACTTCACCAAAGTTATAAGCAAACCAAAAAATGCCTTTCCTAAGGAAACACAATCCTAACTATAACTACCCAGTGACACTTGTGAGTGTATGGGCCTTCACACACTCCTCTCTGACCTCTTCTCATCCTAGAAATAGTCAAAGGTTATTTCAGAAAATGGCTGGAGTAACTCAATGTAAAGGGTGAGAAGGGAAATGGAACATGGCCTAACTATGGAGGGTGTAGATGAAGGGTTTTGCACATGGATGAAACTATTTTACCAGTGGAGAAAGAACAAAAAGAAAAAAATGATCTTTTTGATATTCAGCCTGCATTTTCTAAATCTGCATTCGGAAAATATTACGTTATATGACATTCCCAGTACTACAAATGGAAAGTGGCAACTGCTGCAGTTTTCCGGGCATATTACTGGGAATGTTTGTGAACAGCAAATAGTCATACATTTACTCCTGAAAACATCAATGTGTAAAATGTATGCATTTTCCTTGAGGGCCCTGAGTTTCTTCTGAAGCAATAAATGTCAGCATGATGGATGGTGGATATTGAAGCACAGTCTTTAGAAGGACAGAGACATAAAACGCAATGCAGAGTTTTAGACAATGACATTTTCCAGAGTATTGTGTTTTCAAGCAAGGTTTATATGTAAGCCTGGTAAAGTTTAACCAGGTTTCGGTCAATGTGTAAGATGTGGATGACCTTCAGAAGGACATATACAGAGGAGGTAGTCTTCAGTGTCTGAGACCCAAGAATGTATCTTATTGTGGTGCTCCGATCTATGAAGGAACAAAAGGTTATGCTTGGACTGACAAAGCCATTTGGTGTACTTGTTAGATCAGTATACATAAAAAAGATTTAATGAGCTCAATCCATACATAATCAGAGATCATATGTATAATTCGCTAAATAATATATTAGATTTGGATTGGCTACAATAAAATTTAGAAAACATGCATGCTCAAGAGGTGCACTGTAGAGGAAAAGTGATTTTGAAAAATAAAACAATGATAGTTGGAGATGCCATAGGTAGGTACGGCATGTGTGTTATATTTCAAGCAAGTGTGTTACAGAATTCTGTACACAGTAATTCACATTGTTTATGGTTTAGGAGTAAAAATTGTTTCTGAGTCCCAAACTATGATAGCTGAATGTTGGGTTTTCTGTGTTGAGGCTAGTGTTTCTGTAATTGTTTCAGTATTGCTTCAAAGTAACAAAGTTTACTACTTATCATGACTCTTTCATTTGGCAGATACGAGGGCACCACGTGCGAATAGCAGAGAGTTTGGGACAGATTTACGAGGAAGTGCCGCAGTGCGGCAACACAACCCCCTTGGCTGCGCCACGCTGCGGCACTTCCAAAGCACAGGAATGCGACATATTTACAATAATATGTTGCATTCCTGTGCTCTCCCCTGCGCTGGTGCACAAACAACTGCCATGCGCCGGCGCAGGCACCCTTGCACCATTGTGCAAGGATGCCTGCGTCATGGGGAGATTGTTTTTGTGCAGGAAGGGGCACCTTCCTGCACAAAAACAATCACTACAGGCATTTTCCTCTGTCAATGTGTGCTGTAGAATGGAGCACGCATTGAAAGAGGAAAAAACGAGGAGAAATGAAAACATTTCTCCTCGTTGCGCCTCCCTACGCCTCCCCTGGGGAGGCGTAGCATTCACACGCATTTCCAGATTTACGATTCCTCGTAAATCTGGAAATGTGTCTTGTTCCATGGGTGTTGCGTGGGAACACCCACAGCAACACCCATGGAACGCCCCTTTCACGCAAAGTGCTGCGTGTAAAGGGGCCATATTTACAAGGACAGGAAAAGCCACACAGGGTGGCTTTTCCTGTCCTTGTAAATATGGGGCAGAGAAATATGCCACCAGTACGTCACAAAAAGTGACGTACTGGTGTTGCAGGGGGCTTGGAAATCTGCCCCTAGGACTTTATAATTTGAGTCAATCCTGAATAGAATAGAAAAGAAACATGGCATATAAGGCAGATGGAATGAACCCAAAGACCTGAGGGAGAAACAGCTAAAAGAAAAAGGGCTACTCTGACATACGGATAGAGACAGTGTTTTAAATGGAAATCTAGAAGTGCAGGTACTCCCTACTTAGAGTACCTGTTTGCTCCAGAGAAGTGCCAGTACTCTCCTATTAAATATATTGCAGCAGTGCTGAGAAGTGCCAGTACTCTCCCCCTCAAATCAAAGAAGTGCAGGTACTGAGTACCGGACACTACCGGCCCATTTAAAGACGGTGCGCAGTCAAAATATCGATTTTTTTATATCGACCTACACTAATATCGAGTTTTTAATATCGTAGGGACAGAATATCGATGTCAAGAATATCGGTGACCAGAATATCGACCTTAAGGTAAGTAATATCGTTTTTTTTATATCGAAGTAAGTAATATCGAAGTAAGTAATATCGAAGTAAGTAATATCGTTAGCAAAAATATCGTTGTTAATAATATCGATATTTATATTAGTGTTATGATTTTAGTATGTATTTTATATGTATGTTTAACATTTTTTGTAATGTATTTTTTATTTTTTTTTAATATATGTATTAAATGTTTAGAAATTAGTAATTTTTTTAAGTAAATTTTGCGTTTTAGTATCAGAGCGGGTTGTGGGTTTATAGGGGAATAGGGTGGGAAGTAATTTAATTATAATTAATTAATTAATATGTTTTTATTTATTGTTATTGATTATTAATTTATTGTTAATTAATTATTAATTGGTAATTATTTTTTAAATTGATTAATTTACTATTATATTAATTATAATTGATTTTTTTTAATTTATTGTTGTTGTTAATTAATTTATTGTTAATTAATTATTAATTGGTAATTAATTTTTAATAATTGATTAATTGATCATTAAATTAATTATGTTCATTTTTATGTGTAGCGGCTTGTGGGTTTATAGGGGAATAGGGTGGGAAGTAATTTAATTATAATTAATTACATAATATTTTTTTATTGTTATTGATAATTAATGTATTGTTAATTAATTATTAATTGGTAATTAATGTTTATTAATTGATTAATTTATAATTATATTAATTATAATTATTTTTTTAAAATATATTTATTGTTATTGTTAATTAATTTATTGTTAATTTATTATTGATTGGTAATTAATTTTTATTAATTGATTAATTGATAATTACATTAATTGTGTTCTTTTTTATGTGTAGCGGGTTGTGTGTTTATGGGGGAATGGGATGGGAAGTAATTTAATGTTATTTAAGTAAATATTAATTTAATTTTATTGGTATTTATTATTAATTTTTTAGTTAATTAATTATTAATATGTTATTTATTTTACAATTTTTGTTAAATTAATAAGTATGTTAATGTATCCCCTACGCTATCCAACACTTTGCCTACTAGTGCACTCACTGGAGTGGGAATACAAATTTTTACCCCTACGCTATCCAACACTTTCCCTACTGTTGCACTCACTGGAGTGGGAATAGTAATTTTAACCCCTACTCTATCCAACACTTTCCCTACTGTTGCACTCACTGGAGTGGGAATAGTAATTTTAACCCCTACGCTGTCCAACACTTTCCCTACTGTTGCACTCACTGGAGTGGGAATAGTAATTTTAACCCCTACTCTATCCAACACTTTCCCTACTGTTGCACTCACTGGAGTGGGAATAGTAATTTTAATCCCTATGCTATCCAACACTTTCCCTACTGTTGCACTCACTGGAGTGGGAATAGTAATTTTTACCCCTACGCTATCCAACACTTTCCCTACTGTTGCACTCCCTGGAGTGGGAATAGTAATTTTAACCCCTATGCCAGAGTTCTTCAAACTTTTTTAGGTTGAGCCCCCCCAGCTGAATTGTTTTAGATGTCGGGCCCCCCCACCACCTGACACAAATTTCTGGAACCTGGTACACTACATAATTGACCGCCATTCGCATATCCCAAGCCATATCCGGCAAATAATGTTAAACACAGTAACAGTGTTTAGTAAACTGCAGGTTTGTGAGTGGGTGTGGTTAAATGACAGAGGCTCATTACACAGTTCAAATCAAAATTTTCCAAGATAAAATGTGTGCATTGTTTTTACTAGGGTTTTACTTATACAGTTGAGTCATAATGGGACAGTGGTATTTGAAGCAGCCCAGTCACCTAAGTAATTACCCACAAGTCAGGCAAATACCTACCGACCTCTTCATAAACATTTTGAATGAAAGTGAGCCTCTCAGACTTGTTGTTCCACCTTCTCAAATTGTTGAGCGTTACCAATGCAATTGAAGGCTTTGGGGCCGATTCCGATCTGGGTCGGAAAACTCTCCGACCGAGCCGGATCCGGAGAGATTTCCGACCGAGCCGGACTCCTGCACTCCGACCGAGCGAGTACGATGCGGCCGCATGCTGCCGGACTCGATTTGGTCGGACTCCCATTGAAGTCAATGGGAGCCGGTCGTACGACGCGTACATGGGCTCCCAGTGACTCAATGGGTCTGTCGCGAACAAGTGCGCCCCCTACAGTGTGTACACGTCGGTGCAACTCGCACAGTACATGCATGGTTAGGGGGGACCCTTGGGTCCCCCCTGTGTTCGACCCGTACGGCTACGGGTGCAGGGGGGTCCGGCACGGACCCCCCAAGTCCGGCTCCGGAAGCTTTTTCGAGCCGGACGCTCCGACTCGATCCGGCTGTCCGACGCGTCCATCGTACTGGCTCGGTCATAAAGCGTCTCCATTGCGCGCCACGAATCGAGTGCGAACAAGTCGGACGGAGTGGGTCGGACACGGAAACGAGTCGGTCGGCGATTTCGCATTCACTTGCATCGTACTTGCTCGCTCGGACGACTGCACGAATCGGTCGGAAACAAGGCCTCCGACTCGGATCCGGTGAAGCCAAATCCGATTCGGAGCCCTACCGACCGAGATCGGAATCGACCCCTTTGTCTTGATAAAACGTGGGTAACTATCAAAGGAGGTGGCCATAGCAAGCAAGGAAGGAAAGCTTAGCACATTCCCTTGAAAAAGAAGGATCTCACAGGGTGGTGACATCCCTTCCGGTGATGTCATGTGACACCAATGCGCATTGCTTATTCTTATTAGTCCCCCCACCTGTTTTTTTAGGGCTTGTGCCCTGAGTGGGGGTTTAGGACACATGACCGGCTTATGTTTAGAAAAATAGAACTAATAAAAACCTAATGTTGTTACCTATTTTACTTCAGAGCAATGTTGTCTGACAGACTTTGTGGTGATCAAATAGATCTGGGTCCAGATGCACAGTGAACTGACAGCATTGCAGTGCATGTAAATGCAGCAGAGGCCGGCGCAGGAAAGCGCGGTGAGCGGCGTGGCAGGGAAGTCGATAGACGACGAAATAGGTCAAATTAAATAAATAAATTAAACCTATTCTGTCCCCCCGCCCCACTCCACTGCCCCACTGAGCTTACCTGCACCAGCCGCAATTCATGTGTGAGCCTCCAGGGAGTGGGTCTAGGAAGAGAGTAGAAAGGATTGTTGGAGGCTGAATGGGTTTACGGTGGATGCCAAAG
Source organism: Calotriton arnoldi (assembly GCA_963921515.1). Taxonomy (NCBI): domain Eukaryota; kingdom Metazoa; phylum Chordata; class Amphibia; order Caudata; family Salamandridae; genus Calotriton; species Calotriton arnoldi. The sequence goes on along the minus strand of CAWUFW010011905.1, from coordinate 259,792 downwards.
GAAGTGCTTAATTAATTTTTTTTAAAGCGCAGGGGCCAAAACTATTGTTACGTCACTTCTGCCAGCACTGGCTCTAGCCAGGGCAGCTGTATACCAGGACTCCAACACATGCCTCCTTCTTCCTCCACCCTGTTTTTCCTGCCTCCGTCTCATTCTTGCAGGTGGTTTTTCATCTCTGCTTTATCCCCTTTGTCTCTGTTTTCACAGTTTTCTTGTCCATTTTCTTTTCCCCTACTCTGCTTTGCTCTCTCTTGCCCTTGGCCAAAGTTGGATGCTGAAAAATATTTCTTGGTCCCTAAAAATGAGTACCAGGGGCCACCACCTGCCACCTCCGATATAAAGGAAGCCCTGCCCACTTGTGGAGTCAGGTCAGGAATGGACTAGTTGGAAGCACTGTTCGTAAGATCGCCCTTTGCCCCAGAACCCTCGGCCCAGTCGCCAAAGCCGCCTATGCGCTGTAATGTTAATCATGTTGCCATTTGTGTCCATTGCCTTTATACTTCCGATTGTATTACTATATAATTGTATGCCGCATAAAGTGCAGACATTATTCAGTCAGACGACTATTGGCCCTTTACAGAGGTCCTAAAGTAAGAAATAAATATAAGGCATAAGTTGCGTACATTGCTAGAAAGCCTTCAGTTCGACACAGGCATGGAAAGGCTACCAAAATGTCCCATCATCAAACGCTCTCTTCTGCCTTTTCACAAGACTGGAGACACCCAACCTTCCAAGCACTTTGCTGCGGGATCACGATGAAGTGTTTATTTGGGAGCAAAATGCGACAGCAGCAAATTGTGCGAACTAGCCACACTTGCAATTCACATAACTGCCCAGTTGCTGCTGGCACAAAATGGGCATGGGACAATCTGTACATGTAAATGCAAAAAAAAAAAAATTTGAATATTTAGGTTCAGGGCCCCATGCTCAAAGGATGTCAACCTTGTCACTGACTAGAATGGCCTTCTTCATGGCTCTCGCTTTCTTTTATTTGCCTTCTGAGACTCCCAGCACCATTTCCACTTGAATTCCATTCACTTAGTAAAAATAAAATGGTAGTCGCTTAGTAGATTACACTCTGTCATGTGAGGGAACCTCGGCTGTGAAACAGCACAGTAGCATGAGCCAACTGCCCTTAATTTGTCCCCTAAGCCATTTGTTTTCAGCCTATTATACAGAAATATCTGTCTTAAAATTATTCTCCACCACGTGCTGTGAACTGTGGAGGAGTGAGTGGACCCAGTGCCCAGATCACACTTACAAACAGGGCACTTGGAGAGCTGCCAGGTGCCCGGGTCCAGTGGGCCCACAGGATTTTACGAACCAAAGAGAAGCGGAACTACCAGCTGTTACTACAACCAGGTGAAAATTGCAAACAGTGAAGTGCCTGCTCCTCGTCACTCGCAATATGCTGTAGACCTCGGAGGAGAGATCCATTATACTTGTTTTTCTAGTGATGGTGAACCATATCAGATATAAACATAGTTCGGGCTTGGGCCGAGGAGAATTACATTTTTGCTTACATCTCCAAAAGAGCTGAGTGAAAATTCACCAAACCAGGAACTGAATAAACACTGAATGGTCGAAAAGCTGCTTCACCATTAAAATTTGATGGACTTTTAATTTAGCGGTTTCAGAGTTATGCCTGGCGAATATTTCCCACTAAAAACCCCATGTTAATTTGAGGAAGTGAAAAGTTGTGCACCCCCACCCCATTATAATTTCTTAGCCATTTGAGCATCTGCCCACTGAATGCTGTTTACCCATGGCTTAGAGCAAACTGCTCAGAGGAAAAAGTTATTATTAACTGCACAAAATATGAATTCCTATGAAGTTAGTTGCCAAACCAACCTGCAGAGTACATGATGAATTAAACAAGCATGAAAAATGGCTACAAAAATATACATTTTTGTAATTTTGAAATAAAACGGTGAGTGTATGGGATGCTTATACTTACGCAATTTAAAGAGAAACGTTGCCTCCTTTCTGTGAAGAACTAACCGTCCCGGGATGGTTAATTCCTAGAGCTGAAATGTTTCAGCTGCAGTGGGAGGCAGGGAGTCTCCTGTGCTGTTACACCGAAAGCAAACTGCTTGCGGTTTTCTTTAAAAAATTACAAAAGTATGGGCACATCGTTCCCCATCGATTGGGACAGTGGGAATCAATCTAAGGTGAGATTTAAGGGTGGCATGCGCCCCCCCCTGAGACGGTGTCGCGCCCCCCAGGTGGGGCGCGCCCCACAGTTTGAAGAACTCTGCCCTAAGCTATCCAACACTTTCCCTACTGTTGCACTCCCTGGAGTGGGAATAGTAATTTTAACCCCTACGCTATCCAACACTTTCCCTACTGTTGCACTCACTGGAGTGGGAATAGTAATTTTTACCCCTACGCTATCCAACACTTTCCCTACTGTTGTACTCACTGGAGTGGGAATAGTAATTTTAACCCCTACGCTATCCAACGCTTTCTCTACTGTTGCACTCACTGGAGTGGGAATAGTAATTTTTACCCCTACGCTATCCAACACTTTCCCTACTGTTGCACTCCCTGGAGTGGGAATAGTAATTTTAACCCCTACGCTATCCAACACTTTCCCTACTGTTGCACTCACTAGAGTGGGAATAGTAATTTTTACCCCTACGCTATCCAACACTTTCCCTACTGTTGCACTCACTGGGGTGGGAATAGTAATTTTTACCCCTACGCTATCCAACATTTTCCCTACTGTTGCACTGTTTGGAGTTGGAATAGTAATTTTATTACCTCCGCTATCTAATATTTTTTGTATTATTTTAGTTAATGTAGTATATAATTAATTTTTAAAAGATTAAAAATAATTTTAATTTTTTTAATTTGTTATATATATTTATTTAATTTGTATTTATATTATTGTTTTATGTGTATAGATGTATTTGTAATTTATATGATATTTTAAAAAAATATATAAGTTATTAAAATAGTTATAAAAAATTATTAGTAACTAAGGGGCCCATTACGATGGCGGGCGGAAGCACTACCGCCGTGCTGTCGGAGGCAAAAACCGCCAGTTACCGTCCGCCAGCTACGGCCCACACGCCCGCCAAATTAGGATGTGAAAAGTCAGCCAAACACCGCCCATAAGCCAGCGACGCCGCCCGCAATCAAAGTGCGCCCGTCCACGTAGCGGCGCGAACCAATGGACACACACCGTCCGACGAAATGACGTACCGCCCGGAGTACAAATTACGATGCCACAACCAAACTGCTCCCCCGGCTAAGAGACACCGCACGAGATACCAAGGCGGAAACTCGACTGCAGAGTACGGAGACCAAAAAGGCGGCCCACCCCGACATGAATCCGGCACTCCAGGACATCCCATGCTCTACCTGATGCACCACCTAGGAGTCAACGCGCCGCGGCGACGCAGGTAGGCAGACACACAACAAGGGCACGCAAACACTGCACACAATGCAAGGGCGGGAAAACTGTACAAGGGCCCCCCCAGACACCCCTGTGTGGACAGGACACATCCACCACTGTACCCACACATGTCCCACCGGACAAATGAAACAACTCGCAACAACTGGGCACCCACTACCCGGGACCAAGAAGTGACGTCCCCGTCACGGCACCGCAGCGCAGCGGCGATGACGCAGGTACACATGCGCATAACGCAGAGGCCAACGACAGCGCCATGCATGGGCCGCACACAAACACCACAGGGTCACAACTACACACCCCACACACCAGCCCCACCCTGAACGCACATGTCACGTGGCATTCCTGCATCAGTCATGTCCCCAACCGACAACTCACAGTTGCCAACCTGATGTCACACAAGTGTCCCGAACAGGGGAGTGATGTGAGGCCAAAATAGGACCCACCCTTGTGTGCAAAACATGGCGAAGCACACAGCACCAGCTACATAACAGCGCAGAATATGGACCTCGTCCGCAAAAGGCACGCCAGTACCATCCAAAAATACCAATACCATCCTGCTCGCAATACCAAGACATGCAATATACAACATTAAAAAACCCTGCTGCCTGAGAACAGGTGTTTCCAATTACTACACCCACACAGAAGCCCCAATGTATAGCAGAAACGCAGTGTCCCGCCCACACACGGGAGAGCAGATAGCACTGAATGTCCTTCCATTCCCACTCTGAAATCACATTGCAACTATTCATGCAGGAGAATGGAGCCATTGTACCAACAAGAAGCCAAACAGAGCCATGCAGAGTAAACCGTCCACTGGGCAGATAGCGGCCAACATGAAAGAAAGTTAATAACACAAAAAAGAAATAATACCACTCCTCCATGTGGCTCAAATGCAAGTAATCTGGAAGGAGTCAGACACCACTGGCCTTGACCATTCATAGAAGCATGTGGGATGAGGGCCTGTGTCCTCCGCACAAGCTATAACCCAAGTCCTGCCTCCGTACAACCATTCCAGAATTCCCAGCATCGTCGGAGGTTGCACTCTGCTGACTGCACAGCCAGCCGGAACACGCCATCACATCGCCCTGTAGCAAAATGGCTGTTGCACCACTGCTCCCCAACTACGCCGGACAGATGCAGCTGTACATTGAGAGCCTGCTACAGACAGTGGGCTGTGAAAATCTGGCCATGCTGAACGTAAGTTACCGAGTAACTTACCGCATCGCAATGTTCAGCTGCGTCATCCCCGTTTTCTACTGTCGGAGGTGTCCGTTCCACTGTCCTGTGGATTTATGTCTCTCCAACCCGGCATGTCCAAAGGCGGACCTGGTACACTTGTTTGCACCCCTGGACGCCCACGACAGGATCTGTTCAGTCAATGGGGGCATGGCGTATGTGGCTGCAATCGGACACACACTGCAATGGGACCAGTGTGCCTCCACACAACGTATTCTGGATCACAGTTTCATCGAATGTCATCCAACATGTCCCATCAGGCTTCTACAAGGTTCAACTTACGATTAACACATTGCCAGCCACCATCCGCTTCATTGGATGGCATCCATGTTTACCACCAATGCCATTGATGCCCTGCTGAAAGGTATCGCATACCTGACAACTTGCCAATTCATCGGGCCCCGACGCAATACCCCCAATTGAACAATGATGTTCAACACCGTACCCATGCTTGGCTTTCGCACGGACTGGGCAGTTAGCTGTACAACAACTATACCATACAACCTGCAACAAACACCACACCATCAACTCCACTGCCATGACATTGGACATTTTCGGGACATGCACTCTGTTCCTCACCATATCCAGTATCTCTGCATGAACAGGGGGAGGCAGAGGTATGGGACTTGTGTACAGTAACCACATACTGCACGAACAACTAAGCCATAATATGTATTCAGCGCACCTGAACACATGCACCGGTCAGTGCACACTAATCTGTCTGCTGCATCACGTGAGAACTGACACCTCACCATCGTCTGTACTTCCGTGCCAGGACTTTTGCATGGACAACAAATGCATCCCCCTACAACATGGCCCTAGTTATTGTGTCATGTTCAGTGGCCACCACATTGCAACAACTTGTGACACGCTGCTGCATGCATGTAGGCTCATGCTCTGATGTCACCTCTCACGCAGGTGTGTCGTAGTTACTATTGTAGTAAACCTGTACCATGGAACTGAGAAGTACTGTGCCTATGATGTCAAGCTGTCTCGTAGGCAAAATGAATACGGTCTGTGTCAAAGTCTAGAGCCCTTCAGTAATTAGCAAATGTACTTTAGCATAGCAAGGGCAAGGCAGTTGTAACTCTGAAGCCTTCATCCCACAGTCAACATCCAATCACATCTACCCGTACCCCCTTTTGTATGTGTAATCTTGCTAAGTATATCCTCCACATGCATTTCGCTGCCAGTAGTGTCCACTATACTGCATCACAGAGGACGTAAGTCCAAATACATGGCTTGAAGCAAATATGTGACTCAGCTGAATCATTTCACGAAGACAAGTACGAATGAGAGAGGATGAGAGTGTGTGAAGTACACGACAGTCGTGAGATGACCATGTGGTCCAGTGTCATTGGATGTCAACGCATATGAGTAGCCGCAACAGTGGACACAGTGAAATACTACAGCTTGTGGGCCAGGACTTGTCAGACTCTCACGTGGCCCAACAGATCATCACATTAACACTGACGGCCTGGTCACCACAAAGCACAGTCCTACATATGTCTACAATTTCCCTCACAGTCTGACATCACACTCAGCAAGCAAAAGTAGGAGCCACGCAAAAGCATGCTACAGCAATGCCTGACAAAACACACACACGACATCAGTGTGGGTGGGCAGGACTGCACAGTGAGTAAGAACTGCAGAGATTCACAGACATGCTCAATTGAACAAGGCACAATCTTGACAGTCACACACCCTGCACACACACAACGTCAGAAACATAACAAGTAGGAGTCAGCCTGAACTGCATGGACACACCCACACACTGCACACTGTGCAACATACAACACACACATGTGATCACATTCACAGACCTGAACACGGATACAAACATCCACCATGGGCCTGGGTAACACATGTGTGTAGTCGACATGGCCACAGCGCACACACACCAACACTACCCCAAAGTCACACCACTCACACCACACACACCTACACCTCCCAAATGCACACATTGAAAGTAAGCCATGTGCCCAGGCACAATGTACATCACAAGAGTAACATACACCTACACTACTGTCCACACAGCAAGTAAGCTCACACATACCCGCATACTCTGCGCATGCTGCCTGTCATCCTGTGGCTAGACTCACACCCTGTGCATTGCTTGCACGCAAACATGACACGGATACATTTCCCCAGAAATACCACCAAATACATGCAGTCAATCCGTGTCACAGAAAAGCATATTCATCACACACACAAGTAGCAGAGTCTAAAAGAAGTGAAGTCCCTGCCACGTGTACAACACATTGGAATGTGAGACCAGACATTGCAATTGCTGAGGTACCATACACTGCATGTGCCCCACTTAACCATGCACACACTGCAACAACTGCAATCATCAACTACACAGATAGAACCGACTACAGGAACAACAGCATCCAGTCACAGATTACATAGACAGGCGGCATAATTCATCAACCCCAGGGACAGTGGCCAGTTCCATGTGCCGAGTAGTGACACAAAGTGCTGCGTATGCAATGTGTGTGAGTGTGCCCTGCCATGGCCACCAACACTGCCATGTCAGTCACAATAGCCATCACAGCCACCACTGTGACACAGGTAGATGTGTGAGTGTGCCTACCATTCAAACAGGATGCCAGTACGACTCGGTGCTGTGTGTGTGCTACGGGACAGTTGCAGGTCCGCCCCTGAGAGAGTAGCACAACTGTGGAAGACACACATGTGTCATGTGAAGCGGGAGTTCCGCTTGGCCCAGGTGGGTGGTTGTGACGGGTAGGTGCACACATGCATTGTTGAAACAGACTGTGTTGGGAGGATTCGGGAGCACTAGATTACCGCTGTCTTGGGCATTTGGAAAGACCACCTGTCTGGGGATGAATGTGAACTCGTGTGGGCACAACAGGCGGGCACACGATCAATGCTGCATCAGGTGTAGACATTAGCCCACCCTCTGTGGACATGCTGGACACTGCTGTGCGTCCGCCAGGCCCTTGCCAAGGCACTCACATCCCCTGTCCATCAGGTGTAACCCCAACATTGTCCACCTGCACAGGCTACCCAGGGCACGGGATGGCAGTGGAGCTTGGTGGGTGGGAGGTCATGGCGCGCTTCTCCTGGTCACATCTCGCAGGCAACACATTCTCATTGTGCAGCATGGCACAAGTCAAAAATAAGTAGTGGGGGGACGCACACATCACGCCCGGAAGTGACGTCACGAAAGGTGGCTTGAACCATCTGACTCATTGCCTATTTTACCCCACCCATTACATGCGATTGCAACTGAGAAGCCAGCGCGTGCACAAGCAGCTCCGAGCTCGCCCCAGAGAGGCCAAAGAGTGAATGTGTGGGTCCATTACCTCCAGTTATCGTGCCCGCGTGAAAATCATTGCTGGCACGCCGTCCACCCGCGTGGCAACCCGAATCGAGACCTGATGTGCAGGCAAAGTGTCCTATTAGCTTAGCGATATGTGTGTGTTGCATGACAGTCGTTGGCGGGGGATGGCTCGGAGGCCCGTCACCCTGAGGCCCATGTCACACCACATGGGTCCCTTGTCAATGGCAGCGGTTGTAATGACAATGCGCGCCGGGGTGGGTCCACCTTTCGTCTGGGATTGTGTTCGCGGCTTGGTCCGCTAGGGCATCTACAGCCTCTGTGTGTTGCATGTGGTGTATCCGGACTCCGGAGCCTGTCATGCATTGTCACTGTTGTCCAGGTCTCGAGTCGGGGTACCACGCTGGTGGACCACTGATTATACCGCGAGACAGATAACTTGGTCAAATGGACCCACACATCCACTCTTTGGCCTCTTGGGGCGAGCTCGGAGCTGCCTGTGCACGCGCTATTGGGGTGAGCGAGGGGAGGCCATCAGTCTGACGGTGCAAGCCACCTTCCGTGATGTCACTCCCTGTCGTGACGTCAGCGTCCCCCCACTTCTTCTTTTTAGGACTCGTGCACTGCTGCTGTCAGATGTGCCACTCCCCAGGGGGGTGGAGAAAGGGTCAGGAATGTCAGTCTGAGATTGGCCCAGTTGAAGGCCCACCTTGACTGGGGGGACAACCATTGGACAGTCTGGTGTAGCCCACCCACGCGTACATGTGGGCCCTCCATGATCTATGTCACCTGCGGCAAAGTGATGTCATGGGCAATGACGTAATTGAGGAGAGCTGTCTGCCCCACGCAGAGATGGCACATCAGCTCAACAGACCCAGCACTGAGGGCAGCAGGGGTCACATGTGCAGGGGCAGCTGTGCCTGGTGTGAAGGACACCCTATCCTTCATCCCTGTGCCGACACGTGTTGCACCAGTGGAAGTGGATGGGAGGGCGGGCATTGGCCTCTGCGTGGCTGAAGAGGACCCAGAGTCCACGTCCCCTGTGTTAGCAAACATGGATGCATCACCTCTGTCCTCAGATGACGCAGAAATAGCCATCTCGGCCTGTGATTCATCCAGCACACGTCTAGCCCCTCCGAGGCGCTGATCACAACTGTCTCACTCAGCACCTGTGCAGCTGCTACATCCGATGCCACCCCACTGTTGTGCGTCCCCTGTCCCTCAGCACCCAGGGGAGATGCCACATGAGAGAGAGCGAGGTGGCCTCACTCATCTGGCATCAATGAAACAGACATGTGCAAGGGAAGCAGCACAGTACATTCCCAAATCCACATGTTGCACGATACCTGTGCAATTGAATACAGCCACCACAATCAACACCTAATGGCTGGCGTACAGTAAAGGAGGCCGCAAATTAGTGGCACAGGTGTTGTGCACATAGCACTACACCCGGCCTGTGTCACCCTGCGACCATAGCCACAAATCGCGGTGTGCACACCCACTGTCCTGATGGTGGCAAGGATGACCACTACGTAATTAGGCCAAACACATACCTGCATGGAGCAGAATGGGAAACTACTCACACAGACTGCAACATGACAGGCCACAATGGCCATGAGCCCATGCCATCCACCTGTCGTTCACACGAGCACAACTGCTGTTGCACAGTGTGCCGGATGTGTAAGTACCAGAGACATGAGGTGAGGCATCGCACACATATGTCCGAACGAAATCAGAGTAGGCACAGTGCCCCTAACATACATGTGAATTGCCACTCCAGCCTACTACAGGTTGTACCTGAGGGCTACGACTCCGAGTGCATTGACAATGCAGAGTGCTCAAATTACATCTTGAGCCTCAGGACTAGCATATGCATGTCAGATGCACACAGCACTGAGTACACTTACAACCCACTGCATCACACAACAAACATCACATTACCCAGAATATGGGTAGGCTGTGGACACATGCTGCCTCTCACCACAAAAGACACCATCCCACAATACTGTACACTTGCATGCTGCTGATGCCCCAACAAACGTGCATCCGGCACAGGCTGTGTGACTGTCAAGATGCAGACCATTACTGGTGAAATGCAGCGCCAGGCTGATCTGACAATATGAGGGGGCATCCCCTGATTCGTCATCGCCACGTAGTGGCTCATCCGGCAGATGCCAGCACACCCTTTGTGGAATTGGCTGCACTGGCGGTCACACACACACACAGAGGCATCAACTTGGTTGCAATGGCTCATCACAAGCCCTTGGGCTGGAGGACTTCCAACTGCAGGGATGGTACACAGGAGGCTTGGAATGTCACTAATACACTTCTAAACATCACCCACATCCACCAATCACAGTGGCATGCTGCTGACCCATCACAAATACTCCGAGACGTGCAACAGAGCCAAGAGGTAATCGGACATGGCCTAACAGCATGTGTACACCACACGTGAATGCATGCTGGTGGGAGTGTGTACACAGTACCTGTCCAACCCATTCACATGCAGGTTGCCAGCACATTGAGCAATGTGTAGTCTGCCCACATCTACTGTCCATTGTCAGGTGGACCAACACAAAGATCACAAGGCAACACATCTTTGTGGGTGTACCCACTGTGTCCAACACTGCGCAGCCCTCAACGTACTCGCCCTGTGCATGGCCCACCCCGCAATGGAGGTCACATTCAGTGCCACCATATCTCAATCGACAGGGCTGAGTTAGCGCATTTCAGGAGGGTCCTGAACAGAAGACACATGTAACCCACTGTGCAGTCTGTGTTGTCTCCTACTGGGATTGTGCGGTCAGTGTGCAGCCCAGGTCTGCTGGGACTGAGAAGGGCAGCATGGACCCAGCCTGCCATTCTCACAAGCAACAACTGCCCTGAGACCTGCATTGCCAAGTGGCTGCATCACTGGATGTCTGACATGAAGATGCCATGTACCACCACTCGGGAGGGACATGCATGGCTAAGCACCAGAGAGCCTACATACCCCTTCCACCTGTAGTAAGCATGGTGAGCAGTGGATGTTGGAACCCCACAGGCTCTGACTCATAGTGCTGCGGATCAACGACATGTGTGTCCCCCACATGCACTGCCACACACACTGTAGTTGTCTTTCACACACAACTATTGCATTAAATAGCCTTGGGCAGTGTGCGTGGAGCTCGGATTCCAGGATCTCCAGCTCCTCGCTGGTGAGTGACCTGGACATATCTTCAGAGTCGTCGACATGAAGGTGGACAGGTGGCAGCAGCAGCAGGTGTTGTTGAGGGATGCCAGGCAGCAGTCCGTGGTAGCTGTGGTAATGCCGGTCTCCCTCCCACACTCATATAGCCCCCTGGGGCTGTTTCAGTGGGTCCAAGCTGCTGCAATTGGTGTACCATGCCTGCCTACTTCAAATGCACCCAATGGCCTGCTCCGAGCTGTCCCGGGATGCTTACCTCTATAGTCGAACACGCAGGATGCAACCGCGAGGGCCATTAGAGTTGGCCTCAAGGGCCTGGCCCATGGCGGGTACAGTCCGCTGGTGCCATGTGGACTCCACAGTTTAATGTGCGCCATGCATCTGCAGGTGTGGCCATGACTTGTGTGTGGGAGCTGGTCCACACTGGACAGGGCCACTTCATGCTGTGTGCATAGGCATGGACGGCCAGTGCTCAGCCTCCACATGTCTGTTGGCACATCATCATGTACACAATGTCATGGGAGCATGGGATGTGCATATGCACACACATGCCATATTTCTCTATGTACATCTCCCACTTGGCACGTGCAACGTTACGTGTCACTTGTGATGTGTATTTGCATTCACACAGCTGTGTTGTCATGGGGTTGTCAATGTGTACACCTGTCAATGTGTTTTGGAGGTGTGATACGTACAGTGCTGTACATTGGGTGAAGTAGGGACATCATTGACTGGCTCATATCCCGTTGTGCAACAGGACCCATTTGTATGGGCCGCTCAGCCTGTGTCCATTGTGTTGTTGGTGTGTGCCATACTCACCCAGCCTCGGAAGCTGTGTCAGGCACAGCAGCTAGGTATATTGGCGTGGTGTTGCCGCTTCCCACATATGCAGTCTGATATCATCATCATGCCTAACAAGTTATCATGGCCTAAATCCACATGTGCATGCTCATAGCAATGGTTAGTGTCACTGGTCATTGCTATTGGTAAGTGGACCTGTGTAAGTGTATTGTGGCTGTGCTGTCCCTACTTGTCAGCTGTTCTGTGATTCAATTGCTTTGTCTGTAATTTGTGTTTTGTGTATGTGAAAATGCCATGTGTTGTGTAGCATTGACATGTGTCCACTTCCATCTGTCCTAGGAGGAGACCAAACATACATCGCCCCTACCAATTTCTGGCAGACATGGAGGATGTGGAGGTAATCAGGAAATTCGTCTGGACCGACCAGCCCTGCATCACCTAAGTGCCTTGTTGGAACCCCACCTTCGTCCTCGCAGGGTGTATCCAACTGCATTCACCCCCACGGCTAAGGTGATGGCTGCACTGCATTTTTTCGCCACTGGATCATTCCAACACACAGTGGGCAGTGGAGGTGGAATGTCCCAACCCATGTTCAGCATGGTGCTACGGGATGTCCTGTCAGCTATGATGCTGTACAGGAACCGGTACATCCAATTCCCCAGGGCACGTGATTTGGCGGCAGTGAAGGGTGCTTTCTATGCCCTTGGACGGATCCCCCACGTTGTTGGTGCAATTGATTGCACCCATGTTGGCCTTGTTGCACCACAGGCCATGGAGCACATTTATCGCAATCGAAAGCACTTCCACTCCCTGAATGTGCAAGTGGTGTGCCTTGCGGACATGGTCATCACACACGTGTGTGCGAAGTTTCCAGGATACGCACATGACTCACACATCATGCGCAACAGCATCCTACCACGTCTGATGACCAATCTGCAGCCGGACCGTGCATGGATTGTTGGTGAGTATGTATACTCGAGTAGCGTGCTGGGTGTGCAATGCTGTCTTGTGTCCTGTTGGAATTGCAACGATTCTCTGTGTTCCTCACACCCAGGTGACTCAGCTTATCCTAACGGGGCTTGGCTGCTGAGCCCATTACGTCATCCTCGGACACCAGCTGATGTCCGATACAATGAGGCACATGGGAGGGCCAGACGTGTGGTGGAGCAGACTTTTGGACTCCTGAAGTCCAGATTCAGATGCCTGGACCGCACCGGGGGTGCACTGGCGTACTCCCCACAGAAGGTGTGCCAGATAGTTGTGGCATGCTGCATGCTGCACAATCTGGCGATTCGCAGGCAGATCCCCCTGATAGTGGATGACGGTGATCAGCCAGGGCCCCCGCCTGCAGACCAGGACGGGTCCAGTGACGAGGACAGTGGAAAGGAGGAAGCTGTGAATGTGCGTCAGCAGCTCATCGCCCGCTACTTCACTTGAAGGTGAGTGACCATGTATGACGGCTGATGTAGCTGTAGTTGTGCAGGTGTATGTGTGCATTGTCACGGAGGGCCTATTGTTCACTGAGTGCTGTGTGGCAATGGTCCATGTCCAGGGTAGTATGCCACTGACAGTGGCTGTAGCATTGTGCCCTGTTGCTCTGTGGGATGTGTGTACATTGCTTACAGTTGATGACAAGTACTGTGTGATGAGTGTGTGACACACACATTCAATGGACTCTTGTTCTGTTTTTCACCCCTAGGTCCCTACAGCCCCTCCTGGCCTATCGACATACCACACTCCAGATGCATTTCTGATCATGGTGACGGTTGCACATCGTTGAATAAACACAGGGCACATACAGCAGAATGTGATCAAGGTGTATTTATTTACAGCGGTGACATGTGATTGTTGGCAAGGTGATGACAAAAGTGGTGCATGCTGAGACAATGAGTTGACGGTCATGACTGCGTGATGGTCAAGGTGTACCCATGTTGTTCTATGTCCACAGTCCAACAGACACATGCCATTCACATGGCAGTGTGGGGTAGGATCGTAGTCCAAGTGAATGCAGTAGGTGGCCAACGTGGCTGGCTGACTCACTGGCGTTTGGAGCGTGCGAAGTCCTCTCTGGACACCTGTTTCCTCTTCGGACGGCCCCTTCCACGTTTGGGAGGGGGGGGTTGTGTTGGTGGGCTGCTGGTGGTGGCTGAGGACTGCTCACTCACTGTGGACGCAGGGGAACTTGATGTTGCACGACCCTGCGCCACAGCACGTGGTGGCGGAGGTGGTGTGGCTGGCCTTGCTTGAGCCCTCACCACCACCATCAGCTGGCCCATGAGGTCCACAAGTTGGTCCATACGGGTCACGAATTGGCCCATATGGGCGTCCATGGACCTCAACACCCCAAGGACTTCCCGTGTGTCGGCAGATGACCTGGCCCATTGTCCTTGGGCCTCTTCATAGACCCCAAGGACTCTGGCGATTTGCGGCAGGGCTTGGCTCCCAGGCTCAGATGGCGTTGGCCTGACCCTGCTCCTCCCACCAGACCTGCTGCCACCGACCTGCCCACTCGCCACATTGGTCACCCCGGTCCTCGGTCTGGCTCCCAGGTTCGAGCCCGATGGGCCTTCCACCCCTTGCGCTGGTTGAGTGGGCAGGGATGGCCTGGTGGTGGTGGTGGTTGCGGCGGTGGTGGTGGCCGCAACGACCGTGGCAGCAGGAGTCTGGGACTGGTCAGCAGCACTGGCTGATGGGTTGGTGGGTAGGAGGGGGCCTGGGGAGCGGTTGGGCCCTGCCACACCAGATGTGCCTGCTCGGGGGTCCTCGTCCGAAGAGGTGTCCAGGTCTTCCACATCCGTAAGTCCGGGTCGGGGGCTTGCGGACTGGCTGTGCCGGCTGCTGTCTCCCTCTTCAGCATCGAGCTGTTCGGCACCTGTGGGGCGGATAAGATAGGTTATTGTGTTGCACCTTGCAAAGTTAGTATTAGTTGTCTGACATTCACAGTTTGTGCACTGTCGTGCACAGATTTCCCAGATGCGTGTGTGTGGATATACAATGTGTGTATGCGTGGGCAAGGCAATGGAATTGTGTGATGTGATCATATGGCATGGGACGGATTTGCAATGCCAATGGTTGTGTGTTGCTGTACTCCTACATTTTGTGGCTTGGGTGTATGCGGGGTCCAGCCCCATCGACGCTTTTGTGATGTAATATGGTTTTGGGGGACATATGAAACGCTTTGACACGCAGATTGAAAGTGGGGTACAGCCACATCAACGCTTTTGTGATGAAATCTGGTTTTGTCGTACATACTGTGACATATGGGTGCAGAAGGGGACATGTGTTTTGGCCACATGACACTGCAGAGACAAAGGTGTGTGTATGTCTAACGTACCCAGCATATCTGCTCACTGTTATCATTTAGGGACATTACACTGCAAGCATTGTAGTGAGTGAGTGATGGTTGTGTGCCACACAATGTATTGCAGATAGGCCAATTCCTTAGTGTGCGTGCTACCCTCAACCATGTGCAGCAATGCAGTGCTCTTGGGGTGTTGACTATATTATGTATGTTGTAAATCACAGTGTGAAGTGCGCTTCAGTCACTGCAGACACATTTTTTGTCATCGGCAGGAATCTTTGCTGAACTACTGTATGAGGGCCAGCTGTTCAGATGATTTACCTATCAGGACACTGGGGCAGAAAGATGAGATGGATGAGATGTTGAATGTGCATTGTGTGGCTGTGTGGTTCATGGGTCCAGTGGTGTATGTGACATTACTGGGGTTCCACTCTGTTACTTTGAGACAGGTTAGACTTACATGGGTGATGTTGTACGATGTCAAGGGAACAAGCAGACACGACTACATGGACAGGACTTCGATGGTGTTGCTGATGTGTGGCACAGTGCACACCATGTGGGTCAGTACTCCAGTGAGACTTGTGCATGCAGACGTGACTCCTTACGTGTTACTGTACTTGAGATGGCTCATGTGGGCTATGACTCTGTAATTCATGTCCGTGTGCACATTCGTCACATGATTATGTCAGGGAGCAGTGCTACCTGTTCATCTGCTACGTGACATGCCCCAATTGTTAGTCGTAATACAGTCCTCAGGCCTACAGACACCCCGCCCTGTACAGTGGTCTACCTACTTGTTGGTTTGGAGGGCGCAATGCAATGGATGCCACATGGTTATGGGAGGGAGGGGTGCTCCATCTTGCTGGTCTGTGTGAGTGGGGGCGGTGTTGTGAGTTGTGGTGATGGCTTACCACCCACAGACACCCCTCCATTTAGGGTAAGATATCTACCTGTCGGCTGAAGGTGTGCACTGCTGTGGCTGACACATGGGTGTGGGGAGTGCTCCATCTTGCTGCGCTGTAGGACTAGGGGCCTGGTGGGGGTTGTACTTCAGCAGTCCCCCCTCCGACCCACAGACTTTGTGTTAAGGCTACTTACCTGTTACTTGTTGGTTAGTGCAGCTATGGCTGATACATGGGTGTGGGGAGTGCTCCATCTTGCTGCGCTGTAGGACTAGGGGCCTGGTGGGGGTTGTACTTCAGCAGTCCCCCCTCCGACCCACAGACTTTGTGTTAAGGCTACTTACCTGTTACTTGTTGGTTAGTGCAGCTATGGCTGACACATGGGTGTGGGCAGTGCTCCATCTTGCTGCGATGTAGGACTAGGGGCCTGATGGGGGTTGTACTTCAGCAGTCCCCCCTCCGACCCACAGACTTTGTGTTAAGGCTACTTACCTGTTACTTGTAGGTTAGTGCAGCTATGGCTGACACATGGGTTTGGGGAGTGCTCCATCTTGCTGCGCTGTAGGACTAGGGGCCTGGTGGGGGTTGTACTTCAGCAGTCCCCCCTCCGACCCACAGACTTTGTGTTAAGGCTACTTACCTGTTACTTGTTGGTTAGTGCAGCTATGGCTGACACATGAGTGTGGGTGTGGGCGGTGCTCCTTCTGGCGCATCTGGAGTACAAGGGGACCTGGTGGGAGTTGCGATGCTGGCTGACTGTACGCATGCCCCCATGGTTTTGTCAGTTGGTAGCTTTGGGCTGAGTGTGTGGGAGTGTCTGTTGCATGTGTGAGTGATGTCTTGTGTATTGTGTACTGGACATGGGGGTGTTTGTCCCTCGGAGCTGTGGCATTCTGGTAGTGCATGACAGTACATAGGGATGTGCTGGTATACATTTGTTTGTACTTACCAGCCTCCACTCCCCCTGGTATTCCGGTGAGACTCTCCGGATGTAGGATGCCTCGCACCTTCTCCTCCCACGCCTTGAAGGTCTTCATTAGCGCGGGATTTCCTCCGCCAGTCCTGTCAGCCAGCTGCCGATTCTTGGCCTCCTTCTTTCTGACCACGCTTTTCAAGTCGTGCCACCTCTTAGTTATTTCAGCTCGGTTGCGTGGCACGTTCCCGACTGCATTCACCTGGTCTACGATCCTGCTCCACATCCTGTTTCTGGTGGCTATTGGTGTCTGTTGGACCTGGTTCCCATAGATTTGTGGGTGCACCTTGATGATCTCGTTGACCATGACCGTCAGCTCAGTGGAAGTGTACTTGGGCATTCTCTGTGCTGCCATGGTGTGTGGTTTGGTGTTTGTGGTGCTGGTGCGGTGTGTGTGGTGTGTGATGTGCAGAGGGTTTGTGGGGCCGGTGTTTGGTGGTGATGGTGGTGATGGTGGTGGTGGTGGTGGCGGTGATGGGTGTGATGGGTGCGTGCGTGTGGTGTACTTCTGTCCTTTATGGCTCTCTGTGTTCTCTCCTCTCGTCTTCGGTTTGTGGTGGTGCAAGGGATTGTGGTCTGTGAAGGGGCTGCTTTTCTACTTACCTATGTGGGTGTGTCATGATGGGCTCTTGTTTTCAGGTGTGTTGTGGCTGGTGTTCTGGGATTTGTCGTTTTTTTGTTTAGCCACGGGGGATGTGTCTTTGGGAGGTGTTCTGTGTTTGGGTATTTGGGCGTGGGTTGCTGTGTGGACTTGTTGGCCATGTTGTGTGTGTTTCTTTGGCTCCACGGATGGTTTCCGTGCATGGACGTGGCCGCCAGGGCTTCCGCCGTGTCAGTTTTCATCACTGTTGTTAACGATGGCGGGCGGAGGATATGTGGATTTACCGCGCTCATGTCGGGGAGATCCTAATTTCACGACCGGTGTCTCGGTCGTCAGGGCGGGCGGTTTTGGGTTGTCGTGCGGGTTTGCGTCCGTGGCGGACGGATAATCTTCTACTCGGACATGGACGGGCGGTATTTTGTGTGTTTTTAACGCCGCGGGCGGTGTTCGCTTCGCGACATCGTGATTGCTCGGTCGGTATTCAGACGGTGTAGGCGGGCGGTTTTTTAAGGCTATGGTAGATGGCGGATTTTTTAACGCCGGTTATCGTAATGGACACCTTAGTATATATATTATATATTATATGTATATGTTTAATTTATTTTTACATTACATATATATTACTTATAATTTTTAAACATTTTAAAATATTTTTAACTATGTTTATTTTAATTGTATGTATTATTTACTTTATTTTACATTATTTTTTTAACTTAAATAAAAAACGATATTTTTAACAATGATATTTTTGACATCGATTTTTTTTTTCGATATTTTTGTACTTACCATATTGTAGATAGGATGTCGATATTCTTGACTTCAATATTCTTGCGTCGATATTTCTGTAGGTCGATATTCTGACCTTCGATATTTTGTCAGTGATTCTTTAAAGACCTGGATAGCGAGATGCCTAAACCCACTATGCGTTGAACCTTGCGTTATTTTCTTTTTTTGTTAACAGGGCATTTGGACCAACTCGTAACTGAGGAATTCTTTTTTGTGTGATTAATTAAATGGTGAGTGACAATCACAAAAGACTATAAGGATAACACCAGCTAATACCTTGAGGATATATTGAGGAGAAAGAAAAGAGCTAAAAAACCTCTCCTCAGAAAAAGGGGAACACCCCTCAGGCAAACACAGGGAAGAATAGAAAAGGATAGAAAATATAAGGGAGGAGAAGCCCGCAACATACTTACCTGGGTTTTCTTTTGTTTCAGAGGAACTCCGGATGGGAAACCAACATCCTAGAAGAGAGAATAAGAAGAATAGAAGAAGATGCCAGACGGAAGAATAAACCGAATGCACTGTACCCTGAAAATGGGACAAAGTTAAAAGACAAACAGTCCCTCTTGGAGTTTGTGGACTTTTGTCTTGTCCAACTCTAAATTCGATTTGAAAGAAAACCTAATAAAGAAATAGAACCGCATTGGGTTCCGAGATGTTATTATTGCATATGATACCCCGCCAACATGGGGATACAATTATAACAGGTTGGTTTCAGCCAATTGAATTATAAAATGAAATAGCAATGCCTCATAGAGTCTTTTTCTACTTCTTCGTACAAAATGGCCTCCGGCATCCCACTGTAACCGAGTCAACGGAGCATGCCTATCTGTTCTCTCTCACCTTCCCAATTTACTGGATGAGGCACCTAACTTGGGGTGTGGCGTAGATGATTCAAAACCACCACTAGCTTTTATCAGACCATGTTAAAGTTGCTGTCTGCGGAGGCTCCACAAGTCAACAACACCTCAAGAGTCTGACAAATGATCAGGTCCCATGTGCACCTCACAGTTTGTAAGCTCCTTCCATTCACTCTCGTTGATAGTCAGCAGAGAGCAAAGACCACTTCAGTGCACCACAGCCTGCACCACTTATAAATTGCCTACCTCCGTAGGAATCACTGGGTCCTGAGTATTAGAGTCTCAGGGACCATGCCATATATCTTCAGACTATCAGGGCGTTATCAACATGTCATCATCCTCGGCTCTCCTACAGGTGACAACAGAGCTATCCTACTGCCAGATGCACCTTTACTGGCCTCAGAATGGAGCCACTCAATGCCTGCATTCAGTTCAGTTATCCTCCTTTACCACCTTTTGTCACAAGTAGGGAGTTGCTGCACCTCTTCTGGAGTCTCAGTGGCCTTTGGTCCTGCGCAGGAGCACCCACTATCTCCATTCCCTCCATCGCCAACAGAACAGCATTAGTCCCGCTCAAGTCATCTTGATCAGGCACCTGTACATCAAGGACAGCTAAGAAACTTCCTTGCACCGGTCCAGTCACAAGAGTCTCTCCAAACAGCCACTGGCTAAATCCACATCAGGAAGTCTCATATATCAGATCCGAACAAACATCATCTTCCCCTCAAGCAGGGCAGAACTTGCTGATTTAGTGGATGATGCTGTATATTTATAGGATTTATAGATAAGGAACAGGGGATCCTCTGTCATGCTGCCATCTCAAAAGCATTGGAAATTTCCACCTATATCTGCATATGTCATTTAAGGATCTATGGTGATTGTGAACAGTTAATTAGTTGCAAAGTAAACCTGACCTAAACTTTGTCATGGGAAGTACCCCTTCTCAATCATGGCCCACTTTAGTTCCTTACTGTAGTCTAGAGCTTTAAACACTGGGACTGTGTAAAGAGCCTCTTTCAAGATCTTAAGTGACTTCTTTTAACCCAGCAGTCAACATTCCCACCAATTGCTAATTCTTTGGCGTATAGTTTTAACAGATTAGCTACAATAGTCTGATACTCTTCCACAAGTTCTTACAATACCCAGAGAGGCCTGGGCTCAGGAAAGTTACCAATCCACACTGGACTATATTTTGATAATATGACACTATATCTCCCAGTGGTCAACTTGGTGACCCAAATAACACAAACGACCACCCTGAAACCACAGCCTGGGCTTCTTTGCTCATTCTAGTGGCTCAAGGTGTAGGAAATCAGTGGATTACTGTGGCCATAATAGACAGAACTTAATCCATTCTCTTGACTGCATCTTCTATCAGAACACTGCCTCACTGGTCCATTTCCCTGGCCTACCACTATGCTAGGAGGAAGGCAAGCACTATGCTAGAACACACTGATATTTTCCTAGCACTGGGTGTGGTCTGCTGCTATTTTAGCAATTTGAAATTGGTCTTATGACATTTAGCTGCATGTGTTAGTGGCCTTCACAGATCAACCAAGACTTTCTGGAACACCAAGGATGTGTTGGTTATTCAGCCAAACATGGCTTTCCAGATTTGTTTGTGATGTTGCCGTTCTTGGAATTGATTGAATCAGTAATTTTCTCATCATCCTTTCGGTCTGAGGCTGAGTTCTCTCTAGCCTTATATGTCTTGATATATTGCTAGTGTCTAGCTTGATCGTTCCACCAGTATGATGCTCACTTCAGCATTCTCTGTCATATGGACAACTTATAGCCGCAGATTCAGTGACATAAATTAAACATCTTGGGGCTTATTTGATGCCTTGATATTCTAGAGGTGAGTCACTGAATCTGTGTCTCCTTTTAAACATTTTGGTGACCGTTTACTCTTTTTATTGCTTTTGTGCTTAAGGGTAAATATTTTGAAGTTGAAGTGTAAAATTCATAGACAGTTGTGTGGTGTGTATGTTTAGAATGTCTATGATGTATTGGCACTAATGAATGAAATGGGAATGATGTGTGCGGGGAATGATGGGGATGTAATATTGAAATTCAGAATGGTATTGACGACAGCTGAACTTGAGAATTGGTTGGTGGTGGATGTGCAATCTATGCTTCCCCATTCTTGTTGCTCCTTTCTTTCATGGAACTACGAATACATTTCACTTATCTGTATTTCGTCTGGAGACTCGTTCTATCAACAGGTTGGTCTTGGCAGTTATGGTACATGGTAATGGATAGCTATTTATTGTTTCCTGCCTTAGCCACTTGCCTTTCAGTAGTTTGGTTTCAGATTGATGAAATTGGGTTTATGATGATGGTAATTGACCTGAGCCTTGGAATGACAAGAGGCAATATTAGTCTTATGCTCGTTTTTAGCCTTCATATAAATAATATAAATTATGACGCAGAGGTGGGAAGGCAGGAGAATGTGGGAAGTAGGCAAGGTGTCAGAGATGTCTGTGAGAGGTAGAATTCAATATTCAGAGAATCTAAGACCTTTTGCACTTTGACTTTAATTTTGTTGAATTCTAAGCTATATAAGATTGACTGCAGACTCCTGCACTCTTTTTTTATCTTTCTCAGAAAATAGCTTCTCGGTTAAGAGTTCTCATGAAACATTGATAAGCACCGATATGACACTGATGTATACAACATGCCTTAGAATTTTGAGGGTACTCAACTGAGTACCTCCGTTTGCCACTATATTTCAATGTAAGACTTCCTCATTGTTTATAGGTGCTATTGATGGGTTCACAGTAGGCATTGGTCTGTCTCTCTGCAAAAAATATATTTGCTATTCTATCTCTGTTTATTTGTCTCTGTTTTATAAGTATTTCCGCTCTATGATAATTAATGTATTTTGTAATTCATTTCTAGTTCCTTTTTGACTTTGTTAATCTGTCCTTGTGTACTCAACAATGTTTGTAATACTTTTTCACTTTCTACAGCGACCCAATAATTTCTTGTCTGCCTTGTATTTTGCAGACTAAGGGCCCGATTCCGATCTCGTAAGGAAGGCCTCCAAACGGGATTTGTAAAGACCAAATCCGATTCGGAGCCTATCGTTCTGCCCGAATCGTCCCCCGTTCCTAATGAGCAAGTACGATGCAAGTATCCTGTACGCGCCGTGCAAATCGTTTATGAACCCGAACCTGTCCGTCCGACACGTTCGTAGCCGAATCGTGCCGCGCAATGGAGCCGTTTACCGACCGAGCGAGTACAATGCACGAATCGGACAGCTGTATCGTCTCGGTCTCATCGAGACGAAACGGCTGTCGGATTCGGACTTCGGGGGGCCATAGCAGGCCCCCCTTTACCCAGAGCCCTCCGATTCGGTCACGGGGGGTGCGCATGGGTCCCCCCGATCCAAACATGCACAGTGTGGCGGGCCACATGGGGTGCCCGCCACAGGTGTATGCTTTTTCCCGCCCACCCCTTTTTTGCTATGGGAGCCCGTGTACGCGTCTGTACACGGGCTCCCATAGAGTTCAATGGGAGTCCGAGCGAGTCGAGTCCGTAAGCATACGGCAGCATCGTACTCGCTCGTTCGGACTCCCGGAGCACGTCTCGCTCGGAAAGCCCTCCAGATCCGAGTCGTATGGAGGGCTTTCCTTACGAGATCGGAATCGGGCCCTAAATGTAATATGTAGAGAGATATTACTTTCCGCACCCTTCAAATAGAGCTGCCATTTTAGTTCTTTCCTACCTATCTTTTGTCGAACATGTTTTGTCTATAATGCTTTAAAATATACACATATAGCGGGGTTTGGGCCAGGCCCTTGCTCTTGAATGGATGACTTTCATGTCTATCTCATTTTCATGCTTCTTATTTGATGACTTTCATCATTTTTGTTGTTTGTACCTGGAAGTATTTCTTTCTCACTGGGTTCTGACTGGATGTTTTGTGTCCTTCCACTACTTAAATTCAGGGGACTACTTCTTTTTTTTTCTTTCCACATTCCATAGGAGTGTCTGTGTTTTCCTTTTATCCCCCATCTGTGCTGCTTCTTCCCTCAAATACCCACTTCCGAGCAGACAGTTTTGCTCTATCCTTTCCCTCTTCAGCTCATACATTGCTTCATTCTCTTCACCCTGCCTGGCTTTTGTTGTTTTTAATTTTTGTATTTCCAATAGCGTCCTCATGAATTCTCAATCCCCTGTGTGCCCCTCACATTGAATTCCACGTTTCTCACTCCTCCATTGCTACCCAACACCTCATGTCATGAGGAAGAAAAACAACAACTTTTTGGAGGGCCCCTTAGCTGCAATTTGCTTCTGGGCTGCTACTTAAAAGAAAAACTTTTTACGCATGTTTAAATTAACTTTTTTTAGCTAATGCTTCAATATTGGCATCTGCCACCTTTGAGCAGTGAATAAAAATCAAACAAAATGGCAGCCATCATGGTGCAAGTGTGACGAGATGCATGCCCATGTATATTTCATCACACTGGGCCCCCTTTTGCATATGTGCGTACATGTCATCAAGCTGTTTTATTTTTGCACATGCTGAACAGCTTCAGCAAAAAGCATTGGCAAAGCCAATAGGTCTGCATTGACAACCAAAAGGCAAAATCTATTGGCTTTGCCAATGCTTGTTTCACTGTGAGTTAGGATTCTCATCTGAGGTCTTTGTACATACCTCCATGAAAGCTATCCCCTGGAGTGATTGCAAAAGGTGATTGATACATGGTGGTTGTGTTTCCTTTGCCCATGTGAGGTTCCATTGACAGCTTCATATCATTAAAGCACATGTAGTTCTCTGCCCTCAGATGACACTCCATTTTCAAATAACCAATCACAAAGCATATTCTAGGTACAGGTACATATCAGCACTCTGTGGGTTCAAATTACATACTCTGTCTGGCTCCCACTTAGACCCTGATGTGAACTTTTAGCGGAATGCTGTTTAATTTGGTGGCTGTTTACTGCTCTCATTGCCTTGTTTCTTATGTATAGCAAAGGGAGACTATAGAGCTGCTTTCAAATACTGAGCATTAGCAGGGTTTTCAAATTAAGTTTATTGCATAAAAATTATACTTCAAATACATTTAGGCCAGCTTTTGATTCATAAAGTGCTTATTCAGCCGGAAATATTTTCTAGAACCTTGTTTAGTCTTCAGTTCAGGTCACAAAGCATCATGGGATGTTCACAACTTGCTGTCACATTGCAGATCTAACTTCTAAGGTTAGCAGATGCTCTGCATTTGCAATAGTTCACAGCTCTTGACAATGTCGATTAGAACATTCTTATTCCTATATTGGAATATAAACCTAATTCATCATATTTCCTCCTCCACTTTAGAAGCTTCCAGAGATGCTGCCACCCCCTGTTGGTAATCTGGGAATTGAGAGACAATCAGAATTCCTACATCTCTTATGCAAGAAGTATTTATACTTTTGTCCCTTTAACTTCTAGCTTAATAAGTCAGTTTAATAAGGTTTGAGTACGCTGACGAAATCTACTTTTTTAGTGGGATTTTATCAATCCTTTCAATTAAACTAGCAGATAGGGGCAGGTCCTCTAAAATGAAATCCCCTAGAATTATGTGTTAACTGATAGGCTTTGCTTCTTCCTGACATAGAGTGAAGAGTAAATGCTGCTCTGTGACCATTGAGTATGTGAAAGTGAGATGTATGGAAGCTTAGAAGCTGGAATTAGGTACTTAGCAGGTGCAAGCATATCTAACCAAGCCTGGCCGTGGTGACTTTGGGCGTGGCAGGAGGTGGAGGATGATAGACACAGAAGTGCTCTGAGACCTTTGAATGAGGAGATGTACTCCCTCACAGGCAAGTGCGTCCACAATTACTTTGCCAATGCGGAATTATTATTGACTCATCTGTGGGGATGCCATTTGCAGAAGTAAGTAGTTTTCTTAATAGAATGCAAAGCATTTGTTAAGTATGTCTTGGTAAGAGGTGGTGATTCAGTGGGAATGAGTGCTTTAACAAAATACTCTGTGTTGCCACAGAGTTAATTTAAAGTATCACCCCCTACGGCCACCTCCATGACATTCAGTGCCAACAGTGTAGAGGGGGATATTACTGGCCAGTGTTGCTGTACCCGAGTAACTGACTGACCCTATGTCATTTTAGTTTAGTCTCTAAGCATTCACGGTCCTTTGGCTCAGCACTGAAACAACAGACATCAATACATTCACAGAAAATTATCTAGATTCAATGTGAAACTCCAAACACATAAACGTGGACCACAATTAAGTAGGTGGCAGTTCCCCAAATGACCTAGTAGAAGGAAAAGGTCTCACCAATAAATGAAGAGGTATGCGGTGGTCGTATGGCCCTCAACCACAATTGAATCATAGGGGGCTTTAAATATCAATTCCTGTGAGTCCCCAAAAGCATACACAGCCCAGCTAAATCTTAAACAAACCAAAAACAACATAGATCGAAGCCTGATTAGTGAAATTAGAACAATTCATCCTGATTAGTCAGGTGACAGCACTTTTCACAATAACAGTGACATGTCAAAAAACATATATTTTTCGATCTGATTGTTTCGTTGTTACCAACAAATATGGTTGAAAGCTCTGCAGAAATGCACTTGATTGGGGTGCGCACACTGAGCACCTGGGTCACTCGCACTGTATCAGCTAGACGATAAAACCCATATAGCCCAGTCGGTATTTTACTGCTTTTAGGGACCTTCCAAAATGTAACTTGATATGTTTTCGTTGACAGAATTTGCAATATGTGCATTACTGATGGTGGGCTCAACAACAAGCCCTCAAACGTAAGTATGAATTCTTGAGTTTGACTTCAGTGTACTGTATACCTGTCCTGTCTCTACGTTAATAAATGAAATTTTAAACATTTTGTTTAAAGGAAGGAAGATCCTTGCTCAACATTTCACCTATCCTAGGAAACCCTTTCTAAGGGTGCTATACATGGGGTTGGGAAAATGCCAACGCTAGTCGCAATGCAGTGCTGCCATCAAATGTACTACCAGGTCCCCGTAAAACCTATTGGTGGAAAGTTGACCGTCTCATGGACTAGTAATTTTATGTTCCTAGATTATCATTTTCCCAACATCACAGTGACTTGTGAAAAACTGATTAAGGTTCACGACAAAGTGACAGGGAGACTAGGGAGAGGGCTTTTTGGCTGTGAAATAAGCCCCCTGGACCTTTCATAGAGGGCAACTGGCTTGAGGTAAAACATGGCAACTGCTTAACAGGTTGAACTATTCCTCCGTGATTCCTTTTAATCTTACACACTGTCACGACAAATAAAAAGACCTGGCAAACAGTTGGTAGTTTTATTCTCACCACTCCCACCACCTCTTGTTCCTTTCTTGACACTTCATCACCATATGTTAGACACATAGGGTTAGAAAGAGCGACCCCTTGAATATGGATTTTAGCCAGCATTGGTACATTCTCTTTGACTAGTATAAGGATGGGTCCTATGATGAAGCATGCCAGCCAAGGTTGGTAAGGGCCTTCCGCCCTTTAAGTGTTTGAAAGGAAATTTATTCACAGCAGAGACAGGACAGGTATACGCTGTATTTAGACCCAAATTTTCCTTCACACCCTAGATTTTGTGTTGTTGAGCGTATGTTGTATACTAGGAAGGATGTATTGCAGGGCTAGTTACCTCTGCTCCAACCGGTACTATATGATGTGTTGCTCTCCAGTAGTATTTTAAAGATTTTCAGAAGTGCCCATTCACTTCCCACAAAGCATCAACAGTAAGCAACACCAATACTGCTAGAGCTACAAACAATCATGAAAACTAATTCCAATGTGCAAGCTCAATTGATTGTCTTAACCCTTTGGGCGCGGCCGGAATTTCCCCGCTGTGCGTGAAAATTCCACGTGTGCGCAAATCGGATGGCTCCCGGCCGTCCGACACACACGCCCACCGTGACGTCGGACGGCCGGGGGCCGTCCGACGCATGCAAGGGGTTAAACTACGCTTCTCCAGCAAGTAGCTCAGGAGCTACTGGTAACTCTTCAGCTACGTCTAAGGTACTCTCCTGTATGCAGGCCAGCCTCCTAAATTGGAAGCTTTTTCTTGATTGAATTAATATATGTATTCCAAAACTGAAAAGTGTGTATATGAGATGAAAATGTGTGCATTTGTAGAACTCATAAGATGAAGTTTGGAGAAAAATGGTTGAATTTCCAAAATATATTTATAATTTATAGTTCTGTGATGAACCATGAAGTGCTGGGTAGACTCATTAAAATATTATTAACAATATTCTTACCTGATTGCCAGGGACATTGCGACTATTGCTGTTAAGTATTACCAATGTAGAGGAAATTCACATGGACGAACCCTTTTTAAATCACTGCTGGCAACCATGGATGATGCATTGAAGCAATCACTGGTGGTAATCTTGCACATGGCATCCACTAATGTAATTCAGTCTCATGTGGTCGCTATTAAAACACTAATAATATTAGTAGCTCAAGATGATTTTCATTGAACATAAGTAACTCCAGAAAAGGTTGAAGACCCCTGTCTAAAAGCATATTCACAATACAATTTGTATTTATTTAAACCATGTGAGGCTTTCCAGTATTTCAAAAGTTTAAAAATAAACTTGTACAAAAACTAATAAAAACATTAGTAGTAGTTATTCTTCAAATTCAAATCAATAATAACTTGCACACACGGTCACCGCAGCATAAACTCCAAACATACCATAACTGTGGTAGATCTGACCTTATTAAAAGCTGCAAAAAAGGACTGAGAATAAAACCAGAGTAACCTGGACTGCTTTGTTATGCGCAGATCAGAAGCTGCTGGAACTGAAATATTAAAGGACATGAAGATGAAAGTGCCCCTCGAGGCCATACAGCAAAGAGTTCGGAACTGAAAGCCTTCCCGCTGAATAAAAGGCATATGACAAAGATGTGTCCAAAAAGTAGAAACCATGCCGCACAAACTGTAAAAGCAGGATGTGAGGACTGCTGTTCAGTGAAACATGTTACAAAGCTAGACTACAGCATGCTCTAAGCCAACTAGCAAGGAATAATAAAAAGTAGGAGGAGAAGTCAAGATTGTCAATTTTATAAAGCATTTAGCGCCTGCCACCTCTGCATACCGATGTTAAAATTGAAACACAGGGGAAAAGAAACGGAAGCAAAGAGCATTAGGTACAGCGTTGATGTGCTAAATCATGCAAACACAGGCAAGTTTAAATGTTCACCGAAAATTTGAGTATCTTTGTGCAACCTGCTCTTTATGTGCTTTCCATGTCTGTGTCCTATTTTTAATTTGCCAGTCTTACTGTGGGTAGTAAATGACAGCCATTATTGGGGTCACATATCATTCATGACTGAAGTTTCTAGTGCAGTGAGCCCTTCACAAATCTGGACCCTAACATCACAGCGCCTAGTATCCCATCATTTCAGCAGGACATTACTAAATAATCTTCTCTTAGTGACTGTTCAAAACTGGGAAGCCATTCTCTTGCGCTCACACAACTAACCAGTTATAAGACCAGACCCTGAATGGTTACTCTGATTATCTTTTGCTTTGGATAGAAAATTGGGGTAGTGCCACACAGATGTGATACGGTACCTCTATACAAATAATAAATCAGAAACATAGATGTTGGGAGGGGAATGTCCCCACAAGTTATACAGGCATGTCCATCTACCCTGAGTGACCGGCTACCTGCAAATCTAGTATCCTGACTTTTATTTTGGTTCTGGCATCTTGCTAACCTAGTGTGTGCACAGGGGCCTAGGCCTGTCCCTGACATTGTGAAGATGATGACCTGCACTGCGATCTGACGAAGAAGGCCCTCATAGTGAACAAAGGATTACTGTCCCTGTCCTAGTTGCAGCACATAAATGGGCAGTGGTGGCATACCATGCTAGTGATTTTAGAATTGACCAGAGCTTTTCATGTGTGTCAGTGTGTGTGGTCTACTGTTCTTTCTAGTATAAAGGTCCACAGTTATGGCGATGAGTTTTTCCTGGGCACTGAACTTTGGTTGATGGTAAGGTGAATGGAGGGACTGCCGTTTCTGTTGTTCCAGGTGAGAACATTTCTAGGTTAGGCTGGCTCTCTTTTTGTCCCTGAATACTGCTGAGAAAGACAGCGAACAGCGAGGTGTTTCTAGTTTTCCTGCATCGGATGCTGCCCCACTGTAACCTGCTGTGAGAAGCAGAAGGCTGGTGTGTGAAGTGCAAATTGAGAAGGACACTTGAAAGGCGAATCACCCCAAACAGATTCTGGAGTTGCAGACCGTGGATCCACATTCCTTCTCTAGAATATGTACTTAAAAGTGGGATCCAAAACACCCTACTTTGTTCCAGTCCTAAGTTCTTATTGACTGCTCTGCAGAGTATTCAAAGAGCTGCTGTGTGACCAGGGCTGGTGTCCGTCTGACAGTCAGTCTCCTAGAGGTGAGGGAACATTGCAAAGCCTGTACTTTCTGCTGGAGGATCAAAGTGCTTGTCTAATGCATAGAAGCCTGCCTGCTTGCTGAGAGAGGGAAGGCATGTTCTGGCCCTGCAAGAAAAGAGGCTGTCCAATAGCCCAGGGTGTTCCCAACACGAGGAACATCGAGAGAAACAGAGTGTATTAGAGTGTTGTATTCCTCTTAGGGTGTCCATAAACGGGCTTTCCAGTATCATGTCCTTATATAGGCACAATTCGCCCTGCCCTTATATAGGCATAAAATCCCAGTCCTTATTTAGGCATTAAACCGTGCACTCCAAATACAGGCATGGTCTCCGACATCCGTCCACCCTAACGTCACAACGAGTTCATGAAGAACAGACCCTTAGGCTGCGGGAGTTTCCCTAGCCCAGGACTATTGATTTCTTCAAGGACTCATATATTATGCATGAACCATTATTCCTTAGGGGTTCATTCATGACGTCTTCCGCTGTCCGACTCACGTCAATGCTAACATTCTTAGGTACCTCTCAGGTATAAATATACCTTCCCTAGCCCCTGTAAATCAGAGGAGACCTCGACTTCAGAGGAGCCCGTATCCCGGCCTGACGCACTGAGAAGACGCTGTCATCCCTGCACGCAGAGAGTCCAGCTTCCAGTGATCTGACTTCCCTTGCGGGGAGTTGGAGTTTGAGTCTGGCAAGAGATTCCTACCTCTCTCATTCTTCAGGTATGGAGCTGACTAGAACCTAGAGGGACTCTTGGCATACTTGGCATACTAGGCATACTAGGCATACTAGGCTTAACATACTCTTAGTATACCATAGTAAGGAATACTTCACCTACTTCATACCTCTCCCTACACCTAGGTTAGGTTAGGTACATTGGGGTAGAACCAGGTTAGAAACGCATCGTATGAGTACTCGCATTTTTAGTCTGTGTCATTTATGTAAATGCATATATACTAAAAGATAATGCTATCGCAGTATTATTTATTTCTACTGCTCACACTGTACATTATTTATCTTGCATACTGTCTTGTGATCGTAACAGCACATTTTACTTACACCAGAAACAAGACTGTTCAATAAATCTTTTATTGAAACGCCCGTCTGTTCTTTCTGTATAACTTTGAGAAAACTAAGCATGCACGATTGAGCTGAGTGAAATAGTTATCTATTGTT
This sequence comes from Calotriton arnoldi, assembly GCA_963921515.1. NCBI lineage: Eukaryota > Metazoa > Chordata > Amphibia > Caudata > Salamandridae > Calotriton > Calotriton arnoldi. The sequence goes on along the minus strand of CAWUFW010011905.1, from coordinate 228,832 downwards.
TCCACGACTCTGGGACACGTTCTGATTCCAAAGGGAAACAAAGTGGTCATGTTTTGCAGCTGCAGAAACTACTCCCTTCTTGTCGTCAAGGAGTTTCTAGTGGCCTCTGAGCTAGCTGGCACAAATAATTAAGTTTAATATACTCGATAGGGACATACCGACCTTAGTCCTATGTCAAACCTATAGGGTATATTATTCCAATGCGCAGAGCCTATTAGGGAAATAGGAGCTACACTACATGGCGCCCAACGTTTGGTAAGGCGGTAATTAGACGTTAGATACTGAGTAACTCAGCCGTGCTTTTTCTCTCAGAGACCCCTACCCATATACTCCAAAAGACGTCTGGAGTGGGCAGGGTTAAGTATCCACCATGGCTACATAGGGCAGAACACTATATATTAGCTGTTTGGTTTGCTCAACGTTGAAGGATACAGTGTTCCAAAAATATTGTGCACCTTATCTTTGTTTCCTTGAAACTTGTTCTACATTTTTCAAAAAACAAAAATGCCTGACTCCGACAATGCCACCTGAAACGGTGGAGCTGCGGCTGATCCAGCCCAAGCAGCAGTTTTTAACATTACCGGTTTAAATGAAACCGAGGAGGGTGTTATAGACATCACTCCAAATTTAAGAAGAGCCATCACTCTAAACCTCATAAAACATGGCCTACCACCAAGAGGAGGTAGAGCAGTTTTCGTGATAGAGGCACATGAATCCTTTCAGACAGAGGTATTCTATTCATGGGTAATATTTCCTGAATCCAATCCAGTAACACACATGTTTCACTTCTACAAAGAAGATGATCCACCAGAGGAATACATTCCTTTCGAGGATATTGAAATTCCATTAACATACCAGGAGCATCAGCTCTGGTTTAAAGGCGCCCTAAAACATCACAGAAACATTACCAGGCTCGGTCCACTAGGTAGACCAGGAGCAACATGGCCGATTCTAGCCGGCTACACACCTCATCCTGACCTGGATATAATGTCAGATGAGGAACTACTTGTTCAACTCCAAGAATTAATAAAAATCTACAGACAATTGGTCCAATATGTCATGCGGACTTTCACAGTCCAACCACCATTGACACTTCCAAATCAAACCCCTCAACCGGGGAATACACTAAAAATTACACCACAGACTCTATACGCAGTCATGGGTAAAATGCCCACTAAACGTGAGCAAATTCCATTTTGGATAGCTCAAAAAATTACTCAAATCGAAGCAGTATTTCCAAATACTAGCCCATATGAGAAACACAGAATACTGACAATCAGTTTACTGATGGGGATCACACCACAACTGGAAGACTGCACCACTTGGGGCTCAGTCTTTGCTGCCATCTATACTAAAACACATGGCATTCCGTCAATTGCGGTAATACCTGATGTCCTGAAACAAATTCAAAATGAATACGGGGCAGAGCCTGCTCTAAATTTAGGTATGAAATTACTGAAAAATTTCGACCAAGTCTCAACAATAATATTATCTAATATTAAAGGGGAGGCAGAAGCAGTGGCGATCCGCCAAAAATTAAGGGAATTTGATGTTACAGAACATCAAACTGAGCTACCCAGAATAATAGAACAATCTTATGCAGAATTAGGCAGAGATAGTTTGGGTGGAAGACCATTGAAGCCGAAACTATCTGAAAGTCCTGAGAAGGACACAATAAAACAAACTCCTACATCTTCTAAAAAGAAGTGGGAGACTAATAAACAAAATTAAAACGAGAAACGTTCTCAATCCCGAGGTAGGTCTCCTCAAAAGGAGCCCTCTGAAAGGAGGTATAACCTCAGGAATAGGGATAATTTGAGAAAACCTGACAGGTATCAAGGTACTGATACACGTTCCTCTCGTCCCTTTCAGATCTCATCACAGACTTCGGAAAGAAGAGGACGATCAGAACATAGAGAAGAACGTGTGAAATCGAAAGACGAAAAACACGCTCCAAAAACTAAAGCAAAACCTCAATTCTCCAAAAAGAAAGTAGCAGGTCTAAAGATCAGACATGCCGAGAATACTGAGAACACAACTCAAGAACGGAGAATGGGCTCAGACAATGCTGGACAGTGCAGCAGAAGTCACAACAGCTCGCCAGAACCTGAAGGAACTTCTGGAGATAGTGGACTTGAATGAGTACATTACAGTTGAGACTGTATGCACCAGGTTTAGTACTCCACAAAAGTTATATGAAATAACACTCCGGATGGAGGGAGACATACCTAGACAGGTGAAAGCACTTTTTGGGGAAAGACTATCAAGGGGCTATGACATACTTCTAGCAGAAAAAGACTGGCCACCACAATTTGTCAGGGAGTGCCCACACAGCGAGGACATTATTATGCCTGCCTTCTCCAACCATATTCCAATTCACCTAAAATATACATATGCCAGGAAATGGGCAGTGGCCCAGGCCCCAGCATTATATAAAAATCATGTAGGATGGGATGAGGACTCACCTCACCATAAAATACATCTAAAACATGAACCAACTGCACAAAGGCAGTATCCTATAAAGCAAGAAGCTAAAAACAGGTCAGGGAGATCTTAGATCAACTTGAATACCAAGGGGTGATTGAAACATGCACCTCCTCAATGAACAATCCTTTGTTTCCTGTCTCCAAACCAGACAACACATATCGTCTAGTTTTGGATTACAGACACCTAAACACTTGTTCTAAAACATTTGCAGTACAAAATGCACATAGTACAGCATTAATGAATAACATTGTGCGTAACAAATATAAAACAACATTAGACATCTCAAATGGTTTCTTTTGTCAAAACATAGCACCTGAAAGCAGGTACTTAACAGCATTCTCCATAATGGGGACCCAGCGTCACTTTTGTCGACTCCCACAAGGGTTCAAGAACAGCCCAGGGTTATTCTCAGCGAGGGTAACGGAGTTACTACAAATTTATGACAATGAGGCCTTGTCCTATGTCGATGACATTTATCTGACAGACGATGACCTGGAAAAACACTTGAACAGGGTGAGCACCATTATACTGGGTTTCGCCCCTGAGGGCTACAAGTTCAACTTTAAAAAGTCCAGAATTGCCCATCTCAATGTCCTATTTCTAGGATATGAGCTTTCAAGTGAAGGCAAGAGCTTGGCAGCTAACTTTCTAGAGAAATGTGCGCTGCTCCAACCTCCAAAAACGCAAAAAAACTTACAATCCATCCTGGGTTTCCTAAATTTTGGAAGAACATACATTCTAAATTACGCAGAAAGGGTTAAACCTCTCTACGCATTAATCAAACTGATTTTTCGATCAAAAACTGGACACAGGAACACACAGAAATCTTGCGTTCACTCCAGGCTAACATGTTAGCAACAAATCACTTACAAACACGTGTAAGTCAACGAAATTTGGTGATCCGAATAATTTCGGGTCAATGCGGATTCACCTACTTAACCTTCAATGAGGGTGAGAAAATACCAATCGCATACAAATCTCATTTGTACACACAAGCGGAAATGCGCTTCAGTTCAACTGAAAAAATTCTGACAGCAGTTCAAACCGCTGTAGCAAAAGAAAGAGCCTTAGCCCAAGGGAAATGCATTATTGTCGTAACCCCAGTACCAGCTTTAGAAGCGGTCACAAAAGCAAGCATTCCAAATGCAAAAGCATTACATCCAAGATGGATACAATGGGTTAATTCTCTTGCTGCAAAAGATGTTGAATATGTTTTTGATCCAGACTTAAAAACACAAGCATTCCTGCAATATGAACAAGAATGTCCTCTGCCCACTGAAATGCTGCCTCTCGATCAGTACGAATTCATAATTTACACTGACGGATCCGCACAGCCCGCAACAGGGAGTAAGCAAGCTTACAGTGCAGCATGTGCGATCGTTAAAGGTCGCATGCGAAATGGCATCTTCACACCTATGGTCACAAAAACTCAATCTCTAGGAGATTGTACAGCTCAGCGAGCTGAACTACAAGCATTCAAACTGGCACTTGAAAGTACAGATCGAGAATTCTCCACACTAATAGTGTGCGATTCCTTTTACTGTGTTCAGTCGTATAATGACTATATACAAAACTGGCTTGAAAATGGTTTCAAAGATGCGAAAGGTGGCACAATAAAGCATAAAATGCTTTGGGAACAAGTAGTTCAGTTGAAAAATGAACTACCAAAGGCTCACGTGATCCACACACTGAGTCATCAACGTGATGGCGTTCACGTTGCAGGGAATTCATTGGCTGATGAAGCCGCAAAGGGGGCTGTTCAGACGGCTTCCGTAGCTGCGATCACTCGTTCAAAAACAAAAATAGACGGTGAGATAATGTTGGCTGTCAATGCTTCAAGCAAGGGCAGCAGTGCAGCGTTACCAAAAAGTTTCCACTCAAGTACTCTTATGTAATTGATGCGAACAACGTTCCTTTTGCTCGAATCCCTGGAGTGGGGGATAGGGTAATTCCAAACATGGAACGTAGAGCAGCCTTGATTTATGAAACACATTTGGGGGAGGGTCTGTCACATCAAGGGATCTCTAAAACAATTTTGACGTTAAAAGAGATGTACTGGTGGCCTGGAATGAATACAGAAATTCACATATTCATCAACAACTGCTTAGACTGTAAATTACAGCGAGAGAGCCACCAGACACCATGCTGCGAATGCGGCAACCCAGTACAGACACCACTGTTAGACAGCATTAGACTATCTACGCGCATGCGTCCTTCTGGACAAATGCAATCCCACAAACACTGAATACTGAATCTAGGGTCCTATGGATATGGCCTCAGCGCTCGGCTGACGCTCGAACTGTTATAAAAGATTTGCAAGTCTTTATCGGCACATACGCAATAGGCACGCTACATTCTGACCAGGGTCCTGCGTTTAGCTCTAGGGCTTACAAAGAAGCCATGGCCGGTCTGGGCGTTGCATTGCGGTACTCCTCTCCATTCCATCCTGAGGGAAATTCGGTTGTGGAAAGGAAAAACCGGGACATAAAGCAGTCTATAACAGCTAGGGTATTAGGTTCGGGTGATGGGTGGGTCAAACACCTTAATGGGGTCCAACGCTCATTGAACAATCTGCCAAGAAGTTCTCTAGGGGGTCACTCCATATGAGGTCCTATTTGGGACAAGAATGTGGGTACCAGACCTTGAACACGTAGGCACAGTGGTGGAAAATAAACCGTTTGATATCAAAGATCGTTTGGCTGTTTTACAGGAACTGAATGAGTTAAGAACGAAACAAAGCAACGTATTCCTACAGCCAACCACCACTGGGGAAAAATCGGCGGTCCCAGCAAGGCCTGTCTGGATTCCAAAAGTTGGGGATCTAGTCAGAGAAAAAATTGCGGACAAGAAGGAATTTGGACCTTCTTACAGACAACCAGTACCTGTCCTAGCAGTTCAAGGAACAAGAACAGTACTTCTGCCGCCCCTTGCTGGAAGAAAGGAGAAAAGATTGGTGTCCATCGACCTCATCAAACCACAGTATGTGGCCAATACTAAACAGTAGGCCTCGTGGAGTCCGACCTAGTAGCAGACGCACTCCTCTCGCTACTATCCAAGAGGTTCAGACTGAAAGACTGATAACAATCAAGAATTCAGCTGTAACAGATGAAGGACTAAGCAACAATGCAATGGAACTCATCCCTCTTGAAAACCAAGTAACAGTTCGTCCAAATACGCCTGTCTACACCAATGTAGCAAGTGATGAACTGGTTCCAGTGATTTCTACAAATCCTGATGCAATTCCAACAATTGACAGAACTGCTTCTGGCTATTTCATTAACTTTGATACGTTCTCAGAAGATCCAAGTGAACCTGAAACGACGCCAGCATCATTCAAACTCAAGCAGCAAGTACAAGACTTTCTTCACTTCATGAAAAAGACTTATTTGGTTTCTCCATGGATTGAACTCTGGATTATATCTGGACTATTTGTTTTCCTGCTCTGGCTAGCTTTGGTTACAACTGTGAGCGTGCTTATAAGTGGCAGATACATCCATGTGAACACTGAAGGAAAAGATGTGAACGTACTTTTGAAACCTCATAAATCTTCCCATCGTGAAGCAAGAGACTTGTCATCAGTGAACATCACAGCCGTTCCTGTACAGGATGGTATAGTGTGGGACAAAACAGATTTTGAAACAACAGAAAGGATAAGACACGCACTACCTAGGTGTTCCAAAGTTGTACCAATATAGCGTGCTACTGGGGATTCACTCTCTGATCCTCAAAGTGCAAAATGTAAGAAACAACGAAGTTGCATCTCCTGGTTAGGAGATGTCCCCCTGTGCACTGCTACAAACCCCATCAAGGGTAAGGATTTAAAACACGAATGCTTGTATCAAATTAAATCAGTTGAAGCTGATGTTTATTCACATCCATCGATGATAATATGTTTTTTCAAAAAGTGGTGAAAATAGTAAACAAATCACTGGGAATTTGAACGTATTGTTACATCCATCCCGATGCATTTCGGGCAACACAGTGCCCTTCGTCAGGGGAAAACATCTGAAAGTAAGAACAGAAAAAAGCGCTTACAAGAAAAGATCACCCAAACTGGATGAATGATGTTGTCAAAAGCTTAAACCAAAACAAACATGGGATCCCATATATATGACGCACCGATAAGGTGAGAAATTGTGATAAAGAAACAACATGCTAGGGTGGAATGAACATAGGCGAATACGAAATTATTGTCTAGATCAAGAAACAACAAGATGCACAAAACGTGTTGTTCGGTAAAACGTGTGAAAAAAGCACACCATGCAATAGATTGTGGTCAGCAAATGGCAGCAAACTAAAACAACAAACAACTAAAAACTCGCGGTTAAATATAAGAGTGACTAAACGAAAATCGGGTGAATCTGAGCGTGTACAAACGCAGGTGAGTGAATCTGAGCTGACGATAATGGGTGTTCACTATCATATTAACGAACTGATAAGGTGCGTAACTGTGTAGCCTACATACATGGAAGGTTAATATAACTCGCGGTTAAATTTAAAAATGACAAGGTGCGAAAACGAGAATCAGGTGAGTCTAGGCGTATACAAACGCCAAAATAAGTAAATCCGAGCTGACAATGATGGGTGCTCGCTATCTTTTTAACGATCAAAATAAATAAAAGTGAGTGGCTGTGTAGCCTACATGCATGGAAAGCTGAATACGACAAGTACTTACATTACGGCTGAAATTAATCACGACTTCTTCCAAAGCCAGTATGCGGCGTGAGTTCTAAGCCGAACAGTATTTAAAACCAGTTCGACACGAATAAACGTGAACGAACGTGAATGAAGACCATGTGACCCTAACTTACGTGAAAAACGTCGAGAGTGATCGTGTTGAAACGGGGGCCATCTTGGTAGAGGATTCTGATAAAAATATAACAAATGCTGCACTGCTGTGAATAAACAGGGTGAAGATGGCATGTAATCCAATAAAGAATACGAAGAACAGAAAAAATAGAAAAAGTGGTATAAAAGTGAAAGTGTGAAAAGAATAGTATAGATATACAGAAGAACACGAAAGGGATAACAACCATGTTAAATAAATGGCATATAACAAAGTACAGTTTATAAGTAACACAAGAATTCCATCCGATCATTGAGTCCATTCGGTTGCATCGTGTTCAGAAAACGGATCCAATGATTCTCTCTTTGCAGTAATTTGTTGGTATTGTCAACTCCTTCTTTTTGCTGTCTACAACTTCTAGAACTAAGAATTTTAATTGACTGATGTTGTGTAGTTTGTCCAAATAGTGTGCAGCCAGTACAGATTTCAAATTTTTCGTACGTATGTTACTCTTGTGTTCAAGAATACGTGTTCTGATTTTTCGCTCAGTTTTGCCTACATAACCCAGGCCACAGGGGCATTTCAACAGGTAGATAACGTTGGAGGTATTGCAAGTGGCATTGACCTTTAATTTGATTTTGGTGCCTTTCATAGGATGAGTTATGGTGGAACCTTGTATCATGTTATGGCAGTTGCTGCAATTGTGACAAGGTTGCGAACCTCTATAGATGACATCAGGTGTATGGTCAGATGGTCTCGTTAGCATTTCCTTCAAATTATGACCTCTGGTATAGGCAAAGATTGGTTTGTTGGTGAATAAACCATTGAAGTCTGGTTCCAAAGTCAACATTGGCCAATGTTTCATTATGATGTTTCTGAATCGATGACTCATTGTAGAGTATTTAGAAACCATTACTGCTCGATTCTGTACTGGTTTGTGTTTGACCTTCAAGAGGTCCATTCTTTCTCTGTTCACGCATCTTGATTTAGCTTGTTCCAGAATTTCAGTGGGGTACCCACGTGCTTTAAATCTGCTAAGCATAGCATCTGTTTGTAAAGAACATTGATCTGAGTCCGATACAATACGCTTGACTCGTAACAGTTGTGAATAAGGTAAGTTATTTTTCAGGCATGATCTATGAAAGGAGTTGTAATGCAAAATACTGTTTCGGTCTGTGGCTTTGCGAAAGATGTTGGTGACCAATTTATCCTGTACTCTTTGAATTTGTACATCCAGAAATGTAATGATGTCTTGTTGAATATCAAAGGTGAATTGAATGCGATTATCAATCTGATTAAGTTGATCGAGAGCCAGTTGTAGTGCAATGTGTGAACCTGTCCAGATTATGAAGATATCATCAATATATCGTATGAACATCTTTGTGTGTTCTTGCCAGACGCTGGTATTCAGGATATGTTGCTCCTCAAAATGGTGCATAAAGATATTGGCGTACGATGGGGCTGCGCAATTGCCCATCGAAGTTCCAGACAGTTGTAGAAACCACTTATCTTCCCATTTAAAGTAACTCTGGTATAGAGTGAAGTGGAGTAGTTCCATGATGAACACTTGCAAATTTGCATCCATGGTGGAGTTTGACAAAACATGTTCAATGGCTTCCATGCCAAGATCGTGTGGGATTGAGGTGTATAACGCTTTTACATCCACTGTACAAAGCCAAAGTTCCTCTTGTGGTGAAATGATTAGTTGATGAATCTTATTGATGAAGTCTGTAGTATCACGAAGATATGTCCGGATATTGGTCACGAATGGTTGTAAATGCTTATCTATGAACTTGCCAACTGGTTCATGAATGCTACCTTTGGTGGACACTATAGGTCTAAATGGTGGTTGATGCAAATCCTTGTGTACCTTCGTAACATATACAAAGATGGAGATCTGGGGTGATTTTGAATCAAAAACCTCTTAACTTTTTCAGTGATCACGCCGTTGTCAACGGTTCGTTGAACAATGGTTTTCAAGATGCATAGAAATTGATTTGTAGGATTGTAATCAAGTGAGGAATAAGTATTGGTGTCCATGACATGAGCATTAACCTGTTGTTCGTAAAGTTTCTGTCCATAACTACAAGGGCGCCGCCCTTATCAGCATTTTGACAAACAATCAATTTATTGTTAGCTAAGTTCTTTAAGATGCTCTTGTCTTTAATGGTGAGATTGGTATGTTTGGATTTATGTTGACATTTTAAGGCGTGTAACTCATGTTTAACCAAACTTTCGAAGGTGTCAAGACTTTTATGGCTGATGGGAGCAAAACGTGCTTCGTGGTCGCATCCCTTTAAGTAAGTTGTCATCATCAGATTCTTTAAGTTGTACCACATTTTCAAAATAATTTCTGAGACGTAAGTTTCTCATGAATTTAAAAACTGATCTCTAATTCTAAGGTGTTAGTGAATGTTGTAGGAACAAACGATTGACCTTTCTGTAACGTGCGTATCTCACTGATAGTCAATTGGTGAGAAGAGATGTTGATCACAAGATTATTGTAGTCTGTTATTTCTTCCTCTGCCCTTCCTGCCTATATTCGGTGGATTCTTCACACCTGGTGGTTCTTTCTTTTCTTTGACTCCTCCTGGGTCGTCCTGATCTGTGGTGCCTTCGTCTAAAAATGAACCGCAGGTGTTAAGTCTGTGGTGTCAGTTCTGGCAGTTGAAATAACGGTAGACCGTGATGCACGAGGGCGTGTATCGCTATCTGATGAGGAAGTTTCGGTTTCAGTGTTAGGATTGTAAGGTCTATTTTGTCTGCGGCGGGCATAGACTTCTGCCCAAGAATACACCTCGCCAAGTTTGTAATCGATAGTATCACGCTTATATTTACGAATCTTTCGTTCTTGTATCTCTTGTGTGTACTTATTCAATTGTGTATTGATGTCATCAAGCATTTTCGTAAAATCTTCAGTTTCCATCATGTTGGTTATGCAAAAACAACCCGCGTTTTATTGAAAAATGGTATGCTATTCTCAACAAGTGCTCTCTAGACTTAATATTGTTGATCATTGAGGAACTCTGTAAAGTTTTGGATGAACTAACCATAGAAATTGTTCAGACTAAAACTGAATTAACCAACATGATGGAAACTGAAGATTTTACGAAAATGCTTGATGACATCAATACACAATTGAATAAGTACACACAAGAGATACAAGAACGAAAGATTCAGTAAATATAAACGTGATACTGTCGATTACAAACTTGGCGAGGTGTATTCTTGGGCAGAAGTCTATGCCCGCCGCAGACAAAATAGACCTTACAATCCTAACACTGAAACCGAAACTTCCTCATCAGATAGCGATACACGCCCTCGTGCATCACGGTCTACCGTTATTTCAACTGCCAGAACTGACACCACAGACTTAACACCTGCGGTTCATTTTTTAGACGAAGGTACCACAGATCAGGACGACCCAGGAGGAGTCAAAGAAAAAGAAAAAGAACCACCAGGTGTGAAGAATCCACCGAATATAGGCAGGAAGGGCAGAGGGAAGAAATAACAGACTACAATAATCTTGTGATCAACATCTCTTCTCACCAATTGACTATCAGTGAGATACGCACGTTACAGAAAGGTCAATCGTTTGTTCCTACAACATTCACTAACACCTTAGAATTAGAGATCAGTTTTTTTAAATTCATGAGAAACTTACGTCTCAGAAATTATTTTGAAAATGTGGTACAACTTAAAGAATCTGATGATGACAACTTACTTAAAGGGATGCGACCACGAAGCACGTTTTTGGCTCCCATCAGCCATAAAAGTCTTGACACCTTCGAAAGTTTGGTTAAACATGAGTTACACGCCTTAAAATTTCAACATAAATCCAAACATACCAATCTCACCATTAAAGACAGGAGCATCTTAAAGAACTTAGCTAACAATAAATTGATTGTTTGTCAACATGCTGATAAGGGCGGCGCCCTTGTAGTTATGGACAGAAACTTTTACGAACAACAGGTTAATGCTCATGTCATGGACACCAATACTTATTCCTCACTTGATTACAATCCTACAAATCAATTTCTATGCATCTTGAAAACCATTGTTCAACGAGCCGTTGACAACGGCGTGATCACTGAAAACGTTAAGAGGTTTTTGATTCAAAATCACCCCAGATCTCCATCTTTGTATATGTTACCGAAGGTACACAAGGATTTGCATCAACCACCATTTAGACCTATAGTGTCCACCAAAGGTAGCATTCATGAACCAGTTGGCAAGTTCATAGATAAGCATTTACAACCATTTGTGACCAATATCCGGACATATCTTCGTGATACTACAGACTTCATCAATAAGATTCATCAACTAATCATTTCACCACAAGAGGAACTTTGGCTTTGTACAGTGGATGTAAAAGCGTTATACACCTCAATCCCACACGATCTTGGCATGGAAGCCATTGAACATGTTTTGTTAAACTCCACCATGGATGCAAATTTGCAAGTGTTCATCATGGAACTACTCCACTTCACTCTATACCAGAGTTACTTTAAATTGGGAGGATAAGTGGTTTCTACAACTGTCTGGAACTGCGATGGGCAATTGCGCAGCCCCATCGTACGCCAATATCTTTATGCACCATTTTGAGGAGCAACATATCCTGAATACCAGCGTCTGGCAAGAACACACAAAGATGTTCATACGATATATTGATGATATCTTCATAATCTGGACAGGTTCACACATTGCACTACAACTGGCTCTCGATCAACTTAATCAGATTGATAATCGCATTCAATTCACCTTTGATATTCAACAAGACATCATTACATTTCTGGATGTACAAATTCAAAGAGTACAGGATAAATTGGTCACCAACATCTTTCGCAAAGCCACAGACCGAAACAGTATTTTGCATTACAACTCCTTTCATAGATCATGCCTGAAAAATAACTTACCTTATTCACAACTGTTACGAGTCAAACGTATTGTATCGGACTCAGATCAATGTTCTTTACAAACAGATGCTATGCTTAGCAGATTTAAAGCACGTGGGTACCCCACTGAAATTCTGGAACAAGCTAAATCAAGATGCGCGAACAGAGAAAGAATGGACCTCTTGAAGGTCAAACACAAACCAGTACAGAATCGAGCAGTAATGGTTTCTAAATACTCTACAATGAGTCATCGATTCAGAAACATCATAATGAAACATTGGCCAATGTTGACTTTGGAACCAGACTTCAATGGTTTATTCACCAACAAACCCATCTTTGCCTATACCAGAGGTCATAATTTGAAGGAAATGCTAACGAGACCATCTGACCATACACCTGATGTCATCTATAGAGGTTCGCAACCTTGTCACAATTGCAGCAACTGCCATAACATGATACAAGGTTCCACCATAACTCATCCTATGAAAGGCACCAAAATCAAATTAAAGGTCAATGCCACTTGCAATACCTCCAACGTTATCTACCTGTTGAAATGCCCCTGTGGCCTGGGTTATGTAGGCAAAACTGAGCGAAAAATCAGAACACGTATTCTTGAACACAAGAGTAACATACGTACGAAAAATTTGAAATCTGTACTGGCTGCACACTATTTGGACAAACTACACAACATCAGTCAATTAAAATTCTTAGTTCTAGAAGTTGTAGACAGCAAAAAAGAAGGAGTTGACAATACCAACAAATTACTGCAAAGAGAGAATCATTGGATCCGTTTTCTGAACACGATGCAACCGAATGGACTCAATGATCGGATGGAATTCTTGTGTTACTTATAAACTGTACTTTGTTATATGCCATTTATTTAACATGGTTGTTATCCCTTTCGTGTTCTTCTGTATATCTATACTATTCTTTTCACACTTTCACTTTTATACCACTTTTTCTATTTTTTTCTGTTCTTCGTATTCTTTATTGGATTACATGCCATCTTCACCCTGTTTATTCACAGCAGTGCAGCATTTGTTATATTTTTATCAGAATCCTCTACCAAGATGGCCCCCGTTTCAACACGATCACTCTCGACGTTTTTCACGTAAGTTAGGGTCACATGGTCTTCATTCACGTTCGTTCACGTTTATTCGTGTCGAACTGGTTTTAAATACTGTTCGGCTTAGAACTCACGCCGCATACTGGCTTTGGAAGAAGTCGTGATTAATTTCAGCCGTAATGTAAGTACTTGTCGTATTCAGCTTTCCATGCATGTAGGCTGCACAGCCACTCACTTTTATTTATTTTGATCGTTAAAAAGATAGCGAGCACATCATTGTCAGCTCGGATTTACTTATTTTGGCGTTTGTATACGCCTAGACTCACCTGATTCTCATTTTCGCACCTTGTCATTTTTAAATTTAACCGCGAGTTATATTAACCTTTCATGTATGTAGGCTACACAGTCACGCACCTTATCAGTTCGTTAATATGATAGTGAACACCCATTATCGTCAGCTCAGATTCACTCACCTGCGTTTGTACACGCTCAGATTCACCCGATTTTCGTTTAGTCACTCTTATATTTAACCGCGAGTTTTTAGTTGTTTGTTGTTTTAGTTTGCTGCCATTTGCTGACCACAATCTATTGCATGGTGTGCTTTTTTCACACGTTTTACCGAACAACACGTTTTGTGCATCTTGTTGTTTCTTGATCTAGACCAGAGGTCTTCAAACTTTTGGATGCCGAGACCCCCTGTCAACATTTTGAGGCGTAAGGACCCCCTGCTGACAAAAATTTCTAAACCTGTAGGCAGGGCTACTGGAATTATGAGGCAGGTGAGGACCAAATTACGTGACAGGCTTGACTAAATTGTGTGGGAAGAAAAGGTAAATGATGTTATGTGATGCCGCGTACACAGTAACACTGAGGAAAGATTTCACCCCATCAGTACCAGTGTATAACCAAAATACAGCAATTAACATCAGAAAGATTTCTAGTCAACCTTTGTGAAGGGCCTTCCACTCCGCAGGAATACGTGCTGCCACATTAGAAGCTCACTTGGCCCTGGCCGGGAGAAGCAGGGGTCCCTTAAAACCCTGGCGGTTTTGTGCAGAGTTAAGCAGTTTACCCATGCAGCTTTCCTCTCACCCCCTCCCTTCCATCCCTCTGTCCTCTCCTAACCCCGGATCCCTCTCTCACTTTGCAGGCCATTTTATTTCACCCCTTTTACAACTTCTGAACTCTCCCCATTCAACCTCTCACTTCACCTTTAACACTCCCAGCCAGGGATGGTCCTAACACTGGTCGCACACGGTGCAACAGTCTTTTTGGTGCCCCACCCCGTTTCCTCCTTCTCCATGAATTCCTTCACTGCCACTCACCAACAATTCACCTAATCTCTCTATAGCACCTTTCTGACAAACATTTCATTTTTTTATAGCGCTACTCATAGTTTACTCACACTCATTTCTGTGATCTGCATGGTACATATTCTTTGTAGCAGGAATGTTAACCCTCTGCACTGTGTGGGTGACAAGAGTGCCCATGTGAGTGCACGGTGAGCGATGCAACAGTGTGAGAGTAGGGTAAGAGGAGTGACTGCAGGGTGAGTGAGGTGGCTTATGAATTTAGGTGCGGATGCAAGTTCAGAATGGGACGAATGAGTGTATGATTACTGATGGGCTTGTTTGAGTGAGTTGCATATTGAGCAGTGAGGGGGACAGGTGAGTGAAGTGTCACATGAGTGCAGGATGAGTAGTGTACTCGTGTGGCTGCAGGGTGAGGTATAGGATGAACAGCGCAAGTGCATTGTGAGTGCAGAGTGATCACTGTGAGTGCAGGGTGAGCGGGTGAATGGTGCGAGTGCATTGTGATCGCTGTGAATGCAGGGTGAGCGTGAAAGTGAAGGGCGAGAATGACGAGTGAGTTGTCTGAATGCAGAGTGCATTCCCAGACACTTGAAGTAACTCAGCATGTTATGGACGGCGGCGTAGGGTTTAAGATCTAAGTTAAACTATTGCTATTATGGCATTAATCGGGGATCGAGGAAATAAATAATGTGCTGATCCTGCAACAAACTTCCAGTCCTATGGTTAGGGTTGCCAGCAGATTATTTTGATGGCCCAGTCGGTACAAAAATAAGCAGTCACCTAAAGCTGTATTTTAAGCACTTATCTGTGCATACTTCGAACAGCAAATATAAATAGAAAGCACTTTTAATTGTGTTCTAGGGCTGCCTCAATGATCCATGACTGATAATTAAAGAGAACAAAGACAGAAAAGTCACATAACGAATGCATACATACTTTTTTATTTATAAGTCTATTTAGTGTCAAGAGGAGGTCTTTACGGGCTCTTTAAACAAAACACGGCAGGCATTTTTCTTTTGGCAACCCTACTTTATATTCCTTTTCATGAAATGCATTCTCACACTGCAGCAGTAAAGGTAAAATACAAATGTAAGGAATAGGCAGAGTGGGGGCCCAGGGGGTACTGGAACCAGGAAAAAATCTAAGCCTCTGTAACCAGTTTACAAAGGCATGTAAATATGCAAATGGTCTTTAAAGACCTGTGAAAAACTCGGGCGTGCCGGAGATAAGACTCCAGACACTGCCCAGCTGAGCCCCCAGCAGCTCGAGTTGCACTGCAGCAGCCCGGGCTGAGACGCAGGACGGGGGAAGAGGGGGGGGCTGAAGCCCTTGGGCCTCGGCAGAAGTGTGACTGGGAAGGCGCGACCCCCTTTGCATCGCTCCACGGCCCCCCTGGGGGTCGCGCCCCACAGTTTGAAGACCCCTGATCTAGACAATAATTTCGTATTCGCCTATGTTCATTCCACCCTAGCATGTTGTTTCTTTATCACAATTTCTCACCTTATCGGTGCGTCATATATATGGGATCCCATGTTTATTTTGGTTTAAGCTTTTGACAACATCATTCATCCAGTTTGGGTGATCTTTTCGTGTAAGCGCTTTTTTCTGTTCTTACTTTCAGATGTTTTCCCCTGACGAAGGGCACTGTGTTGCCCGAAATGCATCGGGATGGATGTAACAATACGTTCAAATTCCCAGTGATTTGTTTACTATTTTCACCACTTTTTGAAAAAACATATTATCATCGATGGATGTGAATAAACATCAGCTTCAACTGATTTAATTTGATACAAGCATTCGTGTTTTAAATCCTTACCCTTGATGGGGTTTGTAGCAGTGCACAGGGGGACATCTCCTAACCAGGAGATGCAACTTCGTTGTTACAAAACAGATTTTGACATCTTCGGCCCGACGGAACAATTGAACATTCCACATTTGTTTAAAATTTCACTAAGTGATCTAATTACGTCCAGTACCTATTCAGATGATTGGGACTTTGAGACTGTTAATGACATAATGTTTGACTTAGAAAAATCTGCTGCATTTTCTAAAAATGAATATTTAGAGGGTTCATCAGACTATGAACAACTGTATTGTTATAACCACTATGGTCATCATTATTTGCATAAATCTGCATACCCAAGAAATGTGTTTATGTTTAACCAATGGGAACATTGTCCTACACCACCAAAAGGTAGTTCAAAAACATTTGCTAGTAAGTTTCCATATTTTTCAGGTTACAATACATCTGACCCAGAAACATTTTACTTTTGGAATGTAAACAAAACAGGACTGAAAATGATGTTAACTAATACAAAACAGATTTACTCTGCAGCATTTATTGCCCAACTGTCTAGACAGGGTTTCGACTTATGGAAAGACACAATAGACACAAAATCTGTCTGGGGTACTAAAGATTGGCAAGTGCAGGGGATAGAAGCTTTATTTAGAGCCTGTATCATCCCTGAACAAATAATGTTTTTGAATGAAACCATCCAACAAACATCTTGTCTTGGATTAGCCAAGATCAAAGAGATGAAAACACCTTCTGTACCAACACCTGCAAGTGATAACGATACACAGGCAGTGGTGACAGTTGACAATATATTACAACTCAACAGATCTAATCCTGATTGGAAAAAATGGTTGATCTGGCCCACAGACACGAATAACTGTCAGGAAAGATTCCTGAATAAAACTCAGGGCTTTACTATTCATAGACCAGACCCAAGATACGTCCAAAGACAGCATCCGGGGGTAGTAACAACATACAGTGTAGGAAAATTATGCCTCGATTGGCTGCATAAGTCTACACTACAGGATGTGAAACAACACTTATCCTTACTTAAAGAGGACGCAGACCTTAGGGAATTCTTGCTTGGACCAAGAAAACCGCGTCAAAAACGTTTCATATATGCCGGCATTTATGCTGCCTATAATGAAGCATGGAAAGTGTCACAGATGAAGGCCGCAGAACGAATACGTGAACTTAATCGTATTAATTTAGAGAAAACCCTCTCTGTGGTCGACAATGGGTTAACAAATTTGTCCTCCAGAATATGTTCATTGGATGGCATTGTATCCTCTGCTATCGACATACTAGAACAAGATTTGGCGATGTTACAACAAGGTCAGTCTCAATTACGTTCTATTGTGTTATTAAGCTGGACGCTGCAATCTTTGCGAGCAGGCTATGTGCCTTGGCATTTTATCAACACGTCAGCTCTGTTTGCAGAATACAATCTAACAGATAAACAGATCGAATTGGCACAAAGAGGAGCAAGGTATACATTGCTGAGCATTGAAAAACTGGAAAAGTTACCATTTACAGTGGCAGAAAAACCAGCTACAGAATGTCTTATTCATGGCAAAATAACATTACCTGTGACTACTTTTCAGTTTCAGTATTGCCTCAGACAAATGCAAGCAGGCAAATATGAAAGGTTGGGTAAGGAATACATTAAGACATCTTGGGATTTACCGTATACATATAGATGTTGGAGTGGGGATCGTGAAGTGTTTTTGAGCGGTACACACTGTAAACGTGCACTGAGCGGTTCACTTATATGTCAGGACATTTCTTTACACGGGGCTTGTAATGGTTCTGTGGCAAATTTGTCTTGCCATCAGCAGGGTACACCAGCTGCTGTGATTAATCCAACGTTTGGACAACTTTCTAATGGGAGTTACCTCATGTTGAATGATCAGAGTTGCTGCGGCATGTTGCCAGGCATCCCATATCTAGTAACGGTCAACTCCAGGGTCACTTGCTGTATGCAAGTATTGTTTGCCCCAATAGACACAGTCAGGGAGTCGCCTTTGTGGCCTTCGCTGAACGTCTCTTTTATAAGATTTGATACTTTGAGCAGAATGAAAGCCATGCTTTTACAGCAAACAGTGCCTTTGACCTCGGCCAAAGAAACCTATGATCTACAAGTAGCAAGGACTTCGGCTGAGATACAGACTTTAATACGTACAAACTGCCCTATACATTTCGTAGAAATGATAGGACGTATCTTCAGTATGTCTGATACAACAGGAATTGTACATGTATTTAAGAGCATCTGCTCCGGTCTGTTAGCACCTTTCCAGGCAATACTCGGTATCATCCCGAACTTTGCACATTCGGTGTTTGGTGGCATACCATTGATTCTAGCACTTGTTGCCGGAATTCTATTTCTCTTCCTGCTATTGCGCTATGGCCAGCCTATTCGCAGACATCACTCCGAGCGAAATGGAGAAAGCTCTCCTTGAACGAAAGTGCTGTGAGCGAATAGAACAGCTATTGGGCATGACTCGTCTACGGGACCTGAATACCACGTGGTTCCTGTCATTCAGACCAATCTGGCAAGATTGCATCTTACCTGTTCTACGATGCCTGCTATGCGGTGAAGAATGCGTGTTAGACACTTGTCTCACATTTCCATCAGCAACGCCAACGGACGTCGATACTCTGCTGGTCCCGATAACGGCCCATGCTCTGTGTTGTCCCCAGAGGCTACCAATCCTGATGTCAGCATTCATTGAGATCTCACAGACGCTTCCGGCTGCTGCTGAGGTACGAGAAAGATCTACAGGCACACAGGTAACAACGGACGCGAACATTGCTGCGGCAACCTATACTGGAAGCGATGCTTCACATCTCTGTGCAATTAATCTACTACACGAGGTGTTCCAACTGACACCAACTTCAGTGGATGATGTTTTGTCTATAGAAATAGATGAACTCATGTTTACACCAGACCCGTAAACTGACTCTGATTCAGCATACAGTGTTCCAGAGATGCAGTAACAATTTGGCCTTCATTTTCAAAAAACTTGGAACTCTACCAAAATTGAACTTTTTCCCATTTTTCGAACTAAAATGGCACTTCAATCTGCTTAAAGTAGAACTAGCCTATAGTACAGACTTCGCGGTACTTCCACGGACACTTAGGGGCCGATTCTGATCTCGGCCGGTAGGGCTCCGAATCGGATTCGGATTTACCGGATCCGATTCGGAGCCCTGTTTCCCGACCGAATCGTACGCGGGTCCGGCCGAGCGAGTACGATGCAGGCACCCGCGAAATCTCCGACCGACTCGAACGCGGCTTCAACACGCTCTGACCGACTCGCATGGACATGACTCGCACCGCGCTATGGAGACGTTTCCCGGCCGGGTAAGTACGATGCGCGCCGCGAGCAGTCCGATCGACTCGCGCCGTCCGGCTCGAAAAAGCTGTTGGAGCCGGACTTTGGGGTCCGCGTCGGACCCCCCTGTACGCGTAGGCGCGCGAGTCGCACACAGGGGGACCCATGGGTCCCCCTACCTGTGCATGTACGCCGCGATGCGCATCGACGCGTACCTGCTATAGGGGGCGCCCTTGTCCGCCTCGCACCCATTGAGTCAATGGGAGCCCGCGTACGCGTTGTACGACCGGCTCCCATTGACTTCAATGGGAGTCCGACTGACTCGAGTCCGATGGCATGCGTGCGCATCGTACTCGTTCGGTCGGACTGCCAGAGTCCGATTCGGTCGGAAATCTCTCCGGGTCCGGCTCGGTCGGAGAGATTTCCGGCCCGAATCGGAATCGGCCCCTTAGTCATCTTGTGTGTCTTGAACAGTTCATTAATTTTCATGACATGAAATGACTTTGATTTTTGAACAACTTATCGATCATTTTCTGTCACATGTAAATATTACTGCTTATTTCATTCCAATTGCATTTATTTTCGAACTTTATGCCTGAAATGAAAAGCATTTGCTTCAGATGTACAGTACTTTTTGCATTTTTACTATGTTTTTTAATGCTTTTAAGAAATATTTTTAAATATGCGGTACTCCATTTTATGTTTAGCATTTTAAATGTTTAGCATTTTAGTATTATCGTATACACGAAAGTGGAGTGGGTGTTGTATTCCTCTTAGGGTGTCCATAAACAGGCTTTCCAGTATCATGTCCTTATATAGGCACAATTCGCCTTGCCCTTATATAGGCATAAAATCCCAGTCCTTATTTAGGCATTAAACCGTGCACTCCAAATACAGGCATGGTCTCCGACATCCGTCCACCCTAACGTCACAACGAGTTCATGAAGAACAGACCCTTAGGCTGCGGGAGTTTCCCTAGCCCAGGACTATTGATTTCTTCAAGGACTCATATATTATGCATGACCCATTATTCCTTAGGGGTTCATTCATGACGTCTTCCGCTGTCCGACTCACGTCAATGCTAACATTCTTAGGTACCTCTCAGGTATAAATATACCTTCCCTAGCCCCTGTAAATCAGAGGAGACCTCGACTTCAGAGGAGCCCGTATCCCGGCCTGACGCACTGAGAAGACGCTGTCATCCCTGCACGCAGAGAGTCCAGCTTCCAGTGATCTGACTTCCCTTGCGGGGTGTTGGAGATTGAGTCTGGCAAGAGATTCCTACCTCTCTCATTCTTCAGGTATGGAGCTGACTAGAACCTAGAGGGACTCTTGGCATACTTGGCATACTAGGCATACTAGGCATACTAGGCTTAACATACTCTTAGTATACCATAGTAAGGAATACTTCACCTACTTCATACCTCTCCCTACACCTAGGTTAGGTTAGGTACATTGGGGTAGAACCAGGTTAGAAACGCATCGTATGAGTACTCGCATTTTTAGTCTGTGTCATTTATGTAAATACATATATACTAAAAGATAATGCTATCGCAGTGTTATTTATTTCTACTGCTCACACTGTACATTATTTATCTTGCATACTGTCTTGTGATCGTAACAGCACATTTTACTTACACCAGAAACAAGACTGTTCAATAAATCTTTTATTGAAACACCCGTCTGCTCTTTCTGTGTAACTTGGAGAAAACTAAGCATGCACGATTGAGCTGAGTGAAATAGTTATCTATTGTTTCCACGACTCTGGGACACGTTCTGATTCCAAAGGGAAACAAAGTGGTCATGTTTTGCGGCTGCCAGAAACTACTCCCTTCTTGTCGTCAAGGAGTTTCTAGTGGCCTCTGAGCTAGCTGGCACAAGTAATTAAGTTTAATATACTCGATAGGGTCCTACCGACCTTAGTCCTATGTCAAACCTATAGGGTATATTATTCCAATGCGCAGAGCCTATTAGGGAAATAGGAGCTACACTACAAGAGAGTGTAACTAGGTGTGACCTACAGCATGAATGGGTCCCCTGATCTCTGCGTGGTTCTGACTGAGAACTGTATGCAAAGACTTTACCAAACTTAAGAGTGGCCTTGTCTGCTGACAGCTACTGCAGACCATGAGCTGGTGTGGCTCCTGCTGAAAGCAAGGAAGACACGTCGCCGCTGAGTAGATCCCAGCCAGCCTAGGAGGCCGCCCTAACACACCGCTTCTGAAGGAAGCCAGTCAGCCTGGGAGCACTTAACCACAGGAACAGCCATGCCATGCCCGCCGGAAGTGCCCTGATGTGATCATCCATCAATGCTGACACATGACCACTGAGTGGAGATGGATGGCTTCAGGAGGCTGAAGGAATCCTGCCATGAGCCCCGAATCTACCGCATTGCAACCATGTATCAATACCAATGGCAAGAAGAGGCTGCCACAGAAACACAAGGTACGAGCATATGTCTGTCGCTGAACCTGACCTGCGAGATCACTGCACAGGCTCCTCAAGACTTTGGATGTGTTGGGTGCAAAAGACTTATATGCACTCTTAGAAAGTCTAGTGCAAAGACTTTACACTTTCTGCCAAGATTAAGCATGTGGAAAAAACTATGATTGAGTTGCACATCTGCATCCTGTGGGGATGAACAGTGACCTAATCTGCATCTTTACATAATTTGTGCCTATGTCTCAAAATATGGGAACTGTAACTTCTAGGATCTTCTTAGTGGGGATAAAATACTGAAGCAAAGGGTTGCAGCACTTACTGATGACACAACCACGGATACAACCATGTATTTGATAACCTAATCACATTGGGCCTCATTTACAATATTTTGACGCACGGCAGAGCAGCAAGCCTTCCTGCTGCGCTACCGTGCATCTAAATAAAAGGGCAGGAATGCACCGTATCTACAAGATATGGCACATACCTGTCCTTCTCCATTGCGCCGGTGCCCAAACAGCCTACGCAGACACCCCTGCACCATGGTGCAGGGGTGCCTGCGTTGCAGGGATGGTTGTTGTGCAGAAAGGGATACCTTCCTGCACAAAAACAATCAGTAATGGCATTTTGCTCCTTTTATGTGTGCTTCAGAATTCAGCACACATACAAAGAGAAAAAACGAGGAGAAATAATAGTATTTCTCTTCATTGCGCCACTCCTACACCTCGAGGTGTAGGATTCTGACGCAATCCCAGGTTTATGACACTTTGTAAATCTGGGAATGTGTCAATGTTCCATGGATGTTGCATGGGACCACCCACTTACTCCTTTCATGCAGAGTAATGCGTGAAAGGGGCCCATATTTACAAGGCCATGAAAAGTCATGCAGGGGGACTTTACGTGGCCTTGTAAATATGGGCAGGCACACTGTGCCGCCGGTGCATCTAAAAAAGTGAAGCACTTGCGGTGCAATGGGCTTGTAAATGAGGCCCATTCTGTAGTATTTAGTTTACTTCCTTGAGAGGTCTAGAACAGCTCATTTTCACTTCCTTCAGAGTCGCGTGAGGAAAGCGTTGTAATTGGCCAAATTTGCAGAGCCACAGTAGGATGACCCTAGGACACCAGTAGAAAATGACCTCCACCACCATAGTTGAGTCCCATCAGCCCTGTCTACTTTGTGGTCAGTGTCTGACAATAGGTCTCTGAGGTGTGGTGGCTTTCATAGCCAACTTGATACCTGATCAGTAGCTTGTGTGGCTTTTAGGATGGGCATGGACAGTGAGCAGCATTCTGTGACTGATGTAAACATACCACAAAAACGAAAGCAGATTCAAGGTTGTTCCATGTTATCACATAATCTACCAAGGAGCCCCAATGACTCCCTCTAACAGTTTTTGCTCTTTAATTTAAACAAATGTTTCTTCGAAAAAGAAAAGGGAACCTCCAGCAAGCTCCAAGATATTCTCTGTCTTGCTTTCGCCATGTTCCACCCCTACATACTCACAGGCATGTTTCTTTTTCCCGTCTTTTCTGTATTCCTGTCCCTCTTTTCCCATAAGTGTTTAGCTTCCCCTCACACTGCTGCCTTGCCTCAGTATCCATCCGTTCACTAGTTTGTCTGAGTAATGGCCTTGTCGGTGGCAGACAGGAAGGTTTACCAGAGAAGCAATAAAACTAATATTCAGTTAGTATCAAGCTGTTTGTTTTTGTTCCCCACTGTACAGGAACAGCAGTAAGGCGGCACTAACATTGACGTATAACTTCTAGATGTTTTTACCCTGGAGCGATTATTTTTTAATTTTTTTAATTTCTAGGATGCCACCCATTTTCTGAGACTAGTAATTAGGGTGCTAGAAAGAGACCGGGCATCTCCTTTTCCTTCCATTTGAAAGATGGTCTGTTAGCCTAAGTCCTGTTGCATCCACTGCTTCTCGGACACCTGGGTGCCAAAGCACCATGGTACCCTGCAGGGTCCCGTGGTGCCAGGGCTTAGAAGGCACTGTAAGAAGTCTTCAGCTGCAGACTGGGAGAGTCTCTCACCTAGACTCTTCTCCTTCATGCTTCTGGGCTCTTGTCTGATGCTCCTTCTTTCTTCAATTCCAAAAAGTCAGTCACCTGCTTGTGGGTTTGTAGTTGCATTTTAAGGTGACTCTGCAGCTAGTCCGCTTCAAGTTTTCATTCTCTTTTCTTTTCCTTTGCATCATAGCTGTTCCTCCCTTGGTTTCTTCCTGACTTTCCGAATCCGTTATGTTTCCTGTTATGAGGTGTTTGATGTAATGTTCTTTTCCTGTTCTTTTACGGTTTAAAGACCTCAGTCTTGCTGGAGGGTGTGTTGCAACAAAGGTGTGTTCCCCCACTTGCTGATCCTGACTCTTCACTTTTGGGGCTTCATCGTTTGGATTCCTGACTCCTAATTTTCTCCAACCCTGTAAAGACTTCATCAGCAAGGAGGTTGTTATGCCTTTGGTGATTTCTTCCCGAGAAAGTTTTCTCGAGGGCACGTGCCTAACACCAATTCCAGCGTGTGGGACATCATGGCTTTCATAAAGAGTCGCCCTTACACCAGACAGCGGAACTCCTGGATCTGGATTACGTGCAAGTGCCCAGCCCTGAACAAGGACAGAAGTAAAGAATGTGTAGAGATTGCATCACACCAGAATTCTGCATATTTTTTCAGCTCCATCGTTTCTTTGGTTCTTGTGTAGCTGCAAGATTCTCTTGCCATAAGAAAGGGTCTACAGTTTTCCTCTTCAGATAGGAGGATTGGACAACACTCTAGATGTATTTGCAGCTCATAAATCCGAGCCCATTGGATATCTTTCTGAAATCTGCATGATCCATCTTTCATGTGAAATATGTTTTCATTTAGCAGTGTTTTGGTGCATTTGTGTTTTACTTGATTCAGCGTTCGGGGACGAGTTAGGCACATTCCTTCGCCTGTGAACTGGATTTTCCAGTATTATTAACAGTTGCTAACTTTTGGTGTCTTTTTATTCTTCCCAACATGGCTAAATGATTTCTTTGACATGTGGTGCTCTTTCCTGAATAATGCATGGCTTTTTTGTGCACTTAAGTTCCCCTGGGGAACAGTCACACTGCATTTGAAAACTTTCATGTTGGGTAGCCGATGAAGATGTAAAATATTCGAGACTTTTCTTTGTCTACTCTAGTAAGATTTTTACCAAGGTAAAAATAGATAAAATCGTGGATGTTAAAGTTAATTTTAACTTATAACGCACGCGAATCACCCCGGGAGAGGTATCTCGAACTGAATTTCAAATTGAATTCTATGTCAGGACTGGAGGCGAGGGTTATGCCTTCTATCTTCACTTTTATTAACAGCAGCCAATTTTAACAAACATGACTACATTTCCGATGAACCCTTGGGAAAATTGTAGTAAAAAGAAAGTGTCCAATCATGAACAGTCTTGAGGCCTCTAATCAGTGACACTCCAGCTCCAACATAGTCTATCCTCACTGGCCCTTCATCCTCTTTCTTCGCTGCTGCGCAGCCGAGATAAGTGCCTTTCCTACTCTGTGTGAATGTTACCTCTTAAATTGTGGTTATTTGCTGGTTATCTCTTGTTTAATTACTGTTGTATAATTAATGTGCTCGGAATTTTGCGTATGCTAACGCGGCTCTGCCACGTTCATTTTCGATATTGTGCCTATTTTGCCTTGGTGACGTTATTTATATCTGAAATTGTATATGCGACCGAGGTTGCTGCCAATTTGGATGGTTCTGAACGCTGAAGTAAGTGCCTGCGTTCCTTTTTTTTCAAGCCGCGGGAGCGTTTCCGCTCCTACGCGGCTTCATCCTGGTGAGCTTGACGCTGTCCTCCCGCCGCCAAGGGGCATTGGAGGCAGCGGGACGCGGCGCGTGCGTTCGAATTCCTGAGGGGATTGAACGGCGCGCCGAAGTCCCTGTGAGCATTCCAGCCTGAGGGAGATGCCTCTGTGGTGGTATCGATTGTGCCGCGTCAACTGTCATCGGCCGATCTCGTTACTTACGCTCTGCTGCCTCAGGCACTGTTCAATTTCAGGCAGCAGAGTCTGTATAGAAAAATAAACGCCCGTTGTGGGTCTGTATTGTTCAGGCGCCTGATGCCTGTTGGGCACATACCCAGGCCAGATTCTTGTTACAGAAAAGTGCTTTTTTTGCACCAGGTATTACTGTGCCACAGAGCTTGGACCCTTTGAATCAGCGAGAGCCTCGCACCTCAGGTTAGGCTGACACCCAGCCCCATAAGGTAAAGCCTTTTATATAAGGCATCCTGGTCTGCCACCCAGACCCCCATTAATAAATCTCATCTACCCTCACCTTGTCCAAGAGATAATGGAAATGGACTATGAGGAAGACACTCAGGGAGGCGAAAACACCCTGGCAGACCTCCCTTGGGACGATGAGTTCTATGAAGCAGTAGATGGTTCCTTCTACAGAGCGGTGGGCGAAGCTATGTCACCCCTAGAAGAGAGGTTAACACGAAAGATTGATCAGGCCTTAGCAAGACTGTCTGCCCTCCCCATGGCCCCCGCCTCCCAGCCTGGGCCCCCAGGGATTCCCCTGACATCAGACCCCGTTCCCCCCCCTGCCAAGCGCTCCCGCGAGACGGGGTGGATCTTAGCGCCTTTGACAGGCTCAAACAAGCCTTTCTTACAGCTCAAACAAGCTTGCCACCGGCAGGAGGCGGTTTGTCAACCCCACAAGACGCTGTTCCCACCTACGACGCAGGGGACGCTGACGCTGAGCCTGGCCCTTCCAGACTCTGGCTCCCTTCCCGACCCTCCCAGGACACCTCTGACATGTTTGATCCCAATTAGATCATCCACCCTCGCTCATCGGATTGGGCCCCAGCCGACAAGGTTGCCAGCTATGTGGCGATGCGTATTCAGAAGCCTTTAGAAAAAGAAGCCCATAACTGCCTCCGAGCAGAATGCCCTCGACCTTCCCTGGAGGGTAAAGTAGCCCTCACACCAGAAATCGACACCCACATGGCCACTTTCTTACAGAAATGTATGAAAGATCCTAAAAAAGGGATTGACAGGCCCTGGCGATCGTGCCAGGACAAGCTCCTGGACATTTTAGGGGCCCTCACAAAGATCTTGGACATGGCCGAGGAGGCCAAGACGTCAGGTTCCCTGATCTCCCCATAGTCTCTTTCAGGGTGGGCACAAAGGGTCATTGTGTTTTTGGGCAATGCCAACTGTGCCCTTTTCCACTGAGCGTCGTCGATCCCTTCTTATCAAAGTAGACCCCAAGCTCAGGGACCTCGCTGATTCAGAGGCAGGGGCAGTGGCGCAAGGAGGGCTCTTTGGGGAGCCGTTTGTCAAGGAGCTTGGTAAATTTGTTAACACCTTTACCTCCCTTGACAAGGCGCAGTCGTCTATCAAGAAGGTATTGCACCGGGTTTTCCGCAGGGCTGGTCGAGGTAGGGACCGCTCAAACGGCCGCCTTTCCAACCAACCCCCAAGGGGGCAGGGCTCCAGACAGGGTCAATACCAAGACCAGTCCCGCTTTGGGAACTTCTACCCTGCAAGAGGCTGGCGAGGCAAGGGCAGAGGATTTCGAGGAGGTGCATCCTCAACCAGTTACGGTGAGTGTTCTCCCTTCTTTCCGTTTAAAGGTAGGGGGGAGGCTGGGGAATTTTTTCCAGGCCTGGACTTCCATCACAGGGGACTCATGGGTGTTACAAACAGTTCGGGTTTCCACATAGACTACGTGGGTGAACCCTTCCAACGGTGCAGACCCCGGCCCATCCAGTTCTCCCAACAGGAAGCCTCCTTAGTAGACGCGGAGGTCGCATCCCTCCTAGCCAAAGGAGCTATCCTGCCCTCCAATCCTCACCCCCGGGGATTCATCAGCAGCATCTTTTTGGTGGACAAAACGGATGGGGGCAAACGACCTGTAATCAACCTCAGCGAGTTCAATGAGTGGCTGGTCTACCGCCACTTCAAAATGGAAGGAATTCATCTCCTCAGAGATGTCCTGCGTCCTTCAGACTGGATGGTACGTCTGGACTTAAAAGACGCCTACCTGGTTATTCCGGTTTTTCCTCCCCACCAACGGTTCCTCCAGTTCACCTGGCAACGGCAGATGTACAAGTTTGCAGCTCTCCCCTTCGGCTTATCCTCGGCTCCTTGGTGCTTCACCAAGGTCCTCAAGCCAGTGGTGGAGTGTTTGAGAGCTCGGGGTGTATGAATGATCGTGTATCTGGACGATCTCCTCCTGACGGACGCGCGCCCTCTACAACTTCTGCGTCATCTTCGGATGGCAGTGGATCTTCTCCAAGGCCTGGGGTTTGTAGTCAACGAGACGAAGTCGATTCTCACACCTTCCCAATCACTTATGTTTCTTGGCTTCGTAATAGACTCCACTTCCTCCACTCTCAGTCTACCGACCAGGAAGGTCTCAAAGATCCGACATGAACTGAGACGGTCCCTCTCCAAGCATCAGGTGTCACTCAGGGATTTGGCCCGAATAGTGGGTCTCCTCTCCGCCTCCATCCAGGCCATCTTCCCGGGGCCTCTCCACTATCGAGCCCTGCAACGCCTCAAAGCGGTGTATTTGCGCAGAGGGTGTCCTTACTCCCACAAGGTGGTTTTTTCCACGGAGGCCTGGGAGGAGATCAGTTAGTGGCTAGAGCACATTGAAGTCTGGTACGGCCGGGCAATCTTCGGGTCCGCGCCAGATTTGGTGATAGAATCCGACGCCAGCAGAATAGGCTGGGGAGTCAGATGCGGCGAGTTTTCTACAGGAGGGTTGTGGTCTTCAGAAGAACGGAGATTACATATCAACTGCTTAGAGCTCTTAGTAGGCTCCTTTGCCGTCGGCTGTTGGACGAGAGATTCTATCCAGTCCTCCGTCCTCCTAAAAATGAACAACATATCCGCAGTTCGCTATATCAACCATTTAGGGGGCACGAGATCCAAGGCCCTCTCTGACCTGGCCACCGGCTTTTGGCAATACTGTCTGGACCACCAAGTGTCAGTCACGGCGGAGTACCTACCCGGTCGGGAGAACCAAGTGGCGGATTTACAATCCCGCAACTTCAGTGACTCCAGTCTCTGGAAGCTGGATCCAGAGGTTTTTCTGGTGTTGAACGACTGTTGGGGTCCTTTTCAATAGACCTATTTACCTCGAGACTGGATCGCCAACTCCCACGGTTCTACAGCTGGAGACCGGACCCGTTGGCAGTGGCCACGGATGCCTTCCTCCAGGACTGGAGTCAAGGGGAGGGATACGCTTTTCCCCCTTCGTAATGATCACAAGAGTGACGGCTCAGATCAGGAGGCAGCAAGCAGAGGTGGTAATAGTCACCCTCTTCTGGAGATCTCAAGTCTGGTTTCCGGTTCTTCTGGAACTTTCCTTGTACTCTCCAATCCTACTCCCCCGTTTTCCGACCCTCCTTCTGAACCCCGACCAAGTTCCCCATCCACTGATTCAGGGGAACTCATTGTGGCTCATGGCGTGGAGGATTACATGAGACATTGGGAAGTCCCGGGCCTTTCGGAAAAGGCTGAGGAGTTCATGTCTAAGGCTTGGGCGGACAGTACAGTCAAACGATACAGGTCCGCTTGGGGCAGATGGTCCGGTTGGTGTGTGCGACGGAGTCTCAATCCCTTGGATGCAGATGTAGTTCACATCCTGAATTTTCTGGCTCACCTAGCCTCTAGTGGTCTGGCTTACAGGTCAATAAACACCTTTTGTTCAGCCATTTTGGTGGGCCATGTGCTGCTTAACAATGCAGCAGTTGGGGAACATCCTCTCGTATGCAGGCTTCTCCGGGGCATCAGACTGTCTCTGCCGCCGAAGCCTCGTTATTCCGCCATCTGGGATGTGTACCAGATCCTCAACTTGTTCTTATCTTGGCAACCTAACCGTTTTCTGTCACAGAAGGAATTGTCAGCTAAGCTGGCTATGCTGCTCTGTCTCATTTCCTGCCGTCGTGTATCTGGCGTGAGAGCTCTGGATATTACAGCCAGGATTTTTACTCCGAATGGAGTGACTTTTACTCTGCATAGAAGGACGAAGTGTCACACAAGGATAATCACATATCCGGAGTTCCCGGACTCCCCTAAGCTGTGTGTGGTCCGCTGCTTGAAAGCATATGAGGAAATGATGGAGGAGTTCTGCCCTCCAGGGGAGCGGCAACTCCTTATCACATTACGCAAACCGTTTAAGGCGGTGTCTTCTCCCACCATAGCCAGATGGGTTAGGTGGGTTATGCAAGAGGCAGGTATCAGTCTTAAGGACTTTGGAGCCCACTCGGCACGAGGGGCAATGGCCTCGAAAGCATTTGGCTTGGGTGCCCGTTTGGAGGATATCCTCAACACGGCGGATTGGTCTTCGGACTCTACCTTTAAAAGGTTCTACTTCAAGCCAGTGCTACACATGGCTCACCTCGTGGTGAGCAAGCTTTAAACTAGCATAATCCTTGCCTCAAGTCCTGACATAGAATGAAAAATTTCCTAGCTATCGGAACGGAAAGTTTCAATTCTATTAAGAACTCTGAGGCGAGGATTATCCCGCCCTAGGGTTTTGTATGAAGATTACCCGCCCCATATTTGAGTAAGTAATTCAGTTCGACTTCTAGACTGTTTAAGAATAATGATCTCATTGTGATCTCTTGAAAATCTGCCTCACTGTTATTCGTCCACAGGCTTGACGAATACCTGTTCATTGAGTGATGATGTCCCTTTGTCCTTGTAGGATCTGATGCGAATAAATAAGACTCATGAAAGGGATCCAACGGCTGACTTCGCATGACGAAAGAGGATGAAGGGCCAGTGAGGATAGATTATGTTGGAGCTGGAGTGTCCCTGATTGGAGACCTCAAGACTGTTCCTGATTGGACACTTTCTTTTTACTACAATTTTCCCAAGGGTTCATGGGAAATGTAGTCATGTTTTTTGGCTGCTGTTAATAAAAGTGAAGAGGGAAGGCATAATCGTTGCCTCCGAGTCCTTAATAGAATTGAAACTTTCCATTACGATAGCTAGGAAATCTTTAATTTTGCATGACTAACTGGTGGGAGGTAGGCCATCAGTCCACAATTGAAACATGTTTTAAAAGCAATGACCCCTTGGCTAATATCTCCATTTTCTCTTTCATGCAGGTCATGTGCGGCTTCTATGATTTAAAGGAAGCAAAGTTAATGCCAAGATATGTAAAACTTGGATGCCTTTCGGGGATTTACTCACTAGGAAACAAGACTTCCTTTTTCCTTTAGATTTTCGGTGCCATTATTTCATTTGCCTTTGTTTATATTTTTGTCCTTATTTTTGCAGAATAGTGCTACATTATTTAAGAACTGCTGCAGTGCATTCAGTGTGAGAGCGAGCAGAACTGAGTGATCGACTTACAAGAGTATAGCCACTCTTGCTTAACATATTTTTGGCATGTCCCAGGAAGCCTTGATGAGTGCATAAGCTTTCTCATTTATATAGATGTTCCAGGGCACAGATACCAAAAGACAGGCCTTCATCACCCTGTTGGAAATGGCCCTTTTTGCAGGGTCACCCCTAAACTTTTTGCCTGCCTCCTAGATTTTTGCTGACCTGTTTTTGTTGGTTTTATGACTCTGGGCACTTTACCACTGCTGTTCAGTGCTAAAGTGCATATGCTCTCCCTTTGTAAATATGTCTATGTGAATTGGTATATCCCTGATTGGCTTATTTGGTTTACCTATTAGTCCCTAGTAGTGTGGCCTATGTGTGCCCAGGGCTGGTAAACCAAATGCTGCTGGTGGGCCTGCAGCACTGATGTGTGCCACCCACAGAAGCAGCTTGTAAAGTGTGTCTCAGACCTGCCACTGCAGTGTCTGTGTGCAGTCCAGAACTGCCATCTTGGCTGTGAAGTGCACCCACTTCCCAGCCCCTGAACCTTCCCTTGGCATCATGTAAGTCACCCCTATGGTAGGGTGCATTGTATGTGTAAGGTAGGACATGCCTTGGTGTGTGTAGCATGTCCTGTTAGTGAATTATGCCCCATTTCGTTTTTCACTACTGTAAGGCTACCTGTTCCTCATAGGCTAGAAGGGGCAGTTTGACTATTACATTCTATAGTCCTAACTGACCCCAGGAACATGGTAGAAAAACGAATTTAGTATGCCTGAGCTCAGAATATTAAAATACATCTTTTAGTGAAGTTTATTTTTATATTCTGTGTTTGAAAATACCACTTTTAGAAAGTAGGTATTTTCTTGCCTAAGCCTTCCAGTGTGCTCTGCTGTTATGTGTATTGGCTGTCTGGTTTTAGAGGGGCAGGGCAGGCTGAGTCAGACCTGGGTTGAATAGAGAGATCTGCATTTAGAGTGTGGGGAGGGGTGGCTCCTTGACCTGAATAGGGCTGTGCCTGGCAAGGTGAATGCTGGCTCCACCTCCTACTGTGTGTCTGCTAGCAGACCCCCTCTTTCTGAAAGGAAGGATGCAGCCTGGTAAACAAAGTGCTCCAGGCCTGAGCAGAACTGGTTCTGGCTAGGTTCAGTGACTTGTAGCTTCTGAGAACAAAGACTTTTGGGGTATAAATATCTGTGCTCAAACCCCTCCAATTTGTATTGCTTTTGGATCTGGAGAGGAAACTCTGTCCGTGCCACTGGAGGAATCTGCAGGAAGTGACTGTCCCTGTGCTTGTGTGTTGTTTCTTGTACTGGCCTGCAGCAGTGACCACTGGACCTTGAAGAAGAGGAAAAGGAACTTTTGAGAGAACTTTTATTTTTGTTACAGCAATTACCCAAGGGCTAGGAAAAGAGCTAGCCTCCTGCTGGAGTCTCAGGCACATCAGACTCCCCCACCAACCTCCTGCTTCCTCCCTGCGAGGATTGCTATCTGCTGATGAGGCTCCTGTGAGTTCCAGGGCCTCTAGTTTGCTTCAGAGAAAAGAGTGCTGGAAATCGACGCTAACGCACCTTTGCGAGCCGCTGCAGCCGAGAGCGCTGGAAAAATCATCGCGCTGCTGCCGCTTAGTGCTCGCAACACGAAACCATCGCTAACGCCTCTTTGCGAGCCGCTGCAGCCGAGACGCGCTGGAAAAATCATCGCGCTGCTGTCGCCGAGCGCTCGCAACCCCTAAAGAAATCATCGCTTCAAGACATCGCATTGCGGACGCCGTGCGTCCGCCATTTTCATCGCATCACACCGGATTTCGTCGCTCCTCGCGGAGCGCCATTTCTTCGCATCGCAACACAATCGCACAACGCAACAGGCTCGTCGCATCGACTTCTCCCTCGCGGCAAGAAAGTCATCGCATCGGCGGCCTAGCGTGCAGAAGTTGGTCGCATCGTCTCCACATGCATCAGCAGATCGGCGCATCATCCTCCCTTGCGGCAAGGATTTAACGCATCGCCGGCCTTGCGTGAGGAAAATCATCGCTACCACTTCTTTGCGACATTTTGTTGGTTTTGCTACTGAATTCAGGTACTTTGTTCGAGAAAGGGTCGCAGAGACCACTGCTTTGGATTTGAACCTTATTTTTGCAATCTCTGAACGAGACAGGGTCGCAGAGAACCCTGCTTTGAATTTGAACCTTATTGTTGCAACCTCTGAATGAGAAAGGGTCGCAGAGACCCCTGCTTTGAATTTGAACCTTATTCTTGCAACCTTTGAACTATTTTTCACAGTCCTTCAACAGCTATCCTATTTTTGACAGTATTGTGGCTTTTATAGTTATTGGTCTTGTGATAAATCTGCCTTTATATAAACATACTTATTTTTTATAACTACTTGTGTGGTGTCCCTTTGTAGTGTTCCTCACTGTGTTACTGTGTATGGTCATAAATGCTTCACACACTGCCTCTGAGATAAGCCTACCTGCTCGTGCTACGTTACCACAGGGTTGAGCAGGGGTATCAAGGAGGGTAGCCCTCTTACCCTGACTTAGGAAGAAGGGTCCCTACTTGGACAGTGGCCAGCCATTGCCAACTAGAGACCCCCATTTCTAACATTGGTGGTCAGCGGGGAGGATCTGGACTTGCATTTATGATCGCATACAATAATTATAGTGTACACTACTAGTGAGTGTAGACCATAACGTACCACATACATTTTTGAAGTTTTTTTAAATTCTATTTTTGATTGATATTGCCCGTGATTGTTACAATGGGCAAGCCTATGTTTTATTGATATTGCCAGGTGATAGTACCCGCATACATTTTTGAGAATTGTTGGATCCTATATTGTAATTGATATTGCCTGTGATTTTTTACCCGCATACATTTTCTTGAGAAGTTTTCTTCTATCTTTTATTGATATTGCCTGTGATTGTTACAATGGGCAAGCCTATGTTTTATTGATATTGCCGGTGATAGTACCCGCATACATTTTTGAGAATTGTTGGATCCTATATTGTGATTGATATTGCCGGTGATTTTTACCCGCATACATTTTCTTGAGAAGTTTCTTCTATCTTTTATTGATATTGCCCGTGATTGTTACAACGGGCAAGCCTATTTTTTTTTATTATTGATATTGCCAGTTATTGCTACAATGGGTCTTACTGAAATGAGACCTACCTTTTATATAGATGATCTGTTAACCTACAGTCTAGAGGAGCTAAGGGGGTTCTGTGAGGAGAGGGGCTTAGCAGTGAGTACGAAGGAGACTCAGCTATCCCTGCAGACATCACTGAGACTTTGGCAACAAGACAGATGGAGATTCTTGGAGTCCCAGTACACCTACCAAGAGGGTAGTTGGTCTGAGGGTGGCTCTGGGGAGTCTGAAGAGGAGGAAGAAAGTGTTATGGAATATCTCATAGGTGGGGAGTTCCTTGATGAGTCTAGTGCCTATGGTAGTGCCAGATTCCCCTCAGGGTCCCCAGAGGAGTTGGTGGACAGGCGGGAAGGTCCCATAGGTAGGGAGTCCCTTGCTGGATCTAGTGCACAGGGTAGCACCCAATCCCCTTCATGGTCCCCAGAGGAGTTGGGCCTACAGAGGGAGAGGGAGTACCAGCTGGAATTGGAGAGGCTCCAAATAGAGATTGCCCAGCTGGAGGCGCACCTAGCACAGATAGCAGAAAAGGAGAAGTTAGCTCAAGAGGGTAGGTTACCCCTGGAGCGCAGTTTTAATTGTCTGGATTCCCCAGATAGGGTGGGGTCCAGTGGTGGCAGCAAAATTGAAGTAT
Organism: Calotriton arnoldi; assembly: GCA_963921515.1. Lineage (NCBI taxonomy): Eukaryota > Metazoa > Chordata > Amphibia > Caudata > Salamandridae > Calotriton > Calotriton arnoldi. The sequence continues at coordinate 193,599 of CAWUFW010011905.1, read as the reverse complement.
ATAGTGATGACAGTGTAGTACACCCACCCAGAGATGTAGCACCTGACTTGAAGGAGGGGTTGATCTACACCAGGGGATTCAAGGATATGAGGTAGCTCCATTAGTGTGCAGTGTCCCTGAGGTGGATTGGGGAACTAGCGCAGGGGCCCATAGTCCTAGTGAAGGGAGGGACACTCTACCGACTCTGGATGAGAGGTGCAGGGAGAGGGGTTCCCCGTGGTTGAAGTCCTGGTGTATGAGTGTGAGGACCGCCCAGAAGAGTGTGGGTTGAGTGATAGAGACAGTCAGTTAATGTCTCGCCCATTGCAGGAGAGTGGTGTGGGGTACGTATGTGAGGCACTGGATTGTGAGGTAAAGGTTAGCACCTGTGTGGAGCTGTGTAATCCAATTGTGGGAGAGCATATTATGAGTTCCTGTTTTCCAGAGCTAAACCAACACCTGTCAGATTGCGAGTTCTCTGATCGTAGGGAACTTGCACAGGAGGCAGACCTCTGGGTGAGTACCAGAGGCCCTGTAGGCATTAGGGAATGACCCTAAGAGGAGTGGTTCAGATGTCTTCCAACCCAGAGTGGTGGGAAAGGTTAGGAGTGTTACAGCTGGGTCCCCTTGTTGTGAGGAGGTTGTAGGGCCTCACATCCTGTCTCGTGGGAGCAGGAGTGAGACTGGGATAGGTCCCAAAGTGCCCCAACCTCAGTCCACAGGACTGGATGGTTCCATGAGGGAACACCAGGTGGGGAGCCTAGTCTGTCTGGATGGACCGTCCATTGTGGGGGTACCCCAGTGCTAGGTGAGCTGGGAGTGCCTGTAGTCAGGCCTCCATCAGTTCTTGTGCCTGGCAGTGCCACTTCTAGGGGGAGGGTACGGAAGTCCAGTCTGAGGGATGAAAGGGGGAAGGAGTCCCCAGTGGGAGAGCCAGTGGGTCAGGGGCCAGTCAGAAGGGCTGAGCCCCTAGGAGTGACCATGGTGACACCACTTCAGTCCTGGTTGGCCAGGCAGTTGTTCAGCCACAGGGGTTGGTCCCTGGGTTGGTAAGTCAGATCCAGGAGTTGTCTGCCCTGGAGGGAGGGACAACTGTAAGCAGTGTCCCGACCATTTTTTCTAAGAGCACCACTCCAGGTGGGAGGGTGCAGTATGCTGGAAGGGGGTGCAGAGGGAGGGAGTCCTCGCCTCTGACCCCGGTGCAACCTGAGGGTTTTTTCAGGTTGGTAGGTCAGTTGCAGGGTCCAGGCCCTGAACTGGTGGAGGGGTGTGTTTCCCTTGAGGGGGCCTGTGTGCTCCCCAGGAAGTCCTGGTTGGCCAGGCAGTTGTTCAACCACAGGGGTTGGTCCCTGGGATGGTAAGTCAGGTCCAGGTGTTGTCTGACCTGGAGGGAGGGACAACTGTAAGCAGTGTCCCGGTCATTTTTTTTCTAAGAGCACCACTCCAGGTGGGAGGGTGCAGTATGCTGGAAGGGGGTGCAGAGGAGGGAGTCCTCGCCTCTGACCCCGGTGCCACCTAAGGGTTTTTCAGGTTGGTAGATCAGTTGCAGGGTCCAAGCCCTGAACTGGTGGAGGGGTGTGTTTTCCTTGAGGGGGCCTGTGTGCTCCCCAGGAAGTCCTGGTGTGCCAGGCAGACTGTCGCACAACTCTAGAGGAGTGTGTTTTCCTTGGGGGAATTGGTGTACTCCCCAGAAGTCCTGGGTTGCCAGGCACAGGTCCCGCCTAAGGGTACAGACCCTGGGTTGGAGGGCCAGGTTCAGGGTGTCCCCCTGACCTGGAGGAAGGGGCAACTGCTAACAGTGCCCCTCCCGGTTTGTGTTATGGAGGCACCTCTCCAGGTGGGAGGGTGCCGGGCCCCAGTAAAGGGGGCGGGGAGAGGGCAGCCTCACCCCTGACCTCCGCCCAGTCTAAGGGTACAGACCCTGGGTTGGAGGGCCAGGTTCAGGGTGTCCCCCTGACCTGGAGGAAGGGGCAACTGCTAACAGTGCCCCTCCCGGTTTGTGTTATGGAGGCACCTCTCCAGGTGGGAGGGTGCCGGGCCCCAGTAAAGGGGGCGGGGAGAGGGCAGCCTCACCCCTGACCTCCGCCCAGTCTAAGGGTACAGACCCTATGCTGGGATACCAGTTGCAGGATAGAACCCCTGAACTGGTGGGCGAACTATGCAGGACACCTGCCTCAGGTGCCCTGACAATTCTGGAAGGGGTACCGCTCCAGGTGGGAGGGTACCGAGCCCCAAAGAGAAGGACCGGGTGTGGGGAGCCCACCCCAGTCGCTGGCCCCGCCGTTGGGTACAGGCCCAGGGCTGGTGGGTCAGTGTCAGGATGCGTTGCCTGACCTGACAGGAGGGAGAGTGGACAAAAGGTGCCAGACACCTGGGGTTACTGCCCCTCACTCTCTGATGCCACAAAAGTTTGAGAGCCCTGAGAGGTATAGGGCTTGGAGTTCATCACTGACTACTGTCAGTGACTACTGGGACTTGTTGTTTATCTGTTGGGATACACCTGGGGGCCAGTTAAGGTTAGATGCTGCACAGGTGGTGTCCACAGGTGAGGGGAAGAGTTCCCCATTGGTTATCTCAGTGAACCCTGGGAGTGTGGACAGAGGGATCCACCAGGGTTCAGATTGGAGTAGAGCTGGCATATGCCCCTGCAGTTGCGGGCCAGTTCCGTGTTCTATCGCCCGAAGCAGGGAAGCCCATCAAAGTAGTGATTGGTCTACCCTGCGTTTTGGCTGGAAGGGGTTGTGTTGGAAATGGCCCTTTTTGCAGGGTCACCCCTAAACTTTTGCCTGCCTCCTGGATTTTTGCTGACCTGTTTTTGTTGGTTTTATGACTCTGGGCACTTTACCACTGCTGTTCAGTGCTAAAGTGCATATGCTCTCCCTTTGTAAATATGTCTATGTGAATTGGTATATCCCTGATTGGCTTATTTGGTTTACCTATTAGTCCCTAGTAGTGTGGCCTATGTGTGCCCAGGGCTGGTAAACCAAATGCTGCTGGTGGGCCTGCAGCACTGATGTGTGCCACCCACAGAAGCAGCTTGTAAAGTGTGTCTCAGACCTGCCACTGCAGTGTCTGTGTGCAGTCCAGAACTGCTATCTTGGCTGTGAAGTGCACCCACTTCCCAGCCCCTGAACCTTCCCTTGGCATCATGTAAGTCACCCCTATGGTAGGGTGCATTGTATGTGTAAGGTAGGACATGCCTTGGTGTGTGTAGCATGTCCTGGTAGTGAATTATGCCCCATTTCGTTTTTCACTACTGTAAGGCTACCTGTTCCTCATAGGCTAGAATGGGCAGTTTGACTATTACATTCTATAGTCCTAACTGACCCCAGGAACATGGTAGAAAAACGAATTTAGTATGCCTGAGCTCAGAATATTAAAATACATCTTTTAGTGAAGTTTATTTTTATATTCTGTGTTTGAAAATACCACTTTTAGAAAGTAGGTATTTTCTTGCCTAAGCCTTCCAGTGTGCTCTGCTGTTATGTGTATTGGCTGTCTGGTTTTAGAGGGGCAGGGCAGGCTGAGTCAGACCTGGGTTGAATAGAGAGATCTGCATTTAGAGTGTGGGGAGGGGTGGCTCCTTGACCTGAATAGGGCTGTGCCTGGCAAGGTGAATGCTGGCTCCACCTCCTACTGTGTGTCTGCTAGCAGACCCCTCTTTCTGAAAGGAAGGATGCAGCCTGGTAAACAAAGTGCTCCAGGCCTGAGCAGAACTGGTTCTGGCTAGGTTCAGTGACTTGTAGCTTCTGAGAACAAAGACTTTTGGGGTATAAATATCTGTGCTCAAACCCCTCCAATTTGTATTGCTTTTGGATCTGGAGAGGAAACTCTGTCCGTGCCACTGGAGGAATCTGCAGGAAGTGACTGTCCCTGTGCTTGTGTGTTGTTTCTTGTACTGGCCTGCAGCAGTGACCACTGGACCTTGAAGAAGAGGAAAAGGAACTTTTGAGAGAACTTTTATTTTTGTTACAGCAATTACCCAAGGGCTAGGAAAAGAGCTAGCCTCCTGCTGGAGTCTCAGGCACATCAGACTCCCCCACCAACCTCCTGCTTCCTCCCTGCGAGGATTGCTATCTGCTGATGAGGCTCCTGTGAGTTCCAGGGCCTCTAGTTTGCTTCAGAGAAAAGAGTGCTGGAAATCGACGCTAACGCACCTTTGCGAGCCGCTGCAGCCGAGACGCGCTGGAAAAATCATCGCGCTGCTGTCGCCGAGCGCTCGCAACCCCTAAAGAAATCATCGCTTCAAGACATCGCATTGCGGACGCCGTGCGTCCGCCATTTTCATCGCATCACACCGGATTTCGTCGCTCCCTCGCGGAGCGCCATTTCTTCGCATCGCAACACAATCGCACAACGCAACAGGCTCGTCGCATCGACTTCTCCCTCGCGGCAAGAAAGTCATCGCATCGGCGGCCTAGCGTGCAGAAGTTGGTCGCATCGTCTCCACATGCATCAGCAGATCGGCGCATCATCCTCCCTTGCGGCAAGGATTTAACGCATCGCCGGCCTCGCGTGAGGAAAATCATCGCTACCACTTCTTTGCGACATTTTGTTGGTTTTGCTACTGAATTCAGGTACTTTGTTCGAGAAAGGGTCGCAGAGACCACTGCTTTGGATTTGAACCTTATTTTTGCAATCTCTGAACGAGACAGGGTCGCAGAGAACCCTGCTTTGAATTTGAACCTTATTGTTGCAACCTCTGAATGAGAAAGGGTCGCAGAGACCCCTGCTTTGAATTTGAACCTTATTCTTGCAACCTTTGAACTATTTTTCACAGTCCTTCAACAGCTATCCTATTTTTGACAGTATTGTGGCTTTTATAGTTATTGGTCTTGTGATAAATCTGCCTTTATATAAACATACTTATTTTTTATAACTACTTGTGTGGTGTCCATTTGTAGTGTTCCTCACTGTGTTACTGTGTATGGTCATAAATGCTTCACACACTGCCTCTGAGATAAGCCTACCTGCTCGTGCTACGTTACCACAGGGTTGAGCAGGGGTATCAAGGAGGGTAGCCCTCTTACCCTGACTTAGGAAGAAGGGTCCCTACTTGGACAGTGGCCAGCCATTGCCAACTAGAGACCCCCATTTCTAACATTGGTGGTCATCGGGGAGGATCTGGACTTGCATTTATGATCGCATACAATAATTATAGTGTACACTACTAGTGAGTGTAGACCATAACGTACCACATACATTTTTGAAGTTTTTTTAAATTCTATTTTTGATTGATATTGCCCGTGATTGTTACAATGGGCAAGCCTATGTTTTATTGATATTGCCAGGTGATAGTACCCGCATACATTTTTGAGAATTGTTGGATCCTATATTGTAATTGATATTGCCTGTGATTTTTTACCCGCATACATTTTCTTGAGAAGTTTTCTTCTATCTTTTATTGATATTGCCTGTGATTGTTACAATGGGCAAGCCTATGTTTTATTGATATTGCCGGTGATAGTACCCGCATACATTTTTGAGAATTGTTGGATCCTATATTGTGATTGATATTGCCGGTGATTTTTTACCCGCATACATTTTCTTGAGAAGTTTCTTCTATCTTTTATTGATATTGCCCGTGATTGTTACAACGGGCAAGCCTATTTTTTTTTATTATTGATATTGCCAGTTATTGCTACAATGGGTCTTACTGAAATGAGACCTACCTTTTATATAGATGATCTGTTAACCTACAGTCTAGAGGAGCTAAGGGGGTTCTGTGAGGAGAGGGGCTTAGCAGTGAGTACGAAGGAGACTCAGCTATCCCTGCAGACATCACTGAGACTTTGGCAACAAGACAGATGGAGATTCTTGGAGTCCCAGTACACCTACCAAGAGGGTAGTTGGTCTGAGGGTGGCTCTGGGGAGTCTGAAGAGGAGGAAGAAAGTGTTATGGAATATCTCATAGGTGGGGAGTTCCTTGATGAGTCTAGTGCCTATGGTAGTGCCAGATTCCCCTCAGGGTCCCCAGAGGAGTTGGTGGACAGGCGGGAAGGTCCCATAGGTAGGGAGTCCCTTGCTGGATCTAGTGCACAGGGTAGCACCCAATCCCCTTCATGGTCCCCAGAGGAGTTGGGCCTACAGAGGGAGAGGGAGTACCAGCTGGAATTGGAGAGGCTCCAAATAGAGATTGCCCAGCTGGAGGCGCACCTAGCACAGATAGCAGAAAAGGAGAAGTTAGCTCAAGAGGGTAGGTTACCCCTGGAGCGCAGTTTTAATTGTCTGGATTCCCCAGATAGGGTGGGGTCCAGTGGTGGCAGCAAAATTGAAGTATATAGTGATGACAGTGTAGTACACCCACCCAGAGATGTAGCACCTGACTTGAAGGAGGGGGTTGATCTACACCAGGGGATTCAAGGATATGAGGTAGCTCCATTAGTGTGCAGTGTCCCTGAGGTGGATTGGGGAACTAGCGCAGGGGCCCATAGTCCTAGTGAAGGGAGGGACACTCTACCGACTCTGGATGAGAGGTGCAGGGAGAGGGGTTCCCCCGTGGTTGAAGTCCTGGTGTATGAGTGTGAGGACCGCCCAGAAGAGTGTGGGTTGAGTGATAGAGACAGTCAGTTAATGTCTCGCCCATTGCAGGAGAGTGGTGTGGGGTACGTATGTGAGGCACTGGATTGTGAGGTAAAGGTTAGCACCTGTGTGGAGCTGTGTAATCCAATTGTGGGAGAGCATATTATGAGTTCCTGTTTTCCAGAGCTAAACCAACACCTGTCAGATTGCGAGTTCTCTGATCGTAGGGAACTTGCACAGGAGGCAGACCTCTGGGTGAGTACCAGAGGCCCTGTAGAGGCATTAGGGAATGACCCTAAGAGGAGTGGTTCAGATGTCTTCCAACCCAGAGTGGTGGGAAAGGTTAGGAGTGTTACAGCTGGGTCCCCTTGTTGTGAGGAGGTTGTAGGGCCTCACATCCTGTCTCGTGGGAGCAGGAGTGAGACTGGGATAGGTCCCAAAGTGCCCCAACCTCAGTCCACAGGACTGGATGGTTCCATGAGGGAACACCAGGTGGGGAGCCTAGTCTGTCTGGATGGACCGTCCATTGTGGGGGGTACCCCAGTGCTAGGTGAGCTGGGAGTGCCTGTAGTCAGGCCTCCATCAGTTCTTGTGCCTGGCAGTGCCACTTCTAGGGGGAGGGTACGGAAGTCCAGTCTGAGGGATGAAAGGGGGAAGGAGTCCCCAGTGGGAGAGCCAGTGGGTCAGGGGCCAGTCAGAAGGGCTGAGCCCCCTAGGAGTGACCATGGTGACACCACTTCAGTCCTGGTTGGCCAGGCAGTTGTTCAGCCACAGGGGTTGGTCCCTGGGTTGGTAAGTCAGATCCAGGAGTTGTCTGCCCTGGAGGGAGGGACAACTGTAAGCAGTGTCCCGACCATTTTTTCTAAGAGCACCACTCCAGGTGGGAGGGTGCAGTATGCTGGAAGGGGGTGCAGAGGGAGGGAGTCCTCGCCTCTGACCCCGGTGCAACCTGAGGGTTTTTTCAGGTTGGTAGGTCAGTTGCAGGGTCCAGGCCCTGAACTGGTGGAGGGGTGTGTTTCCCTTGAGGGGGGCCTGTGTGCTCCCCAGGAAGTCCTGGTTGGCCAGGCAGTTGTTCAACCACAGGGGTTGGTCCCTGGGATGGTAAGTCAGGTCCAGGTGTTGTCTGACCTGGAGGGAGGGACAACTGTAAGCAGTGTCCCGGTCATTTTTTTTTCTAAGAGCACCACTCCAGGTGGGAGGGTGCAGTATGCTGGAAGGGGGTGCAGAGGGAGGGAGTCCTCGCCTCTGACCCCGGTGCCACCTAAGGGTTTTTTCAGGTTGGTAGATCAGTTGCAGGGTCCAAGCCCTGAACTGGTGGAGGGGTGTGTTTTCCTTGAGGGGGGCCTGTGTGCTCCCCAGGAAGTCCTGGTGTGCCAGGCAGACTGTCGCACAACTCTAGAGGAGTGTGTTTTCCTTGGGGGGAATTGGTGTACTCCCCCAGAAGTCCTGGGTTGCCAGGCACAGGTCCCGCCTAAGGGTACAGACCCTGGGTTGGAGGGCCAGGTTCAGGGTGTCCCCCCTGACCTGGAGGAAGGGGCAACTGCTAACAGTGCCCCTCCCGGTTTGTGTTATGGAGGCACCTCTCCAGGTGGGAGGGTGCCGGGCCCCAGTAAAGGGGGCGGGGAGAGGGCAGCCTCACCCCTGACCTCCGCCCAGTCTAAGGGTACAGACCCTGGGTTGGAGGGCCAGGTTCAGGGTGTCCCCCCTGACCTGGAGGAAGGGGCAACTGCTAACAGTGCCCCTCCCGGTTTGTGTTATGGAGGCACCTCTCCAGGTGGGAGGGTGCCGGGCCCCAGTAAAGGGGGCGGGGAGAGGGCAGCCTCACCCCTGACCTCCGCCCAGTCTAAGGGTACAGACCCTATGCTGGGATACCAGTTGCAGGATAGAACCCCTGAACTGGTGGGCGAACTATGCAGGACACCTGCCTCAGGTGCCCTGACAATTCTGGAAGGGGGTACCGCTCCAGGTGGGAGGGTACCGAGCCCCAAAGAGAAGGACCGGGTGTGGGGGAGCCCACCCCAGTCGCTGGCCCCGCCGTTGGGTACAGGCCCAGGGCTGGTGGGTCAGTGTCAGGATGCGTTGCCTGACCTGACAGGAGGGAGAGTGGACAAAAGGTGCCAGACACCTGGGGTTACGGCCCCTCACTCTCTGATGCCACAAAAGTTTGAGAGCCCTGAGAGGTATAGGGCTTGGAGTTCATCACTGACTACTGTCAGTGACTACTGGGACTTGTTGTTTATCTGTTGGGACACACCTGGGGGCCAGTTAAGGTTAGATGCTGCACAGGTGGTGTCCACAGGTGAGGGGAAGAGTTCCCCATTGGTTATCTCAGTGAACCCTGGGAGTGTGGACAGAGGGATCCACCAGGGTTCAGATTGGAGTAGAGCTGGCATATGCCCCTGCAGTTGCGGGCCAGTTCCGTGTTCTATCGCCCGAAGCAGGGAAGCCCATCAAAGTAGTGATTGGTCTACCCTGCGTTTTGGCTGGAAGGGGGTTGTGTTGGAAATGGCCCTTTTGCAGGGTCACCCCTAAACTTTTTGCCTGCCTCCTGGATTTTTGCTGACCTGTTTTTGTTGGTTTTATGACTCTGGGCACTTTACCACTGCTGTTCAGTGCTAAAGTGCATATGCTCTCCCTTTGTAAATATGTCTATGTGAATTGGTATATCCCTGATTGGCTTATTTGGTTTACCTATTAGTCCCTAGTAGTGTGGCCTATGTGTGCCCAGGGCTGGTAAACCAAATGCTGCTGGTGGGCCTGCAGCACTGATGTGTGCCACCCACAGAAGCAGCTTGTAAAGTGTGTCTCAGACCTGCCACTGCAGTGTCTGTGTGCAGTCCAGAACTGCTATCTTGGCTGTGAAGTGCACCCACTTCCCAGCCCCTGAACCTTCCCTTGGCATCATGTAAGTCACCCCTATGGTAGGGTGCATTGTATGTGTAAGGTAGGACATGCCTTGGTGTGTGTAGCATGTCCTGGTAGTGAATTATGCCCCATTTCGTTTTTCACTACTGTAAGGCTACCTGTTCCTCATAGGCTAGAATGGGCAGTTTGACTATTACATTCTATAGTCCTAACTGACCCCAGGAACATGGTAGAAAAACGAATTTAGTATGCCTGAGCTCAGAATATTAAAATACATCTTTTAGTGAAGTTTATTTTTATATTCTGTGTTTGAAAATACCACTTTTAGAAAGTAGGTATTTTCTTGCCTAAGCCTTCCAGTGTGCTCTGCTGTTATGTGTATTGGCTGTCTGGTTTTAGAGGGGCAGGGCAGGCTGAGTCAGACCTGGGTTGAATAGAGAGATCTGCATTTAGAGTGTGGGGAGGGGTGGCTCCTTGACCTGAATAGGGCTGTGCCTGGCAAGGTGAATGCTGGCTCCACCTCCTACTGTGTGTCTGCTAGCAGACCCCCTCTTTCTGAAAGGAAGGATGCAGCCTGGTAAACAAAGTGCTCCAGGCCTGAGCAGAACTGGTTCTGGCTAGGTTCAGTGACTTGTAGCTTCTGAGAACAAAGACTTTTGGGGTATAAATATCTGTGCTCAAACCCCTCCAATTTGTATTGCTTTTGGATCTGGAGAGGAAACTCTGTCCGTGCCACTGGAGGAATCTGCAGGAAGTGACTGTCCCTGTGCTTGTGTGTTGTTTCTTGTACTGGCCTGCAGCAGTGACCACTGGACCTTGAAGAAGAGGAAAAGGAACTTTTGAGAGAACTTTTATTTTGTTACAGCAATTACCCAAGGGCTAGGAAAAGAGCTAGCCTCCTGCTGGAGTCTCAGGCACATCAGACTCCCCCACCAACCTCCTGCTTCCTCCCTGCGAGGATTGCTATCTGCTGATGAGGCTCCTGTGAGTTCCAGGGCCTCTAGTTTGCTTCAGAGAAAAGAGTGCTGGAAATCGACGCTAACGCACCTTTGCGAGCCGCTGCAGCCGAGAGCGCTGGAAAAATCATCGCGCTGCTGCCACTGAGTGCTCGCAACATGAAACCATCGCTAACGCCTCTTTGCGAGCCGCTGCAGCCGAGACGCGCTGGAAAAATCATCGCGCTGCTGTCGCCGAGCGCTCGCAACCCCTAAAGAAATCATCGCTTCAAGACATCGCATTGCGGACGCCGTGCGTCCGCCATTTTCATCGCATCGCACCAGATTTCGTCGCTCCCTCGCGGAGCGCCATTTCTTCGCATCGCAACACAATCGCACAACGCAACAGGCTCGTCGCATCGACTTCTCCCTCGCGGCAAAAAAGTCATCGCATCGGCGGCCTAGCGTGCAGAAGTTGGTCGCATCGTCTCCACATGCATCAGCAGATCGGCGCATCATCCTCCCTTGCGGCAAGGATTTAACGCATCGACGGCCTCGCGTGAGGAAAATCATCGCTACCACTTCTTTGCGACATTTTGTTGGTTTTGCTACTGAATTCAGGTACTTTGTGCGAGAAAGGGTCGCAGAGACCACTGCTTTGGATTTGAACCTTATTTTTGCAATCTCTGAACGAGACAGGGTCGCAGAGAACCCTGCTTTGAATTTGAACCTTATTGTTGCAACCTCTGAATGAGAAAGGGTCGCAGAGACCCCTGCTTTGAATTTGAACCTTATTCTTGCAACCTTTGAACTATTTTTCACAGTCCTTCAACAGCTATCCTATTTTTGACAGTATTGTGGCTTTTATAGTTATTGGTCTTGTGATAAATCTGCCTTTATATAAACATACTTATTTTTTATAACTACTTGTGTGGTGTCCCTTTGTAGTGTTCCTCACTGTGTTACTGTGTATGGTCATAAATGCTTCACACACTGCCTCTGAGATAAGCCTACCTGCTCGTGCTACGTTACCACAGGGTTGAGCAGGGGTATCAAGGAGGGTAGCCCTCTTACCCTGACTTAGGAAGAAGGGTCCCTACTTGGACAGTGGCCAGCCATTGCCAACTAGAGACCCCCATTTCTAACACACCCCATCTCAAATTCACCCTCATAGGTAAAATTAACAGAATGAATTCCAGCACAGATCAGACAGACAAACTGTGGATTGTTCAATGCTGCCTCTAAATATCCAGTGACGTAGCTAGGCACCCTGCCTTTGCCGCCCCGCGCTGAAGAGCAGGGGGGGGGATGCTGGCAAGGATACTTGCAGCTTGCTGCCCTGCAGCAAACTCATGTAAAAGCAGGGGGGGGGCGAGGCCGCCGCCTTCAAAACTCATGACACCCGGGGCGGACCGCCCTCCGCTTCCCTTTTGCTACGCCACTGTAAATATCCACAACCATATCCTGTGAATGAAAACCTGACCGAGTCACCCAGAGTTGGTTGTCTATCACCAACCAGAGCTCCATCAAAAACTCATGCAGAAAAAACTGAACTCTACCCGTCAGATCCAAACAACCACAGAGTCAAGCATCAAGAGTCAACCTGCAGAGCTTCACCACTCTAGTTCACAGTCAATGTGGAATTGATTGGATCCACTATTTACTCAGACCTTACCTTGAAATGTGTTCTCCCAAAAAACAATATAAGAAAAACACTGCAAGCCCTGGTCATTTGCTACCTGGACAAAAACAATGCTCAATTCTATTGCCTGCCAAGTATGCTTTGGCACTCATGATTGACATTTTACATGCTGCAGCATGTGGTATCAAGGGATACAAGATATTAAATCACACTTACTAAACACTAAATGAAGTACAATGGCACTCTGTCTAGTTTCTTGTCATCTTCTAGCCCAGTTATATTACATAGAAGGTCATCTGGAATTATATCACTACATATCTGGACAAGTGTAATAAATCTAAGCTGGGGGTCATCGGCCAGGAAGGGGCTCTCAGGGCTGGGTTCGTTCCTGGGGCACCTATACTGTGGATTCTTCAACTCGGAATGAAGTATCCTTATTAGGACTTGACTCTCAGGGTAGCGAGGCAGAGCAGTCCAAGGCTTACTCATCTGAGGTGCTCTGGGCTAGAGCAATGCAACAAACAACACTCAATAAATTGCTGTCCATTTAGTGTTTTTTCTTATAAAAATTAAAAGCACTTTCCAATTTGGCAGATGGAAATACCTACGGTGAAATGCTGCAAATGACCTTAGAGCCGACAGGGGACACACATTAATGAAAGGCCCCACGGATGCGGTAACCTTCTAGATGTACCCTAGGTCCACTTTAATGGGGACAACTTGAACGGTCTGCGCACCAGCAAGCAACCCTAAAACAAAATATATGCCTCAGAAACCTAACATGACGTAAGGAGTGCATTTAACAAAAGTCAGATTGATAGGTTTTGTCAATGTGTTGCCACAATAATTCAAAGCAAAAAATCGAGTCATCATAATGCAAATTAACATTGAGACACATGAAAATAGTTAAATTTTCAATAACATTAATAATGTATGCTGTGATTTACAATTGACAACACATAAATCAATATAGTCGCCAATGTATGAGCCTTTCAGCTACCATTCTCCTGACTGCAAAGTAACTACAGAAGATAGTAACAAAGGTCCATACATCCCAGAGGTTTCACACAAAAGTCCCAATACCAAGACTGCTGGAATAAACAGGAAAACTCACTTGCGGTCATAGAATCGTCCACCTGGGAGACTTTTTCTGACTGGTCTAGGTCAATGTAGGAGTGATAGGGCTTCCATCTGCTGCACCAGGGTGGCACCCAACACTACAGAAAGGCTACTGTGGTGCCCCTGAGCTTCTACGGTGATACTGTGAGCCACACATACACATTTTCCAAAAGTTGCCCCACTGCCTTCTCTGGTGTTCTCTCACCCACAGGTGATTTTTACAGTCGCGGCCCATGCAGGTAAGAGCAGTGGGGCGTAGTGGGGGGGTAGTCAACATACGACGACGTGGGAAACCATGGTTTCTTTTTTTTTAATTTGTTTCCCTCGTCGTCGCATGTCGACTCCCCCCACCGCTCTCACCTGCAGGCCTCTTGGTTTTTTTCTGAATCAGGTGTGCCTGCCCTACATCTAAGGGCACCCAGTTACTGTGTTTACAGGTCGCAAGGAAGCACAGGCTGATGCAGCCAAGCCACATGGTTCTGCTCTCCACCTTGCACACTGCTGAGTGTGGGCGGAGGAGCTGGCTATTTCCTTCATCCTCTGCCACTCACTGGCTGCAATGGGCACAGAAGACAAACAGCAGTCTTACTCCCTTGTTTCCCTGGACATAGGCATGGGTTGTGCGACCACCTATTCAGGGGCACGCTGTTTTCCTTCATTCTGTCTGGGGTAAAAGAGCGCGGTGCGCCTGAAGAATTAATATCCTCAGGGCATTGGCCCTCTTCGGTGATGAAAAGTTAGGAGGCTGATATTGCTCCTGTTGGATCCGTATTTCCAGGCATTTTGTCATCTTTTACAGTATATACAATGAATTATATGCATCGGTGTGACATGTTTTCACATTTTTATGTTCATGTTATTCTGCTTTTTGAATCATTTCAGGAGACTCCATATACCAGTTCCCCTTGCTTGCTGATCATACCACTCCAATATGGCAGACAACTTACTGGTTCCAGGCATCGTTCATGTTACATATGATTACGTCTTTCAGTTCCACGTTTTACATTATCCGGTATACAAAAAACGTTCTCAACATGTCAATGCCTTGAAACTCTGGGGCATATTAGCAAGGGCACTATCGCCGCTTTAGCGGCACTTTTTGCCGCTAAAGCGGCGATATTCATATCGCCCTATCAGCAAACTGTCTCTAACAGCAGTTAGCGACAGTTTGCGGGCATTAGCGCCCGTTTTTTATCGCTTTGCATGTCAGCGATATTTATCGCTAATGACATGCAAAGTGGGCGTTCCGACGAACAAACCTGGGGAACACACGCTAACAGGCCTATCGCCTATTAGCAAGGTGGCCATGGCCCCAGTTAGCGACGTGAAAAGTCGCGCTAACCGAGGTCATCGCCATTTATTTAACACCTGCAATTAGCAAGTGTTAGCCATACCTAACATGGGGGGGTGGATTATGCTGATACGACCACAGGGTCGTATCAGCAAGGTGTTCTCCCTTCTCCTTGCAAAATCGCTGGTTTTTCAGCGATGTTGGCCCATTTCCCCCACTATCGCTGGAATATTCATCACCATAGCGCTAATCGTTGCTAATACAGCGTTAGCGTGGCGATATATTCCAGCGATAGCCGGCGATAAAAAAAATCACGCTAAGCAGGGTTAGCGATGATTATCGCCTCTTCTTGCTAATATGCCCCTCTATTTCTAAAGGCTACCAATCTACTTTGATAAACTTTTCCATGCTGCTATTTCTTATTTTGTCTTGCTTTTACGCCTCTTTAACAATCTTTCACGTGGCATCCATTGAATTTCTTCAATATTTATGCGCTCTGCTGTAACATTTGTACAACTTTGGCCCATGTTTTTTGCTATTGCTCTATTTATTTTATAACCACCTATTCTACAAGGTGAATAATAGAGTAATCATTGCAATGCCTCATTCTCACAGACCACTTTACAGGGATGCACATGCTCGATACTTTAGTCGAAGCTTTGATAAAACTTCTTTTCGTACTTCGTATTATCATTGTTTTTATTCTACCACACCACATTAATATGACTGATGTTTTAGTATGCCATCACATCCCATGAATTGTACTTTCCACCTAATTTCTATGTAAGAACTTTGTGTGCCTCATTGTTTTTGCAAGGTAATCACTAACTCCTAGGTTACAAATACAATTTTACATCACTTTGATTGTACCAACATTGGTTCTTTATTACCTCTCTCCTAGGCTTTCCGTAGTTATTCCCGCACACTTTGTGCCTTGCAACTCTTGCCACAATTTTCACCAAAAGCAACTTTAAACCCTTGACGAACAGACCTTCACGTGCCTTGCTTTATTCTACTTATATATTGTATGATTAAATGCTAACTTCAGTCCGTTTAATACACCACCACATTATTTCATCTACGAGGTTGCTAAGTTTCACTTTACACTTTACACTGTGGCTTATTTGAACTGTAAGGACTTTCTTCACATATATGTTGTTTTCTCTTGTTTTATAAACACCAGGGCTTTTGATAGAGTGGAAGATTCGGATGCCACATGGGGTACCTGTTAGGGATGAAATGTAATCATTTGTAGAACGCACTCACATATTATCCAATGTTAAGAGAGTATAAGGTATTAGGAGAAACGTGAATCAACTAACATGTTCCTGTGAAAGTTAATGCAACCCAATGTAAGGATGGATCGGTAATTATTGCTTAGAACGTGTACTGACCATTGTGACCAATGTAACTCGTTTTCTTAGGTCTCACTAGTAAATGTGATTCAACGATGTATTAATTATGATAAATGCTTTCTTAGGCTAATGACTAAGAGGCAAGATGTGTATTAATGTAGTCAAAGAATTGCTCCAATATAATGTTAACGACCGATGTATTTTCTAGCCTACATAGTATGGTGAATTTATTAATTTAGCTTAACTCGTAGGCCTGAATTTGTAATACACTTGGAGTGTCTTTGTTTCTGGAATAAATGATCAAAATCTTATGTGAAATTCATACAATGTTTCTGTCTCACGTTTGCGCTGCAGGTGGACAACGTTTACTAGTGAAGAGTGGGTGTATTGTTTCATTAGACAAGGTTGCAGAATGAAGGAGTTACAGTTAGCTTGGCCGCAGGAGATAAGGTGGAGGAAGGTGTATTTACACAAGAAAGAAGACCAAGGACGAGCTGCTGCAGAGGGGTGTGGGTGTGTGGAGAAGGCCGTGAAGTGAGTCGATGTTATTGAAATAGTGTATATAATGCCTTGTAGAGAGGGACAGTCACCTCCATTCCTGTCTGCCCTAGAGTGCTCCCTTTCCTTTGCTTGTGGCTTCATGCCCCAGACACATCCTAGACGAAGTGACTTCTTAGGAAGGCTTTGCCAACTGACACCTTTTCTTTCTAATGTCCTTTGCTCATACCTTAACTTAGGGATGTCAATTTAGAGTTAGAGTAGGGATATTTAGAATTAAATGCTGCGTTCAGAAGAAGTGCCGATGCAAGGAAACTTGAGCTTTTGATTTCTCATCTCATGCATAGTCGTCATTGAACTTATTATTCTTTTTATGCTCCACCGGGTGAACATTTTTAGAAGGATCAGCTTCCTTTTATTTCCCTTGTACTCCTATACTCTCATGCTAAGAGTTGTGTATGTCCAACAATTTTTGAATTTGAAATAAAACTGACTAACCTTCAATCGGTTATTGATTTGGGTTCTTGTGTAGCCGTTTGTGTTACGCTGTATTTCAAATGACTTATTACCTTTTCTTCCCTCTACACATTCATGCTTCTGAAAAGAGCCATCGGAGATCCAACGTTGGATTGAACAGAGCAGGTGGGCCCAGGCTCATTCACTTTCTTCAAATTAAGGGCCTTATTTACAAGAAAGTGATACAGCGTTGCACCGCAAGCCATTTGGCTGCGCTGCGCTATGTCACTTTCAAAGCACAGGGATGCATCATATTTACAACAATATGTCACATCCCTGTGCTTTCCCCTGCGCTGGCGCACAATTGGCTGCCAAGCGCCAACGCAGGCACCCTTGCGCCATGGTGCAAGGGTGTCTGCGTTTTAGGGGAGATTGTGTTTGTGCAGGAATGGACACCTTCATGCACAAAAACAATAATGTGAAGTGTTTTCCTCTTTCTATGTGCAGCATACATAGAAAGAGGAAAAAATGAGGTACAAGTATTTCTCCTCATTGCTCCTCCTTACACCTCCCCTGGACAGGCATAGGATTCTGATACATTTCCAGGTTTACAAAAAATTTTGTAAATATGGGAATTTGGCAGAATCCATTGGGTTTTGCGTGGGAACACACACATCAACACCCATGGCGCACCCCTTTCAAGAAAAGTGCTGCGCGAAAAGGAGCTGTGTTTACAAGGCCACGAAGAGCCACGCAGGGTGGCTTTACGTGGTCTTTTAAATATGGAGCACCACACTGCACAGCCGGTGCGTCAAAAAAAGTGATGCACCGGTGGCGCAAGGGCCTTGTAAATATGCCCCTAAGTTTATACCAGTCTTTAAAACATTTCTGTGACTTAAACCTCCAACATATGGCTTATAATTGTTACACACTGTTCAGCTAATTGAAGCACCAACTTTATGATTGCTTTTTGGAACAAACTTGCCATTATTATCTACCTGGTATGTGTAGAATATTTCTCCTTCGGTTAACAATTGATTTGACCTCAATAATTACTACTGTTGACACATATGACATAATAGAGCCATCAGATGCTCTTCAAAATATGTGCCTTGCTTAGCTAAGAGACAGGGCATAAAGTGTGTCAGAAAAATATGTGTTGTTTATTAGAACTATTCTATATACACTATACTGTAATTGAGTGCCGGAACATCTATCCCCTCAAATTTCTGAGAAGAATGCAGAGAACCCCTGGGTCCCTCTCTAAGATAACTTTTCTCATGTGATCTGCAAAATTTCTACCTGAAGTGTTTTCTTAATTACTTCATGACCTCTCCACTTACATTCAGGACTTGGAGGGATCTTGTGGGAAATGGCGATTTATAGCTGCATTTTTAAGGGATCTATGTTCAACTAGTCTTAGGGCCTGAGTTAGATCTTGGTGGATGGGCTACTCTGTCACAACGGTGATGGATATCCCATCCGCCCAAATATAAAATATCATTGGATATAATGGGATTTTTATTTCGGCGGAAGGGATGTCCGTCACCATTGTGACGGAGTAACCTGTGTGCCAAGATCTAAATCAGGTCCTTAGTCTTTGCACTTTATTCCCATTCTTATATTATTTATTTATTAAATATTTACCTCTTTTCCCATCTCATGCCAGGTTAGTATTTATTTATCTATTATGTAAAGACATAGCACCAGATTCAAGGTACTGAAATTGATTAGATACTACATAAGTGCGAAGATACACAAGCTTGGCCGAACAAAAAATAGCACCATCTTCATATGCCCTTTTTTTTTTTTTTTTTTTTTATTGAGCGGAGCAGTAGGTATATAAACAAACATCATTCTTAAATATCATATCAAAAACAGCCCAAATTTTAAAAGACGATATAAAAAACATCTTCCGTACAGTAATCTCAAACCACAGTACATATTGAGTAATATCGTGAAGAAAAAAGTGCTAGTGCTTATACAGTGCAAAAAGATAAAAAAGTGCAAATGCAATATAAATATGAATATAATTAACTGGTACATATCCATTATCTATCGAATATTCATTTCCTTCAGTTTTTCTAAATCACTAAAAAACTTCCAGTTCTTTCTAAATTTCTTTATCACTCCTAATCGTTTTGCATAGGCTTCCTCAAAATTACGAGTTCTCTGCATTTTCTTGAACCATTTTAAATGGGAAGGTATTTCATTCGAGTTCCAGTTTTGGAGAACTAACGAGCGTGCTACCGTACAGGAGATACACAAAAACACTTTTTCAGCCTCAGTTAATAACACTTTATCTTTACAAAATGAAATTAGTGCAACATCGGCCTCTAGTGGTACTTTCTTTCCCAAAGCCTGTCCAATATCAGTGAAAATTGATTCCCAAAAAGAGTTCAGACGAGGACATGTAAAAAAAATATGGTGCCATCCACCTTCCCCATCTCTCTGACATCTAAAGCATTTATTTGGGACTTCCGCAAACCTTTTATTAAGTGTCGCTGGGGTATAATAAGAGAGCCAACGAGATAAAAAAGACATTCTCTTAAAATTCGCTGCTCGAAGTGTTTTATTTCCTAAAAGGCTGATTTCTTCCCAATCTTTAAGAGTAAAAGAACACTGGGTTTCACTGGCGATTTTCGCTAAATGATTCTCTATTAAGGGTTCTTGGCTATGCTGTTGTAACAGCCGATACCAATTCCCTACACCATGTAGTTTAGTGGCATAAAGGGTTGATATTAAATAATTTGGAACATTAAAAATTTCTTTTATATCTGTTAAAAAATGGACAATTTGAAGATATTCAAAGAAAGCAGGTTTATTACAACCCTCCGCCCTAGCCATTATTACTTGCCAAGAAATCGCCCTGTTTGAAACAGAAAATTGTCTTAACTCGGATAGTCCACAGTTTTCCCATGTTTTTATAGTTTTGGATCGGAGCTGGAGACCCAACTTATTACATTCTCCCAATTTTACAAAATATAAACCTGATGAACTCGTTTTTTTAAAAAAAGCTAGAAGTCTAGAAGAGTAATCTTTTAATGTTTTATACCTTGTCTTTTTGGGAAACTTGGAAGTTTTTAAAAATACTGAAGTTTGTGAACCCATTTCTTGAGTCATTTTATCCATAAAAAAGCTATCTCTCGTACCATTTGATCCTAACAGTCCGGAAACTAAGTCTAAAAAAGCGGCTTCATAATAGGTTTTCAAATGCGGCAATGTCAGACCCCCTTGTTTTATAGGTAATTGTACCGTGAGCAGCTTAACCCTAGATGCCTTTTTTGCCCAGATAAATTTTCTTAATAAAGTTTCCATTTCTTTAAAAAAGAAGCATCAACTTTGATGGGAACATTTATAAAAAGAAACAGAAGCAGCGGGAGTACAGACATTTTAATTAAAGAGACCCTCCCGATCAATGAAAGGGGAAGAAGAAGCCATTGTTCCAACAATTTTTTAATTTTATCTTTCATTCTTATATAATTTAATCTAAAAAGCTGTTGATGTTGATTAGACACAAACATCCCAAGATATCTAATTGGATCCGTCTTAAATGCTTGAGCTTCTAAGCATAGCGGAAGGAAATTTAAATCGACATTAAGAGCAAGCACTTCGGTTTTATTGGAATTTATCTTATAGCCCCCAATTAATTAATAGTTTTTTAATTCTTTCAAAACTGTCTCAAGATTTATTTTATCAGGTTTTAAATATAAAATAATGTCGTCCGCGAATAATTTTAACTTAGCCATTCCAGGAATTGGAGGCTGAATATCAGGGTTATTACGCATCTTAATGACCAAAGGCTCTATAAAAAAGGTAAAGAGCAGCGGCGATAACGGACAGCCTTGTCTTGTCCCACGGCATATTTTAATATTACCTACTTTTGTAGCATTTATAACTACCGTGGCTGTCGCTTCCTGATAAATGCTCTGTACCATCTTAACAATTTGGGTTGGGAAGCCGAAAGAGCCGAGAATAAAAATAACGTTTTCCAATTAACCAAGTCAAAAGCTTTCTCGGCGTCCATCATTATAATACATGCCGGGGTAAAATTAGTATTAAAGTAATCCAAAGCATGAATTAAAAATTCTGTATTTCCCGCCATCGATCTGCCCTTAATAAAACCAGTTTGATCACTATGGATAGACTCTTGGGCAGCCAACGAAAAGCGCTCCGCCCAAATTTTCATTAGTATCTTATAGTCTGAATTTAAAAGACTAATGGGCCTGTAAGAATTGACATCGGCGGGATTCTTATCTTTTTTCACAAAAGACACGATTATGGATTCCTTAAAATTCACGGGTACCATGCCTCCCTCTTTAATATAATTAAATAGTTTTTTAAGAGGGATTAATAGCTCCCCTGCAAAAGCTTTATAAAATTCAATAGGGAAGCCGTCTTGTCCGCAAGCTTTAGATGCCCATTTTTCTTGAATTGATTACCATTATCAAACATTCTCCCTTCCATTTCCTTCCAAATTCCCTTTGTCCTAGCCTATCATGATACTATTGTATTAGTTGGTGTGAGAAATTGGGTTGTTGGTTGTGAGGGGTGTGAGCCCTTCTGAAACTACAAAAAGTCACTAAATTAACCTGTGCTTAACCCTCTGGTAGCTTGGCACAAAAGCAGTGAAGCTTAACTTAGAGGCAATGTGTAAAGTATGTATGCAGCACTCAAACAGTAATAAAGTGAAAACACAATACAAGAAAAATCCCACACCAATTTAGAATAATAGATTAAAATGTAATTGTTAGACCTGGCATCATTGGTGTTGGTTTTCCCCTGTATATTTGCCTTTGCCTCCTGTGTTTTTGCTGTGTGTTGGACATCGTTTTGCTGGTCTAGATGCGTTGGGCACTCTGCCACTGCTGTGCAGTGCCAAAGTGCAAGTGCTCCCTGTAAATTGTTGTTATGGATTGGTGATTCTTTGATTGGCATATTTGATTTACTAGTCAGTCCCTAGTACAGTGCACTCTGTGTGCCCAGGGCCTGTAAATCAAATGCTGCTAGTGGGCTTGTAACACTGATTGTGCAACCCATACAAGCAGCCTTTCAAAGGTAACTCAGGCCTGCCATTGCAGTGCCTATGTGGAGTCTAGTACTGCCATGTCGACCTGTCAAGTGCACCCACTTGCCAGGCCCTAACCTTCCCTTTTCTTACATGTGAGTCACCCCTAAGGTAGGCCCAAGGTACCCGTGTGGGCAGGGTGCAGTTTATGTGAAAGTTAGGACATGCCCTGATGAATGTGGCATGTCTTGATAGTGAAATACTGCCAATTTCGTTTTTCACTATTGTAAGGCTATCTGTCCCATAGGATAGAATGGGGAGTTTGCTCATAACATCTTATGAGCCTTACTGCCCATGGGAACAAGTTAGGAAAATCAAGTTTGATATGCCTGAGCTCAGAATTTTAAGATGCTTCTTTTAGTGAGGGTGATTTTTCCATTCTGTGTTTGAAAATACCACTTTTAGAAAGTAGGTATTTTCTTGCCTAACCATCCAGTGTGCCTCTGCTAGGGTTGTGTATTGACTGTCTGGCTTTGGAGTGACAGGGGCTGGGGATATGCTTTCTGTTCAGACATCCACTTGGGGGGTTGAGGTGTGTCCTGCCTTTCCAGGGTGAGTCAGGGCTGGGCTGAATAGACCTGGGCTGCATTCAGAGTAGGGGGAGGAGATTTCTTTCACACCTGAATGGGCCTGGTCTGCCAAGGACAATGCTGTCTCCACCTCCTGCCAGGAAGCTGCACCAGAGAGAACAGAACTGGTTTTGGCTGGGCAAAGAGCTTCTCTGCCACAGAGAACAAAGGATTTTGTGTTATAAAAAGAGGGGCCCAGACCCCAGACTTTTAGATTACTTCTGGTAATCAAGAGGAACCTTTGCCAAGGAGAAGAGCTGGAGAAACTAAGGAGGAGTACTGCCTCTTTGCTGTTTGCTGTCTGGGGTTGGCCTGCAGTGGCTATTTCTGCCAAAGAAAGGGAAAAGGACTTTGTTGTGTGCTGTGTCCCCTGCTTGAGGAAGATCTCCAAGGGCTTGAAGAAGGGCTTGCCTCCTGTTCTGAAGTCTCAGAGACACAAAGACTTCACCCCCGCTCCCCTGAACTTCCTTGTTGGGAGTTCTGACCTGCCAAGAGGTGCCCGAAGCTGCTCTGGGCCTCTGGAGGTTGTTCTGGCTGTTGGGAGCTGGAAAAGCTATGCAACGACGAGAAGCACAACGCATCCGTACCTGTTGCCGATGCATCGCCAGAGAAACCGAAGCAGCACTTGCCCACGGCTCGAGAACTCGCCGCACGCCACATCGGGTGCACCGAACTCTGAAGTTCGAGATCACCGCACCGATTCTGACGCAAGCCCTGCTGGGCGGCTGTATGAACCCACGCATCGTCCTGGATCATCACGCATTGCATCGAGATGCCAGGTCTGTCGCATCATTGGGGGACGCAGTAAGAAACCGACGCATCACCTCCCCATGCAGTAAGAAACCGACACATCACCTCCTCTCCGGTGAGGAACCGACGCATCTTCTTCCCTGCGCAGCAGTAAGGAACCAACACATCACTTCCCCCGAAGCAAGGAACCGACACATCACCTTCCCTGCATGTAAGGAACCTACGCCTCACCTTCCCTGCGACCCTATTTGTTTGTGTGCGCAACGCATCCAAGGTACTTTGTGTGAAAAGTGTCGCATCTGCAATTTGCTTTGAACAGAACTATTTCTACCATTTGAAAGTCATATTTGTATTACTGTATTGTGGATTTTTGTCGTTTTGATCTTGTTTCGGTTTAGATAAAGATTACCTATTTTTCTAAACTGGTGTGGTGTCAATTTGTAGTGTTTTCACTGTATTACTGTATGTGCTCACAAATGCTTTACACACTGCCTCTGAGATAAGCCTATCTGCTCGTGCCAAGCTACCAAGGGGGTGATCAGGGGTTATTTTAGAAGTGTATCCCTGTTGTGTAATTCCTATAAACCTATATAGGATCTGCGGGTTTAGACAACATAGACTGTGGGATTGGTGTCCAGACTGATTCTAGACACCCCCACCGGGTATGTTTGCCTGTATACCAGCTAGCTCACAGTGCCACTAGAAACCCCTCTTACCAAGTAGAGAATAGTTCTTGGCAACTATCGAACATGACAACTCTGTCCCATCAGTGATCGTGGAAACAGTATAGCACTTTTCGCTCAGTCACTCGTGCTCATTTCATCTCAGAGAGAGATACACAGAATAAACGGTGGGGAGGTTTTCAATAAGCATTTATTGTACCAGCGTCATTCTAATGTAAAATAGGTGTGCTGAAACAACCATAAGACAGGAACAGATATAAATGATTGTAAGCACCAATGAAGTAAAAGGATGGTAGATTCCTACCATAGTGCTAAAACAATGAAGCCAGGTCTTCCCTGAACCGGAAACAAGCATCCTAGGACCGGTTTCGGGCTAACAGCCCTCATCAGCCAGGCTAGCTTGAATCCAGTGGCAAAGTGAGCAAGGGACCCACGTTTGGGCATACCCTGCCAACTTAGGGCGAACAAAGCAAACACAAGGAGATGATGGACGGAGCGCTGAAACTTTTCAGACACTCACCCCCAGTCACAGATCTGGGTTGAATCCATCATCATTCTTTAGCTCACTTCGCCACCTCAGTTCAGACCCAGCTATATGCAAATCAGTCTTGACCCTGTGCCTCATGGGAACAGTCCAGCCCGAACTGCCAAGCCAGGTCTTCCCTGAACCGGAAACAAGCATTCTAGGATTGGTTTCGGGCTAACAGCCCTCATCAGCCAGGCTAGCTTGAATCCAGTGGCAAAGTGAGCAAGGGACCCACGTCTGGGCATACCCTGCCAACTTAGGGTGAACAAAGCAAACACAAGGAGATGATGGACGGAGCGCTGAAACTTTTCAGACACTCACCCCCAGTCACAGATCTGGGTTGAATCCATCATCATTCTTTAGCTCACTTCGCCACCTCAGTTCAGACCCAGCTATATGCAAATCAGTCTTGACCCTGTGCCTCGTGGGAACAGTCCAGCCCGAACTGCCAAGCAAGGTCTTCCCTGAACTGGAAACAAGCATCCTGGAACCGGTTTCGGGCTAACAGCCCTCATCAGCCAGGCTAGCTTGAATCGAGTGGCAAAGTGAGCATGGGACCCACGTCTGGGCATACCCTAACCCAACCATAAGTCAGAAACAGATATAAATGATTGTAAGCACCAATAGAGTAAAAGGATGGGAGATTCTTATCATAAAGCTAAAACAATGAATACAGGCAGGTATGAAAATACATTATAGTAATAATGCGTACTCCTACTGTGCGACCCTAACTAGATGTACCTAAGTGTACCTAGCATGTATTTAGGTGGAGAGCCAAGAATCCCTCTAGGATAACGTCAACCCCATTACCTGCAGTGAGAGACTGTGGGACCCCGTCTTGGTCTCGATATGGACACCCCGCGAGGGATGTCAGACCACTGCGAGCTGGAGTGTCTGCATGCAGGAACCTCAGCGTCTTGCGTCAGTGTATCAGCATGGAAGTCCTTTTTCTCCTTTCCCTGCCTCAGCAAAGATATGGTGTTTATATACCCAAAGTCGTACCCTCAGGGGATCTACCTTGCTGTGTCATGTCAGACTTAGGATGACGGAAGGAATGACCCTCATACATAGTTATTATGCAGGAGATGGTAGTCCTACTGATTTTCCAAGAATCCTCATGCATAATGAATGAGGCTAATTTTCAGGGAAAACCCCACAGCAGCACCGTAACTAGGTAAAAGGTCAGTCCCAAGAACCGTTATGTAGTGTAATGTCAGGGGAAATATAGGTGAAAGGTTTGGTTGCTACCTGAGCCTGTATTGGGGTACCTATATGAAACATAACACCCACTCCTCATCCGACTGGATGACATACTAAATTTTAATGTACTTCTAGACATTTGTATGCATTTTTTTCTTTAAATATATAAAAAAAAATGCTAAAAAATGCTATAATTGTATCTTAAGCGGTAGAAGTCTTACTAAAATATGTTTGTATATATAGTTCGAACAACTATGATTGCCTGAAAGCCATGCAGTTCAGCAAGAAAAAGTGTCTATTGTTTAAAATTCCAAATTTGATTGTTTTGAAAAAGGCCAAATTTTTCCCAGAACACGATGAGCCAAATGTTTATGTGTCCTGTGTGGGAGACGCAACATCACTGTTGCTTGCATCGCAGATGACGGTCCCTGCAACACCTCACAGATTAGGTCAATTGAGCACAGATGATCTTCTGTATTTTCCACAGCCGATGCTGGGGAAGCCTGTGTGACATCCAAGGCCTGAGTGTTTGTAGAGGAGCCGATATCCGTTCCAACAGGAGCTGAAGCATCCTGTGGTGGCTCTAAGAATGCAGACATCAACATGGGAATCCGCTGAGGACACAGCAGTACATGGGCCATTATCGGGTCCAGTAAAGCATCCACATCCGGTGGCGCAACCGTTGGAAGTGTTAGACAGAGATCCAACATGCATTCTTGTCCACAGAACAGGCATCGGAGGACAGGCAGAACACAGTCGATCCAGACTGGTCTAAATGACAGGAACCAAGACTCACTCAGTTCACGAAGGCAAGGTGTGCCCAGATGGAGTACCATGCGATCACGGTATCGGCGCTCCAAGAGCTTTTTTTCATCTCCTTGGTGACTGGGACGTCCATTGCATAGTAGAAAAATTACAATCAGGATTCCTGCTATTAGGAACAGGATCAGCGGAAGTCCCCCAAAAATGCTTCCGAATACGGAGTGTATGAAGTTTGGAATCACTCCGAAGACGGTCTGAAAGGTGCTTAACAGTCCAGAACCTATGGTCTTAAATAGGTGTACTATACCCGTCGTATCAGACATGTTAAAGATACATTGTACCATTTCTGTGAAATGGAAAGGGCAGTTCGTTTGTTCAAGTGCCTGTATCTCAGCTGAGGACCTTGAGACATGAAGATCAAAAGTCTCTCGGGCGGAGGTTAAGGGCACGGTTTTCTGTAAAAGCATGGCTTTCATTCGGCTCAGAGTATCAAACCGTATAAAGGAAACATTCAACGAAGGCCATACCGGCGCCTCCCTGACTGTGTGGGTCAGTGGAAACAATACTTGCATACAACAAGTAAACTTGGAGTCTACATTGACAAGATATGCGATGCCCGGAAGCATCCCACAACAACCTTGATCATTCAGCATCAAGTAACTCCCATTTGAAAGCAAATTGAACACCAGATTAATCACGGCAGCTGCCGACCCTTTCAAATGACAGGATAAGTTTGCAACTGAACCGTAACAGGCCCCGTGAAGCATGATATCCTGGCATATGAGAGATCCACTTAAAAAGTTCTCGCAGTTTGTACCGTTTAGAAACACTTCCATGTCCCCACTCCTGCATCAAAATCTGTATGGCAATTCCCAAGATTCCTTGATGAATTCCCTACCCATCGCTTCATATCTGCCTGCCTGCTGTTGTTCCAGGCAATACTGAAACTGGAAAGTTATGACCAGTAATGTTATATGGCCATGAATTAACCATTCTGTGGATGGTGACTCTGCCACAGTAAAAGGTAATTGGTCCAGTTTTTCACTACTCAGCATTGTATATTTTGCTCCCCTTTGTACCATAGTTATCTGTTTTTAGTTAGATTGTATGCAGAGAACAAGGACATACTGTTGATAAATCGCCATGGCACATAACCCGAACGCAATGATTGTAACGTCCAGCTTAACGGCATAATAGAACGTAATTGAGTCTGTCCGTGCTGTAGTATGGACAAATCCTGTTCTAGTATATCTATATCAGAAGATATAATGTTGCCCAGTGAATAAATCCTGGATGTTAAAATAGTCATACCATTATCGACTACAGCTAACGCTTTTTCTAGGTTTAATTCTATCAATTTCACAGAGTCTCTCTGCGGCTTCTTGTTGAGAGATCTTCCAGATTTCATTATAAACAGCGTATAAGAAACGTTTCTGACGTGGCTTTCGGGGGCCTAATAAAAAGTCCCTTAGATCCATGTCTTCTGATAGTAAGGATAAGTGTTGTTTCACCTGGGACAGTGTCAAGGTTTTTAGCCAATCGAGGCATAACTTCCCAACACTGTAAGATGTCACTACCCCCGGATGTTCTCTTTTGTACATAGCGTTGGTCCGGCCTATGGATACTAAACCCTTTGGTGGTACCCCTGAATCTTGTTTGACACCTAATTGTGTCCTTGGGCCAAACTAACCATCCCTTCCAATTGGGCTCTGATGGATTTTACTGTATGCTGGCATCTACTATATCCCCACTATGTGTTGTAAAGTTTTGCCACCCCTCAAAGTGTATTGGTGAGGGTATCCGAGGTGTGTTCAAATCCTTGTTCTTGGCTAATCCAAGACAGGAAGTCTGTTGCACAGTGTCATTCAGAAATATTATCTGCTGTGGAATGACGCATGCTCGAAATAGTGCTTCTGTCCCTGAACTTGCCATTCCTTTGAGCCCCAGACTGATTTTATGTCTATAGTGTCCTTCCATAAGTCGAAACCCTGTTCAGACAGTTGGGAAATAAAGGATGCAGAGTAGATCTGTTTGGTGTTTGTTAGCATATTTTTCTGTGCAGTTGTAGGTGCAACCTTATAATAATATGAGGTTGGGTCAGAAGTGTTAAACCCTGAAAAATAAGGAAATTTATGTGCAAACGTTTTGGAACTACCTTTTGGTGGTGTCGGGCAATGTTCCCATTGATGGTATGTAAAAACATTACGTGGGATACTGGATTTGTGTAAAAGGTGATGACCATAATGTTAGTAACAGTACATAGTGTCAAATCAGATGTGTCCTCTAACATTTCAGTGCTTGAAAATGCAGCGGATTGTTCCAAATCAGACAACATATTATTTACAGTTTTAAAATCCCAATCGTAAGAAAATGTACTGGAGGTAATGATATAATTTCAAGAAATTTGGAACATATGAGGAATTTTCAAAAGTTCAGTGGGACCAAATACATCATATGAAACTCTGTCCCACATTATACCATCAGGAATTGGAACAGCTGTCATGCTCACGAAGGACAGGTCTCTTTGTTCACAATGAGATGAAGAATGAGGTTTCAGGACCAAGTTCACATTTGATACTGCAGAGCGTTCTGGAAGATAGTTTCTGTTCATGAGTAAGCAAAAGACAGTCACTAGACCAATCCAGAATAGAAAAAACAATATTCCAGTTATTATCCAGAGCTATAGCCATGGTGAGACCAGGTAAGTCTTTTTCAAAAAAATGTAGAAGTCATGAAGTTGTTGCTTACGGGAAACTGGAGCTGGCGTTGTTTCAGGTTCACTGGGATCCAGAGAGAATGGATAAAGTAGCCAGATGCAGTCCGATCTATTTTTGGTAGCTCAGCAGGTTTTGTTGAACTGGCAGACGTCTCTTTCAGAGGCATATTGATGTAGATATCGATGTTAGGCTGAATTGATATTTGTCTTTCATTTGTGCTTTGATGTTCTGTTTCAACAGGAACGAGTTCCATTTCACTATTGGTAAGCACATTACTTCGTATGGGTGACTCTTTGAATGTTATGAGTCTTTCTGTCTGAACTTCCTGTATGGTAGTGAGAGGAGAGCGTCGGCTACCCAGGAGCCCACGAGGCCTACTATTCAGTATCGGCCACATAGTGTGGTTTGATCAGATCAATGGAGACAAATCTCTTTTCTTTCTTTCCGGCAAGAGGCGGAAGTAGTACTGTTCTGGTACCTTCAACAGCCAGGACAGGTACAGGCTTTCTGTATGAAGGCCCAAATTCTTTCTTGTCCACAATCTTTTCTCTGACCAGATCCCCGACTTTAGGGATCCAGGCAGGTCTTGCCGTGACTGATGTGACTTCCCCAGCGACGGTGCATTTTACTTGCACGTTGCTTTGTAGTGCCCGGAATTCATTGAGATCCTGTAAAACAGCCAAAAGTTTATTGATGTCAAATGGTTTTTCATCCGCCACTGTGCTTTAATAATCGAGATCAGGTACCCACATTCCCATTCCATATAGGACTTCGTAAGGAGTGACACCTCCTAGGGAATTTCTTGGCATATTGTTAAGAGCCCTCTGGCCCCAATATAAGTGATTGACCCAACTACCACCCAAACCTAATACTCTTGCTGTTAAAGATTGCTTTAAGTCCCGGTTTTTCCTCTCCACGACCGAATTTCCCTCAGGATGGTATGGAGAGGAGTACCCCAGTGCAACACCCAAACTTCCCATAGCTTCCTTGTAAGCCCTAGAGCTAAACACGGGGCCACGGTCAGAATGTAATGTAGAGCATGAATCCACTGCCACCAAGATATACTTGTAAACCCCATCTGATTGTAGGGGGCCACAGTGGTCCAAATAGCCACAAGCGAGTGGTCTGTCTGATATTAGTAATGGTGTCTGCACTGGACGAGCCACAGTGGAACCCTTCATCTGCTGACAGATGTTGCATTTTAAGACAAAATTCTTTGTTTGTTTAGTTAGTCCTGGCCACCAATAGCTTGTTTCAGTAACGAAACCGTCGCGGTAATCCCTGCGTGTGCAGAACCGAGACCCTCGTGTGCAGCTTAAATTAAACCTAATCTGCGATCTATATTTGGTATTACTCTATCCCCCACTCCTGGAATTTGAGCATACAGAATATTGTTTGCATCTAACTTGTAGGAATAGCTTGAACAAGGTCTGACAGTGGAGCCCTCTAAAGATACAGCACCTGAACTGCTATCCCTCTAGTATTATTACCCCTCTATTCTTCCTGGGGTTTGTGTGCACACTGAAACGCACCCACCATCACAGTGCAGATCCTCATAAGATCACAGCAATAAAAACACAAGCACAGGTGCACCACATATTAATTACAGGATATAAAAAAATACATAGGTATAATCCATATGCAAAATTTATTTTTATTTCAAAATTCTCTTTTTTTTAAAACATAAACATATGCATTAAAATGTTCACAGTGATACAGCCACAGCCGACGCGTTTCGTCCTACTAGAGGACTTCTTCAGGGCGCTTGTAACTTTAAGAAGATCAATCACCACAAAAAGGAAGAGTCGAGAGAACAATCAGAGAAACTGCCTATCTCTCGTTCCCCATCTAAATCGCCGATATCAAAAATACTTCACATCAGAAGTTTAAACAATGTTCCTCAAAGCTATCGATGTTAGAAAAATATATACGGTAAGGATATTAGGGAGAATAGATGAAGGGGCAGGGCGTGCATGTAGATTAATGACTTGCCGCCTATTGATGGTCGCCCAATTCAGTCACAAGAGTATGATGTCACCAGCCCCAAAACCATATCCTGCAGACCCAAACCTTATCAGTTACACAGCAAAGTATATGTGCTGAAACCGTTGTTAATAGTCGATATTAGGCTATCAACAGGGTTCCAAACGTGAAGCATCACGGTAAAAGGACGGAGCAATGTTCGATAGCTTTGAGGAACATTGTTTAAACTTCTGACGTGAAGTATTTTTGATATCGGCGATTTAGAAACCAAAGCTTCGCAGAGCCTCCCACAGGTATGGCCAGTGTACCTGATCGAAAGCTTTAGCTGCATCCACTGCTACTATGGTCAAGGGTAGTTTCCGAGCCTCCGCCATATCTATAGCTCACAATAACTGAAAGGTCAATTCATTTAGTTGCCTCCCTGGCATAAAACCTCTTTGATTAGGGTGAATAACCTCATGCATTGCCTTAGCTACCCGAGATGCAATAATTCCAGAAAAAATCTTGTAGTCTGTATTTAATTAAGATATCGGCCTATATGAGTCTATCTTCCGTGGATCCTTATTTGGTTTCAGAATCATGGTGACTGTGGCCTCTGGCCAAGATTCAGGGACTTTCTTCCCACCCATATTTATCTCGTTAAATAAAACTTGTAGGGCAGGAATTACGATGTCTATGATACAAAGAAAAACTTCCACAGGGAGACCATCCGGTCCAGCTGCCTTTCCCTTAACCATTTTATTACACGGGGCTCTTATCTCCCCCTCCTTAATCTCTCCTTCTAGGGCTTTCAGTTGCTCTATAGATAACCGTGGAAGTATTGTTAACCCAAGCCACTCCTTTATGTCTTCTTGACTGGGTGAAATATCATCTCTATATACGTCTATCATAAAGCTACAAGCCTCTCTACAGATATCAGAATTAACATTAAGAAGGTCTCCTGATTCGCTACTAATCAGCTCCCGGATTGTGTTTCTTGCCCTATCTGCCTTCGCCTTCCAGGCTAATAATGATCCACAATTCTCTCCAAAGGCAAAATGCTGAAGTTTACTCGCCTTCCACTTATCGAGTGATCTCTTATCTATCTTTGCCCGGAATGCGGCTTGTAGCCCCTCTAACTCTTTACTTAGGGCCTGTACTCTATTTGAGTCCTCCATAGATGCCTTCTGTAACTCCCCTTCTTTATTCTTAATCTCTTTAATTCTATTCTCTCTTTCTTGTTTCTCCGCTCGACTTTTCCCTACCATAATAGATTTTAGGGCTCCACTTAGATATGTTTAAAAGCATCCCACACTATATTTTCTTCTGCTGAGCCCTTGTTGACAATGAAAAAACTCTCAGATTTTTGCCTCAAATCTCCAACTACCTTCTCATCTAAGAGGATCGCCCTGTCTAAAGTCCACCTTCTATTCTCCTCTTTTTGGTAATACCTTAGTGATA
Source organism: Calotriton arnoldi (assembly GCA_963921515.1). Taxonomy (NCBI): domain Eukaryota; kingdom Metazoa; phylum Chordata; class Amphibia; order Caudata; family Salamandridae; genus Calotriton; species Calotriton arnoldi. The sequence goes on along the minus strand of CAWUFW010011905.1, from coordinate 161,239 downwards.
ACACCACAGCCGAATGGTCAGACACTATTGCTGGGATATGGGTCACCTCTATCACCTCTCCACATAACTCCTGGCCTAATAAGAAATAATCTATACAGGAGTGGTGCCTATACTTTTTACTATAAAAAGTAAATTCTCTCATATCCTTTTTCTTAATACGCCATATGTCAACTAAATTAAATTCTTTCATAATGCTTGTCAGTCTGGGAAAAGTTTTCGGCGGGTTAGTGTATTTTGCTTTCGAGGTCCTATCTAATCCTTTGTTTATAACTAAATTAAAATCTCCTCCTAGTATAATAGGGGCTGTTGTCTCCAACAGACAAGACTCCAATTTTTCCAGGGAATCTGGGTTATCATTATTCAGCCCATAGTATACAGCACGAACCAGGGGCCTACCTTGAACTAAAAGAGTTGCCACTAGCCACCTACCCGAGAAGTCTGACTCATATTTAACTAATCTTATTTCATGATTGCTCTTAATAATTATAGCGACTCCCCTGGTACTCCCTCTCTGATCGGAGCATACACCCTCCTGCACCCATCTATGTTTTTCAAAACACTGCTTACACTCAATTCTTTCCAGGTGAGTCTCTTGTAGTAATATTATTTGAGCCTCACTATCCTTTAAAAATTCAACAACCTGTGACACTTTCTTTCTGGATCTTAACCCGTTTACATTCCATGTCAATAGGTTAACTATTTTTACGTTATCTATACTCATCCTATAGTAGAATCCAATCGTCTGATATAGGACTTGAGTCCCCCTTGTATTATTAGGCCCAACTGGTCCCCCCCAAAAAAGACAAGAGCTACATCAATGAGAACAAATGTTTTTGTATTTTTCTCCCCCTCCCCCCCCAGGAAACCCCCCTTCTACCTCTTGGGTGATGCAATCCGCCCTTCGTGAGTCCCCGTCCCAAGAGGAAAGAGAAGGAGGAGACAGACAAGAAAAAGAAAAGGAAAAACAGACTATCTACATCTCCATAAGATTATTACCGAACCCCAGCAGTTAATAACTCATTTATCCATTTGCCATATGAAAACGTCCACTTCCTCTGGGTCGCTAATATTATACATTTTATTTCGCCACATTATTTTTAACATGGCTGGAAATTTTAATTGTACCTGAGCTCCCTTCCCTCGTAGCTCACTCATCTTTGTACCTAATTCCCACTGCCTCTGGGCCTTCCTCTTGCCTAAGTCTGATCTTATCTGATACAAAAAATCCTCATGCTTTAAGGAGCCCTCTTTTAATGCCCGTCCTAATACCAGCTCTTTCACAGTGAAATTCAAGAAGTTGATCAAAATCTTTCTTGGAGTTTTCCTATCCGGATTTAGCCTAAAGGGATCTCTATGTGCCCTCTGAATTTCTTTCTCCCAATCAATATCTGGTCTATCTGTCACGATAACCCTCAGAAGGCCGCATATGAAAGTCTTAACGTCTCCCTTCTCGGCCCCCTCCGGAATTTTTAGAAACCTCAAATTGTTACGGCGAGATTGTATTTCCAATCTTTCTATGTCCTCTTGTAACCCTCTATTCTGTTTCTTTAATAATTCAATGTCTTTAGAATTTTCCGAGACTGTCGCAGACAATGTTTTAACTTCCTCTTCCAAGCTACTGGTACGTTGCGCAATATCATCGAGTTTTTCCTCTAGTACTTCGCATTTATCATGGATCCCCTTTTGATTAGACTCAGATATTTCAAATTTCTCAAAAATGCCTTGCCTTAAGTTCAAAAGCAGCTTTTCCATGGAATTTTCGCCTCCCCTACCTCCAATGCCAGTTAAGCCCTCCTCACTGTTCTCCCCATGCTCCAAATTTTCTGTCTCACCAATTCTTCTGCTACCTTGCGAGGGTTCTAAGCTTACATGTGGAAAGATAGAGGGGCTAGTGCTAAGACCCTGGTTAAGGCTAGTACTGAGGCTAGGGCATATACTAAGGCCAGGGCTGGGACCTGAACTGGAGCTAGTTAGCACCCTATCTTTTTCAACCTGTTGCCCATCGTCATTCAGGGGTAATCCAGCTAATACGGAAAATCTATTCTCCACAAGAAGAGGGGCTGGTTGCATCTGTTTCGTAAGTTTTTTCCCCTTTGTTTGTGAATTTTCAACATGCTCCATTATTTTGAAATACGACCTTAGGGAAGGAGAAGGTTTCACAGGGACTCGCACTTCCTTCTGGCCACAACGCCGAGGTTTTCCTCCACCCTGTGAAGCTTTCATTTTAGGGGAGACTGCAGTGACTTCCCTGGGTACCTGCTCCCTAGATTCCCCTCCTTTTCCCCCTTTACCTTTCTTTCTTATATCTGGGAGCGATCTCAACTGGTACCGGCTCCTCACTCGAGTCTCAAATTCAGTTGACACGTTCTCTGTTACGTTCTCCGTTGCCCTCTGCACCGGACACAGCTCATCTAAAGATTTTGATAAAGTGGGGTTATTTTCTTCTCCTTTACCCCTACCTCCGGCCATGCAGACTGCAGCGTTATTACTCTCACGTATTAAGTCGTGGCCCGATTCTATAACATTAGAGGGAAGCTCTTCCATCGACCTCCAAGGTCCGCCCTGTACCTGAATAATCTTCGTCTTCTCCCTCTTACTCCCAACAACCAGCCACCCTTGAGAGGTTACTTGCGGGCTTTGTAGCAAAGATATGAGCTGAGCTTCGTTGCCACTGCCGCTCTCTGCTGTGCTCCGAAGGTCTTTATCCTGCACCGACTTGCGTCCTGACCTTCCCGATCTTTCTCTGTCGACCCGGAAGCCGACCGCTACAATCACCGCTCTGGTTTTCTGCAGGAACCCAGCTGCTCGCTGCCAGACTCCGTATCACGTTTCCACTGCTGGACCCATGCGTGCTGGAGCTCAGGTATGTGACCGCTCAAAATTGCATTTTCAAATAATTCGCTATGTTTAATTGTAGTAACTGCTCTATATCATTCTATATCATCCGTTCCTCGATTCCTCGCCTCCCTTGCCTCCTCTCCTCACTCCGTCGAGGAACTCCCGCGACCGGCGTCAGCCCGCCGCCATGTTTCCCGTCGCACTGTGTGCATTCTTACTGCAAATGTTTTAGTGCATGTGTTCAGATGTCTGTAGTCTAAAACTAGATGGTATGAATTATCGGGTTTCATTACAGGAAACAAAGGATTATTCATTGAAGAGGGGCAAGTTTCAATTACACCCTGGTATTCAAATTGATCTAAGATCTCCCTGTCCTGTTTTTTCGCTTCTTGTTTTATTGGGTACTGTCTCTGTGGAGTTGGAGTAGATTTTACCGGGATTTCATGGTGAGGTGACTCAGCATCCCACCCAACATGGTAGCGATATAATGCTGGAGCAAGTGCTACCGCCCACTGTAGTGTAGTTCCTATTTCCCTAATAGGCTCTGCGCATTGGAATAATATAACCTATAGGTTTGACATAGGACTAAGGTCGGTATGTCCCTATCGATTATATTAAACTTAATTACCTGTGCCAGCTAGCTCAGAGGCCACTAGAAACTCCTTGAGAACAAGAAGGGAGTAGTTTCTGGCAACCGAAAAACATGACAACTTTGTTTCCCTTTAGAAGTGGAACATGTCTCAGAATCGTGGAAACAATAGATAACAGTTTCACTCATTCAATCGTGCATGCTTAGTTTTTACAGAGTTACACAGAAAGGAAAGACGGGCGTTTCAATAAAAAGGTTTTATTGAACAGTCTTGTTTCTAGTGTGAGAGATATGTGCTGTTACGATCACAAGACAGTATGCAAGATAAATAATGTACAGCGTAAGCAGTAGAAATAAATAATACTGCGCTAGCATTATCTTTTAGCATATATTCACGTACATAAATAACATGAGCTAAAAATGCGAGTACTCATACGATGCGTCTCTAAGCTAGTTCTACCCCAATGTACCTAACCTAGTCTAGGTGTAGGGAAAGGTAGAAGTAGGTGGAGTATTCTCTAGTATGGTAGACTAAGAGTATGTTAAGTCTAGTATGCCAAGAGTCCCTCTAGGTTCTAGTCAGCTCCATACCTTGAGAATGAGAGAGGTGGGAATCTCCTGCCGGATCTTGGAACTCTAACACCCCGTGAAGGGAGTCAGAACACTGGAAGCTGGATTCGTCTGCGTGCAGGAATGACAGCGTCTTGTCAGTGCGTCAGGCCGGGATACGGGCTCCTCTGAAGTCGAGGTCTCCTCTAACTTGCTTGGGCAAGGGAAGGTATATTTATACCTGGTAGGTGTCGAGGAATGTTAGCATTGACGTGAGGTCGGACAGATGAAGACGTCAGGAATTAACCGTTAAGGTATAACGGTTCATACATAATAGATGAGTTCTTGGAGAAATCAATAGTCCTGTGCTAGGGGAACTCCCGAAGCTTAAGGGTCTGGTTTCTAAGAACTCGTTGTGACTTTAGGGTGGACGGATGTCGGTGACCATGCCTGTATTTGGAGTGCACGGTTAATGCCTAAATAAGGACAAGTATTTCTATGCCTATATAAGGGCATGGCAAATTGTGCCTATATAAGGACATGATTCAGGAAAGCCTTTATACGGACCCCTAAAGCGGAATACAACACCCACTCCATCTTCGAATGAACGATAATACTAAATGCTAAACATTTTTAAATGCTAAACATAAAATTGAGTACCACATATTGCTAAAAACATTTCTAAAAGCGTTTTAAAAGAAGCTCAAAACTGTTGAAATGCAATAGGTACTGTACATTTAAAGCATAGTTTTCATTCTAAGCATATAACGGAAGTAAAATGCAACGTGAATGAAACAGAAATATATACATATGACGAAATGGTCGATAAGTTCTTATAATCAAAGCCATTGCATATCATGGAATCTAACGAAATTTTAGACAAGTAAGGTGACAATGTGTCCCTGGAAGTATTCAAAGAAGTCCGTTTTATAAGACTAGTTCTACTGTAAACAGATTGTTCTTTTGCCATGTCATTTCAAAAATTAAAAAAAGTTCAATTCTGGGAAAAGTTCCAAATTTGAAAAAATATGAAGGCCACATTTTCATTGATGCCCTGGTACACTGTGAGCCGAATCAAAGTCAGTGTACGGGTCTGGCGTAAACATTAGATCATCTATGTCCGTAGCCAAAATATCGTCCACCGAAGTTGGTGACAGTTGGAACACTTTGTGTAGAAGATTAATTGCACAAAGATGTGAAACATCGCTGTCAACATTGGATGCCACAGCAATGTCCGCGTCCGTTATTACCTGTGTGCCCGTTGATCCATCTCGTACCTCAGCAGCAGCCGGAAGCGTCTGTGAGATCTCAATGAATGCCGCCATCAGGATTGGAAGCCTTTGGGGACAATACACAGCATGGGCCGTTATCGGGTCCAGCAGAGTATCGATATCCATTGGCATGACTGATGGGAGTGTTAGACAGATGTCTAGCACGCATTCTTCACAGCAAAACAGGCAGCGTAGAACAGGTAAGATGCAATCTTGCCAGATTGGTCTGAATGACAGGAACCACGTTGTATTAAGTTCCCGTAGACGAGGCATGCCCAAAAGCTGTACTATTTGCTCACGGCATTTCCGTTCAAGGCGGGCTCTCTCCACATCGCTCGGAGTGATGTTGGCGAAGAGGCTTGCCATAGCGTAGTAGGAGGAATAGAAACAGAATTCCTGCAACAAGTGCTAGAATTAGCGGCACACCACCAAACACCGAATGTGCGAAGTTTGGGATGATTCCGAGGACAGCCTGGAAAGGTGCTAATAGTCCGGAACAGATGGTCTTAAATACATGTACAATTCCGCTTGTATCTGACATGTTAAAGATACGTCCTATCATTTCTACGAAATGTATAGGGCAGTTTGTACGAATTAAAGCTTGTATCTCAGCCGAAGTCCTTGCAACTTGTAGATCATAGGTTTCTTTGGCCGAGGTCAAAGGCACTGATTGTTGTATAAGCATGGCTTTCATTCTGCTTAAAGTATCAAATCGTATAAAAGAGACATTCAACGAAGGCCATAGAGGCGACTCCCTGACTGTGTCTATTGGGGCAAACAATACTTGCATACAGCAAGTGACCCTGGAGTTGACTGTTACTAGATATGGGATGCCTGGCAACATGCCACAGCAACTCTGATCATTCAACATGAGGTAACTCCCATTAGAAAGTTGTCCAAACGTTGGATTAATCACAGCAGCTGGTGTACCCTGCTGGTGGCAGGACAAATTTGCCACAGAACCATTACAAGCCCCGTGTAAAGAAATGTCCTGACAAATCAGTGAACCGCTTAGTGCACTTTCACAGTGTGTACCGCTTAGAAACACTTCATGATCCCCACTCCAACATCTATATGTGTAAGGTAAATTCCAGGATGTCTTAATGTATTCTTTACCCAACCTTTCATATTTGCCTGCTTGCATCTGTTTAAGGCAATACTGAAAATGAAAAGTAGTCACAGGTAGACTAATTTTGCCATGAATAAGCCATTCTGTAGCTGGTTTTTCTGCCACTGTGAATGGTAACTTTTCCAGTTTTTCAAAGCTCAGTACTGTATACTTTGCTCCCCTTTTTGCCAGTTCGATCTGTTTATCAGTTAGATTGTATTCTGCAAACAGAGCCGTCGTGTTGATAAAACGCCAAGGCACATAGCCTGCACGCAAAGATTGCAGCGTCCAGCTTAATAACATAATAGAACGTAACTGAGACTGGCCTTGTTGTAACATGGCTAAATCTTGTTCCAGTATGTCGATAGCAGAGGATACAATACTGTCCAATGAATAAATTCTGGAGGACAAAGTTGTTAACCCATTGTCGACCACAGAGAGAGTTTTCTCTAAATTAATACGATCAAGTTCACGTATTCGTTCTGCGTCCTCCATCTGTGACACCTTCCATGCTTCATTATAAGCAGCATAAATGCCAGCATATATGAAACGTTTTTGACGCGGTTTTATTGGTCCAAGCAAGAATTCCCTAAGATCTGCGTCTTCTTTAAGTAAAGATAAGTGTTGTTTCACATCCTTAAGTGTAGATTTTTGCAGCCAATCGAGGCATAATTTTCCTACACTGTATGTTGTTACTACCCCCAGATGCTGTCTTTGGACGTTTCGTGGGTCTGGCCTATGAATAGTAAAACCCTGTGTTTTATTCAGGAATCTCTCTTGACAGTTGTTTGTGTCTGTGGGCCAGATCAACCATTTTCTCCAATCAGGATTTGTTCTGTTGAGTTGTAGTATGGTTTCAACTGTAACCGCTGCCTGTGTATTGTTATCACTTGCAGGTGTTGGTACAGAAGGATTTTTCATGTCTTTGATCTTGGCTAACCCATGGCAAGACGTTTGTTGGACCGTGTCATTCAAAAACATTATTTGTTGAGGGACGATACAGTCTCTAAATAAAGCTTCTATCCCCTGGACTTGCCAATCTTTAGTACCCCAGACAGAGTTTGTGTCTATTGTGTCTTTCCATAAGTTGAAACCCTGTCTAGATAGTTGGGCAATAAATGTTGCAGAGTAAATCTGTTTTGTATTTGTTAACATCATTTTCAGTCCTGTTTTGTTTACATTTCTATAGTAAAATGTTTCTGGATCAGATGTATTGTATCCTGAAAAATATGGAAACTTTTTAGCAAATGTTTTTGAACTACCTTTTGGTGGTGTAGGACAATGCTTCCATTGGTTAAACATAAACACATTTCTAGGTGTTGCAGATTTATGCAAAAAATGATGACCATAGTGGTTATAGCAATACAACTGTTCATAGTCTGATGAACCCTCTAAATATTCATTATTAGAAAATGCAGCAGATTTTTCTAGGTCAAACATTATGTCATTTACAGTCTCAAAGTCCAAATCATCAGAAAAGGTACTGGATGAAACAAAATCACTTAGTGAAATCTTAAATAAATGTGGAATGTTCAAATGTTCTGTCGGACCAAAGATATCGAAATCTGTTTTGTCCCACACTATACCATCCTGTATAGGAACGGCTGTGATGTTCACTGCAGACAAGTCTCTTGTTTCACGATGGGATGATTTGTGAGGTTTCAAAAGTAAGTTCACTTCTTTTCTTTCAATGTCCAAATGGATGTATATGCCATTTATAAGCACGCTCATAGTCATAACCAAAGCTAGCCAAAGCAGGAAGAAAAATATTCCAGAAATAACCCAAAGTTCAATCCATGGTGAAACTAGATAAGTCTTTTTCAAAAAATGTAAAAAGTCTTGTACTTGCTGTTTAAAAGTTTTTGATACTGGCGACGTTTCGGGCTCACTCGGATCCTCAGAAAACGTATCAAAGTTAATGAAGTAGCCAGAAGCAGTTCTGTCAATTGTTGGAATTGCATCAGGATTTGTTGAAATCGCTGGGACCAGTTGATCACTTGCTACGTTGGTGTAGACAGGTGTATTTGGACGAACTGTTACTTGTGTTTCAAGAGGGATGAGTTCCATGGCATTGTTGCTTAGTCCTTCATCTGTTACTGCTGAATTCCCAATTGTTATCAGTCTTTCAGTCTGAACCTCTTGGATAGTAGCGAGAGGAGTGTGTCTGCTACTAGGTCGGAGTCCACGAGGCCTACTATTTAGTATTGGCCACATACTGTGGTTTGATGAGGTCGATGGACACAAATCTTTTCTCCTTTTTTCCAGCAAGGGGCGGCAGAAGTACTGTTCTTGTTCCGTGTAGGCTAGGACAGGTACTGGTTGTCTGTATGAAGGTCCAAATTCCTTCTTGTCCGCAATTTTCTCTCTGACTAGATCCCCAACTTTTGGAATCCAGACAGGCCTTGCTGGGACTGCCGGTATTTCCACAGTGGTGGTTGGCTTCAGGAACACATTGCTTTGTTTCGTTCTTAATTCATTTAAGTCCTGTAAAACGGCCAAACGATCTTTGATATCAAAGGGTTTATTTTCCACCACTGTGCCACTGCATTCCAGATCAGGCCCCCACATTCTTGTCCCAAATAGGACCTCATATGGAGTGACCCCCCCTAGAGAACTTCTTGGCAAGTTGTTTAATGAGCGTTGAACCCCATAAAGATGTTTGACCCACCCATCACCCGAACCTAATACCCTAGCTGTTATAGACTGCTTTATGCCCCGGTTTTTCCTTTCCACAACAGAATTTCCCTCAGGGTGAAACGAAGAGGAGTACCGCAATGCAACGCCCAGAGTGGCCATGGCGCCTTTGTAAGCCCGAGAGCTAAACGCAGGGCCCTGGTCAGAATGTAGCGTGCCTATTGCGTATGTGCCGATAAAGACTCGCAAATCTTTTATAACAGTTCGAGCGTCAGCTGAGCGCTGAAGCCAAATCCATAGGAACCAAGAGCAAGAATCCACTGTGACCATGATATATTTATAGTTACCGTCCCTTTGCAAGGGACCGCAGTGGTCCAGGTAAACACAAGCTAATGGTTTGTCTGAAATTAACAGGGGTGTCTGCGCAGGACGTTTCACTGTGGAGACTTTAATCTGTTGGCAAATTTCACATTCCAGAACATAGTTCTTGGTCTGCTTCCTAATGCCAGGCCACCAATATCTTTGTGTTAGTAAAGATACTGTTGCAGAAATGCCTGCATGGGCAGAGGCTATCCCTTCGTGTGCTGCTAGGATTAGTCCTAATCTGCGTTCCTTGTTTGGAATTACCCTATCCCCCACTCCAGGGATTCGAGCAAAAGGAACGTTGTTCGCATCAATTACATAAGAGTACTTGAGTGGAAACTTTTTTGGTAACACTGCACCACTGCCTTTGCTCGTAGCATTGACAGCCAATATTATCTCACTGTCTATTTTTGTTTTTGAACGAGTGATCGCAGCTACGGAAGCCGTCTGAACAGCCCCCTTTGCGGCTTCGTCAGCCAATGAATTCCCTGCAACGTGAACGCCATCACGTTGATGACTCAGTGTGTGGATCACGTGAGCCTTTGGTAGTTTGCTTTTTAACTGAACTACTTGTTCCCAAAGCGTTTTATGCTTTATTGTGCCACCTTTTGCATCTTTGAACCCATTTTCAAGCCAAGTTTGTATACATTCATTATACGACTGCACACAGTAGAAAGAATCGCACACTATGAGTGTGGGGAATTCTCAATCTGTACTTTCAAGTGCCAGTTTGAATGCTTGTAGTTCAGCTCGCTGAGCTGTACAATCTCCTAGAGATTGAGTTTTTGTGACCATAGGTCTGAATTTGCCATCACGCATGCGACCTTTAACGATTGCACATGCTGCACTGTAAGCTTGCTTACTCCCTGTTGCGGGTTGTGCGGATCCGTCAGTGTAAATTATGAATTTGTACTGATCGAGAGGCAGAATCTCAGTAGGCAGAGGACATTCATGTTCATATTGCAGGAACGCTTGTGTTTTTATATCGGGATCAAAAACATATTCAACATCTGTTGCAGCAAGAGAATTAACCCATTGTATCCATCTCGGATGTAATGCTTTTGCATTTGGAATGCTCGCTTTAGTTACCGCCTCTAAGGCCGGTACGGGAGTTACGACAATAATGTGTTTCCCTTGGGCTAGAGCTCTTTCTTTTGCTACTGCAGTTTAAACTGCTGTCAGAATTTTTTCTGTTGAAGTGAAGCGCATTTCTGCTTGTGTATACAAGTGTGATTTGTATGCAATTGGTATTTGTTCACCCTCATTAAATGTTAAGTAGGTGAATCCGCATTGACCCGAAATTATTCGGGTCACTAAATTGCGTTGACTTACGCGTGTCTGTAAGTGATTTGTTGCTAACATGTTAGCTTGGAGTGAACGCAGGATCTCTGTATGTTCCTGTGTCCAGTTTTTGATTGAAAAATCAGGTTTGATTAATGCGTAGAGAGGTTTAACCCTTTCTGCGTAATTTAGAATGTAAGTCCTTCCAAAATTGAGGAAACCCAAGATGGATTGTAAGTTTTTCAGCGTTTTAGGAGGTTGGAGCAGCGCACACCTTTCTAAAAAGTTAGCTGCCAAGCTCTTGCCTTCACTTGAAAGCTCATATCCTAGAAACAGGACATTGAGATGGGCAATTCTGGACTTTTTAAAGTTGAATTTGTAGCCCTCAGAGGCGAAGCCCAGGATAATGGTGCTCACCCTGTTCAAGTGTTTGTCCAGGTCATCGTCTGTCAGATAGATGTCATCGACATATGACAATGCCTCATTGTCATAAATTTGTAGTAACTCCATTACTCTCGCTGAGAATAACCCCGGGCTGTTCTTGAACCCTTGTGGGAGTCGACAAAATTGACGCTGGGTCCCCATTATTGAGAAAGCTGTTAAGTACCTGCTTTCAGGTGCTATGTTTTGACGAAAGAAACCATTTGAGATGTCTAATGTGGTTTTATATTTTTTACGCACAATGTTATTCATTAATGCTGTACTATGTGCATTTTGCACTGCAAAAGTTTTAGAACATGTGTTTAAGTGTCTGTAATCCAAAACTAGACGATATGTATTGTCTGGTTTGGAGACAGGGAACAAAGGATTGTTCATTGAGGAGGTGCATGTTTCAATCACCCCTTGGTATTCAAGTTGATCTAAGATCACCCTGATCTGTTTTTTAGCTTCTTGCTTTATTGGGTACTGCCTTTGTGCAGTAGGTTCATTTTTCAGATGTATTTTATGATGAGGTGAATCCTCATCCCATCCTACATGATTTTTGTAAAATGCTGGGGCCTGGGCAACTGCCCATTTCCTGGCATAAGTGTATTTTAGATGAATTGGAATATGGTTAGAGAAGGCAGGCATAATAATGTCCTCGCCATGTGGGCACTCCCTGACAAATTGTGGTGGCCAGTCCTTTTCTGCTAGAAGTATGTCATAGCCCCTTGAAAGTTTTTCCCAAAACAGTGCTTTCACCTGTCTAGGTATGTCTCCCTCCATCCGGAGTGTTATTTCATATAACTTTTGTGGAGTACTAACCCTGGTGTCTACAGTTTCAACTGTGATGTACTCATTCAGGTCCACTATCTCCAGAAGTTCCTTCAGGTTCTGGCGAGCTATTGTGACTTCTGCTGCACTGTCCAGCATTGTCTGTGCCCATTCTCCGTTCTTGAGTTGTGTTCTCAGTATCCTCGGCATGTCTGACTTTCAGACCTGCTACCTTCTTCTTTGAGAAATTAGGTTTTGATTTATTTTTCGGAACGTGTTTGTCGTCTTTCGATTTCACGCTTTCTTCTCTATGGTCTGACCGTCCTCTTCTTTCCGATGTCTGTGACGAGATCTGAAAGGTACGAGAGGAACGTGTATCAGTATCTTGATACCTGTCAGGTTTTTTCAAATTATCCCTATTCCTGAGGTTATACCTCCTTTCAGAGGGCTCCTTTTGAGGAAACCTACCTCGGGATTGAGAACGTTTCTCGTTTGAATTTTGTTTGTTAGTTTCCCACTTCTTTTTAGAAGATGTAGGAGTTTGTTTAATAGAGTCCTTCTCAGGACTTTCAGATAGTTTCGGCTTCAATGGTCTTCCACCCAAACTATCTCTGCCTAATTCTGCATAAGATTGTTCTATTATTCTGGGTAGCTCAGTTTGATGTTCTGTAACATCAAATTCCCTTAATCTTTGGCGGATCGCCACTGCTGCTGCCTCCCCTTTAATATTAGATAATATTATTGTTGAGACCTGGTCGAAATTTTTCAGTAATTTCATACCTAAATTTAGAGCAGGCTCTGCCCCGTATTCATTTTGAATTTGTTTTAGGACATCAGGTATTACCGCAATTGATGGAATACCATGTGTTTTAGTATAGATGGCAGCAAAGACTGAGCCCCAAGTGGTGCAGTCTTCCAGTTGTGGTGTGATCCCCATCGGTAAACAGATGGTTAGGATTCTGTGTTTCTCATACGGGCTAGTATTTGGAAATACTGCTTCGATTTGAGTAATTTTTTGAGCTATCCAAAATGGAATTTGCTCACGTTTTGTGGGCATTTTACCCATGACTGCGTGTAGAGTCTGTGGTGTAATTTTTAGTGTATTCCCCTGTTGAGGAGTTTGATTTGGAAGTGTCAATGGTGGTTGGACTGTAAAAGTCCGCATGACATATTGGACAAATTGTCTGTAGATTTTTATTAACTCTGTAAGTTGAGTAAGTAGTTCCTCATCCGTCATTATATCCAGTTCAGGATGAGGAGTGTAGCCGTCTAGAATTGGTTATGTTGCTCCTGGTCTACCTAGTGGACCGAGCCTGGTAATGTTTTTGTGATGTTTTAGGGCGCCTTTAAACCAGAGCTGATGCTCCTGGTATGTTAGTGGAATTTCAATATCCTCGAAAGGAATATATTCCTCTGGTGGATCATCTTCTTTGTAGAAGTGAAACAGTCTTGTTACTGAATTTGATTCAGGAAATATGACCCATGAATAGAATACCTCTGTCTGAAAGGATTTGTGTGCCTCTATCACGAAAACTGCTCTACCGCCTCTTGGTGGTAGGCCATGTTTTATAAGTTTTAGAGTGATGGCTCTTCTTAAGTTTGGATTGATGTCTATGACACCCTCCTTGGTTTCAATAAAACCTGTGATGTTATAAGCTGTTAAAGCTGGTTGACCCGCAACGTCACCGTTGTCGGAGTCAGGCATTTTGTTTTTTGAAAAATGTAGAACAAGTTTCAAGGAAACAAAAGATAAGGTGCACAATATTTTGGAACACTGTATCCTTCAACGTTGAACAAACCAAACAACTAATATATAGGATACTTCCCTATTTAGTTATGGCGGATATTTAACCCTACCCACTCCGGACGTCTTATGGAGTATGTGAGAAGGGGTCTCTGAGAAAAGCACGAATGAGTTACTCAGTATCTAGCGTTAAATTACTGCCTTACCAAACCGTTGGGCGCCATGTAGTGTAGTTCCTATTTCCCTAATAGGCTCTGCGCATTGGAATAGTATAACCTATAGGTTTGACATAGGACTAAGGTCGGTATGTCCCTATCGATTATATTAAACTTAATTACCTGTGCCAGCTAGCTCAGAGGCCACTAGAAACTCCTTGAGAACAAGAAGGGAGTCGTTTCTGGCAACCGAAAAACATGACAACTTTGTTTCCCTTTAGAAGCGGAACATGTCTCAGAATCGTGGAAACAATAGATAACAGTTTCACTCATTCAATTGTGCATGCTTAGTTTCTGCAGAGTTACACAGAAAGGAAAGACGGGCGTTTCAATAAAAGGGTTTTATTGAACAGTCTTGTTTCTCGTGTAAGAGATATGTGCTGTTACGATCACAAGACAGTATGCAAGATAAATAATGTACAGCGTAAGCAGTAGAAATAAATAATACTGCGCTAGCATTATCTTTTAGCATATATTCACGTACATAAATAACATGAGCTAAAAATGCGAGTACTCATACGATGCGTCTCTAAGCTAGTTCTACCCCAATGTACCTAACCTAGTCTAGGTGTAGGGAAAGGTAGAAGTAGGTGGAGTATTCTCTAGTATGGTAGACTAAGAGTATGTTAAGTCTAGTATGCCAAGAGTCCCTCTAGGTTCTAGTCAGCTCCATACCTTGAGAATGAGAGAGGTGGGAATCTCCTGCCGGATCTTGGAACTCTAACACCCCGCGAAGGGAGTCAGAACACTGGAAGCTGGATTCGTCTGCATGCAGGAATGACAGCGTCTTGTCAGTGCGTCAGGCTGGGATACGGGCTCCTCTGAAGTCGAGGTCTCATCTAACTTGCTTGGGCAAGGGAAGGTATATTTATACCTGGTAGGTGTCGAGGAATGTTAGCATTGACGTGAGGTCAGACAGAGGAAGACGTCAGGAATTAACCCTTAAGGTATAACGGTTCATACATAATAGATGAGTTCTTGAAGAAATCAATAGTCCTGTGCTAGGGGAACTACCGAAGCTTAAGGGTCTGGTTTCTAAGAACTCGTTGTGACGTTAGGGTGGACGGATGTCGGTGACCATGCCTGTATTTGGAGTGCACGGTTAATGCCTAAATAAGGACAAGGATTTCTATGCCTATATAAGGGCATGGCGAATTGTACCTATATAAGGACATGATTCAGGAAAGCCTATATGCGGACCCCTAAAGCGGAATACAACACCACTCCAGCGCGTATGTATGTTTTAAGAATATTGGAACGAGGTCGGAAAAAGCCGGTAAAATTACCGTTTCTCCCTTTGGGCAATCCATAACAATTTCATGCGGCCAATCTTTTTCAGCTAAAAGGATGTCATATCCACAAGTCAGGTTCTCCCAAAAGAGACCTTTAATTTTCCTGTGTCTGTCCCCCTCCATTTGGAGTGTTATTTCATGTAAACTATGAAGGACACTTACCCCTGTATCAGGTGTTTCCACCATGATATGTTCATTCAACTCCGCTGTCACCAGAAATTCCATCAGGTTCTGGCGAGCTATTGTTACTTCTGCTGCGCTGTCTAGCATCGTCAGAGCCCATTCCCCGTTCAGAAGTTGAGTCCTCAGAATTCTGGGCATATCTAACTTTAAGACCTGTTACCTTCTTCTTTTTAATTGAGGTTTTGATTTTGTTTTTTGGAAGTATAGTCTGAAGCGCGTTGTGTGTCTCTGGACTTTGTATGCTCTTCTTGTCTGTGTTCTGACCGTCCTTCCCTCTGAGAGTTTTTTGATGAACCCTGAAAGGAATGTGTATCAGTATCCTGATACCTGTCAGGTTTTTTAATGTTATCACGATTCCTAAGGTTGTACCTTCTTTCGGAGGGCTCCTGCTGAGGAGACCCACCCCTAGATTGTGATCTATTCTTTTGTTTTTTATTGTTATTCCATTTCTTCTTGGAAGAATCAGGTGCTTGCTTGGTGTTCTCTTTTTCAGGACCACCAATGAGTTGAGGTTTTGTTGCTCTAGCTCCCAAACTATCTCTACCTAATTCGGCATAGGTGTCTTCGATAATTTTAGGTAATTCATGTTCCTGTTGTAAAGGAGTGAAATCCCTGAGGCCTTGGCGTATTGCCACTGCTGCTGCCTCCCCTTTAATGTTTGCTAATATAATAGCTGATACCTCAGCAACATTTCCTAACAATTTCATCCCTAGTTCAGAGCAGGTTCTGCTCCATACTCATTCTGTATCTGTCTTAATATATCTGGTATTACTGCTAATGAAGGGATACCATGAGTTCTGGTATGTATGGCAGCAAAAACTGTACCCCAAGAGGTACAATCCTCTATCTGGGGAGCTATCCCCATTGGCAAGCAGATTGTTAGCATTCTGTGTTTTTCTTGAGGGCGTATGTTTGGAAATACTGCCTCTAACTGTGTTATTTTTTTAGCTATCCAGAATGGTATTTGCTCACGTCTAGTGGGCATTTTATCCATAACTGCGTGTAGCATTTGTGGTGTTATTTTAGTTGTAGATCCCTGAATTTGTCCTGCTGGTGCAGCCCTTGTTGGCTGAAGTGTGAGTGTTCTCATCACAAACTGTGTCAGGTTTCTGTAAAGTTTTATTATTTCTTTATGAAGTGGACGTAAGTCTGCTACTGGCATTGTGTCAATGTCTGGATGCGGTGTGTATTCCACTAGGACTGGCCAAGTTGCTCCATCTCTTCCGAGCGGACCGAGTCTCACTTTTTCTTTTGTGTGTGGGAAGGCGCCTTTAAACCAGTTTATGTGCTCTTGGTAGGTGAGGGGAGTTCCAATGTCCTCATATGGACAGTATTCATCTGGTGTTTCATCTTTAATATAAGAATGAAATGTATGTGTTTGTGCATCTGCTTGTGGTAATTTAACCCATGAATAGAATACCTCTGTTCTGTATGATTCGCGTGCCTTAATCACGAATGTGACTGTCCCACCTCTAGCTGTGACTCCATAGTCTGCTAGTTTTAAAGTAAGGGCAGTTCTGACATTTTCTGAAATGTTTATTTCATTTTCGTCTTCCTCCCTTGCTGCAGCTGCACGATGTGCTGGCGCAGCGGCGTCTTTGTCAAACATTATTTTGAGAATGAAGAAGTTTCAAGGAAACTGAGATAAGATTTTATGCACAATAGGAACTATTTGTCCTTCAAGCTTGATAAGCCTACAGCCAATACATAGGATATGCCTACTCAGCTGTGGCGGATAGTTCCCTTCCCACTCCAGACGTCTCTGGAAAAATGTGAGTAGGGGTCTCTGAGAATAGCACGACTGAACTACTCAGATTTGACCGTTAAATAAGTACCAAACCAACGTTGGTGGCGCCATGTCGTGTAGTTCCTATAAACCTATATGGGTTCTGCGTGTTTAGACAACATAGACTGTGGGATTGGTGTCCAGACTGATTCTAGACACCCCCACTGGGTATGTTTGCCTGTATACCAGCTAGCTCACAGGGCCAATAGAAACCACTCTTACCAAGGAGAGAATAGCTCTTGGCAACTATCGCACATGACAACTCTGTCCCATATGGGATCATGGAAACAGTACAGGACTTTTCGGTCAGTCACTCGTGCTCACTTCGTCTCAGAGAGAGATACACAGAATAAACGGGGGGCATTTTCAATAGGCATTTATTGAACCAGCGTCATTCTAATGTAAAATACGTGTGCTGAAACAACCATAAGACAGAAACAGATATAAATGATTGTAAGCACCAATGAAGTAAAAGGATGGTAGATTCCTACCATAGTGCTAAAACAATGAATACAGGCAGGTATAAAAATACATGATAGTAATAATGCATACTCCTACGATGCAACCCTAACTAGATGTACCTAAGTGTACCTAGCATGTATGTAGGTGTAGAGCCAAGAATCCCTCTTGGATAAAGTCAACTCCATTACCTGAAGTGAGAGACTGTGGGACCCCTTCTTGGTCTCGAGATGGACACCCTGCGAGAGATGACAGACCATGGGCGAGCTAGAGTGTCTGCGTGCCGGAACCTCAGCATCTTGAGTCAGTGTGTCGGCATGGAAGTCTTTTTCTCCTCTCCCTGCCTCAGCAAAGATATGTTTTTTATATGCACAAAGTGGTACCCTCAGGGGATCTACCTTGCTGTGAAATGTCGGACTTAGGATGACGGAAGGAATGACCCTTATACATAGTTATTATGCAGGAGATGGTAGTCCTGCTGAGTTTCCAAGAATCCTCATGCATTATGAATGAGGCTAGTTTTCAGGGAAACCTCACGTCCTGTAAGCAGTACCGTAACTAGGTAAAAGGTCAGTCCCAAGAACCGTTATGTAGTGTAATGGCCGGGGAAATATAGGTGAAAGGTTTGGTTGCTACCTGAGCCTATATTGGGGTACCCTGACTAGGAAGAAGGGTCCCTACTTGGACAAAGGTGCAAACCCTTGCAAACTAGAGACCCCCATTTCTAACACTGGTGGTCAGCGGTGAGTATCTGGACTTGCATTTGTGTCTTACATACAGTGATTGGTGTACACTACTAGTAGAGTGCAGACCATCACGCAACCACATAACATTGGTGGAACTTTTTTCTTTGGGACTATTTATTTTTCTTGCAACTGAGTACTGCCAATCTTCATCATGTCAAAGCCAGCATCACTTGCATCTGTGGATATTGAGGGGCATATTCACAAGTAGTTATCGCCGCTAAAGTCATGCATTGCTGCAGTCGTGCCACAACCATGACGCAACTCCATCAATGCATGGGGCCAGCCTATCCCTGTGGCACTGCATCACCCTCACACCTGCCATCAGGCAGGCGGAAGGTACTGACGCAGTGCCGTTCATGAGGGGTGCCCGAATGTTGGCGCTGTTGGAGATCCATCGGTGGTGGTTGCGCGCTGCGGTGTCATCGTTTGGAAGGATTGGTGGAGTGTTGGTGTGGAGAGAGTTGATGAGACGTTCTTCGGTGGCCTTGATCCAGTTGCGAGGGGGTGCAATGATGGCGGTGGCATCCGGTGAGCAAGGTGAAGACGTGATGTTACCAATGATGGTCGGTCCAGGAGAGTCTGGTGTTGTGGCTGTTGTTGAAGTTCCCGCTGACGGAGGTGACATGCTCGACCGTGTGTCCTGCTATGTGGCTTGTTGAGGTGGCTTGCTGCTTACGTCTGATGTAGGGGACCTTCCCCAGGAGGGGGTGGTGTTCTGGTCACTGGGGTTGTCCAGGTGGAACTTGATTTCACCGAGTAGGATGCCGTCGGTGGATGGGAGACCCTGGGGTGCAAAGAGGTCTACAATGGTATTGGAGAATGGGGGGCCATGGCCCAGGGGCCTGCACATGAGGGTGCCGCAGAGGATGTACTTGGGCTTGGTCCGGATCTGGGAGATGAGGTGGTCCATGCTCACCCTTGGGTCATTAGAGTGCGTGGTCAGTCGGAGTGTGCCTCTGTAGGTGATGGCAAAGCCTCCTCCTTGACGGTCGGGGTGCTCCTTGCGGGTGATACTGCAGCCGTCAGTGATGGCGATGTCCGGTCCAGAGCAGAGATTGGTCCTGGCAGGCGAGGTGGAATCCAGGGTTGATGGCGAGGAGGCTGCTGGCGTCGTAGCGGTGGAGTGTCCTAGAGGAAGGCTCCTTGGTGCTGAGCGCGGTCCAGGGCCAGATGGACGCAAATGGCGTAGCCTATGGGTTGCCTTTGGCACGGGAGACGACCATTACAACGCAGGCAGTACATCGTTAACAACGCAACTCCGACAACGCAGGTGCCTTTACATCGCATTTGACTACAACGCATTGCGAGGTCAGTAATGGGGTATCTAAAAGTTATTCGGGTGGGTATGGGTTTCGGATGTCTGCGCAGGAAATTGTGGTGTGTTTTGGTGTAAAATATGAAAAATGGGGTGTGTTTTGGGGTAAAATATGAAAAATGGGGTGTATTTCGGGGTAAAATTTGGAAATTGTCAGAAAGTGACAGCTTACACTTTGCGAAAGGTTAACCTGTGGCCTTGGCATCTGGTGACACCATACTTTGTGGCTGCAGGAGCAGACACAAGGCATTTGTTCATACCCCTTTGAGTATCAAAAGGCTTTCCTGTCCCTTCCCCAGGGGGTTGGTGAGGGTGTGCAGTGTATTGCCAGGCAGTGCCATTCTGTGAGCTGCAGATCGGTACGTTTAGACAGGTAGCTACATCGCCTTTGCCAGTGGGAAGTACCTTTGTGCATCAGGCTCTGTATCCAGTGACGGAAGACAAGTTTCAAGCGGCTCCCATGCAGCCTAAGGCTATGAATGTCTAAGGGATTTGGGGAACTCAGGGGCTCCTCACCTTATTCTGTGGGGGGAAGGGGAGTCCAGGATTTTGAGTTAACCCCACTGCGTGTTCCTTCTAAGGTGTGCAATTAAATAACTGTCATATTTTTATTTCAAAACAATACAATGATAAACTGTCTACGAAGGACAAGTAAACTGCAAGGCTGGACTAGGTGAGTTCATCAAAATGTGCTGAGTGCAATTTTGTAACAGGAAATCGATGTGGCCTCTTGGGCTGAAAGCATTCACCAGTTGCAAATAAATGTCACAGAAAATGAAAGTCAGACAAAGCAGTGAGTGACCACGAATTGCTATGTTTGAGAAATGACAATAAATATCTTCACTACTTCCGCACCGTTCAACCAGTCCATAGCCACTTAGCGCAGCAGGTTATTCTGAGCAATACAATGATGCTGATCAAGAGAAACAGCCAAACGACGAGACTCTGCTGGCATGACACCAACCTTAGTAACTGGACCAGAGGAGGGTCACTGCTTTTAGATGCAATCCAGACAACTGCACACAAAAAACGAACTCTTGCCACCGAACCAAGAACTCGGGTCTGAAAAGCTCAGCGATGCACAACTTCTGATGATTGAAGATGAAGAAGGATGACTGATCCTTTCTGCCCTTCAGACTCTTGTATGACAGGCATCTGTTTGTCAAAGACCCGTAGAGGAGGGAAAAAGGGACCTTTCTGACGCTAGTGGGCCTATTGCTAGGTATCGCCCGCTAACGCCGGATTTCCTATCGCCATCGCGCTGATGTTAGCGGCAGTTTTCACTGCCGTTTCCTGATACTATCACCATGTAGCGATGGCTTGTTAATACGCCACTAAAATGGTGATAGTTTTCAAGGTTAGGCGGCGATAAAAAAACTGCCGCTAACTGGCGTTTGCAATAGGTATCGCCGGTCCTTGTGAATATGCCCCTGAGTTTGAAGAGGATAGGGTTGAAACCTACACTGTGCCACAATTGAAAGCTATCTGCAAAAAGTTTAAAATCTCTGTAAGAGGCCTATCCAGAAAGGAGGAATTCCAAAAGGGGCTGAGGGCCTGGTTGGAGTCGAGGGATGCCAGCGACCAGCCTATGGATGAGGTGAAGAATTTAGATGGGCAGCAGGATAGGCTATTGGGTCTGCCTGGGGGGAGGTTACCTTCCAGGGGGGCAGCAGTGTATCTTCAAAGGGGCTGTCTCCAGCAGAAGAGCTGGAGGACAGGGAGAAAAACAGGATGCATGAATTGGAGCTCACAAAGCTCAGACTGGGGAAAGAGGATACGGAGTTGGCATTTCAGAGGGAGAAATTAGCCCTGGAAGAGAAAAAGATGTTCTTAGAGCATAAAAGAGGTTTGAAGAAACTGGATCTAAAAGCAAAAAGTATAGAGTCGAATCCCAACGGTGGCAGCGCACCATCAGTACATGGAGAAGGGAGGGTATACATCCCCAAGGAGGTTATTAAGGATTTTGTGAAGCAGGAAGACATTGGTCAGTGGTTTAAGGCTTATGAGTTACTGATGAGGTCCTACAGAGTCCCTGAGAGACACTGGGGAGCAGGGTTGTGGAGTCGCTTTGTCACTGAAGGAAGGAACACATTGCTTCCATTACCCACTGAGGACCAGATGTCTTATGCCCCATGAAGGAAGCCTTAATAAGGAGGTATGGGTTGACCCCAGAGCTATACAGGCAGAAGTTCAGGGCCTATAAGAAGCTGGAGTCAAACACTTGGGTGGAGTATTTGTCCTATTTCTGCAGAGCACTTGATGGATGGGTGAAGGGTAGCCAGTTAAATGATTTTCAGGGGCTCTATGATTTGGTTGCATGGGAGGACTTGTCAGATAATTGCTTTCCAGAGCTGCGCCAGCACTTGATTGACAGTAAGCTGACTGACCCCAGGAAGCTTGCTGTGGAGGCGGACCGCTGGGTCAGTTCCTGGGTCCAAAAAGTTCATGTGGGAGACTCCGTCAAGGATGAGCAGTGTCCCCAGCAGAAGAGTGGGGGGACAAGGGTAAACAGAAGGAGTTCCAAAAAGGGCCCCAAAGTAATTCCCAAGTGAACCAAGGGAAAGGTTCCCAGCCTCCCACTGAAAAGAAGCCATGGGTCCCTGCAGGTAAGCAGGCCCAGTAGGGCCCCGAGCATGTTATGCTTGTGGTCAAGTGGGTCACTTCCAGGGAGACCCTAGGAGTCCCAAAAAGATTACTACTGCACCCACCAGTGCATCTCTCTGGGAGATGGCTAGTGTAGCCTTGGGGGAAGAGTTGGGTGCCCAAGAGGGGTGGGGGCCCGTAGAAATGACCATGGTCTCTTTAGGAGACAGTGAGATGGTCCCAAGAGCTCATCTGCCTGATAACACAAAAAAATACAGGCAGTGGGTGACCATCAATGGCCATAGTGTGGAAGCTCTGAGAGACACTGGAAACAGTGTGATAGCTGTCAGTTGTCATCTAGTGTCTGAGGAGCAGGTGGTCCCCAACACATTCGACCCAGTAGTTGCAGCTGACAACTCGGAGTTCCTCTGCAAAGTGGCACAGGTTCCCTTTGAGTGGGGGGGGTCCCAGGTACCTTGAAAGTAGCTGTGAGGCCAGCAATGCCTGTTGACTGTCTGCTAGGCAATGACTTGGAGAGATCCCCTTGGGAGAAGGTGGAGAATAAGTCTCATTTGGAGATGTTGGGTCTGCCTGAGTGGGCGTGTGTGACCACTCGGTCTATGGCAGCCAGTAAGGAGAATCAAGAGGACCTGGAGCCTGAAACAGTGGCCCAGGTGCCTGCCAGAAAGAGATGGGGCAGGGGGCTCGGGAAACCGGCCCCCGAAGTTCCCACGGTCCAGGAGGAGGCAAACCTTGCCCTGGAGCCTACAGGGAAGCAAGTGGTCGAACTGGGGGACCTGCCTGAGCTGACCCATTGGCAGCAGGAAGGGGGCCCCTTCAGGTAGGAATTCTGCCAGGGAGCAGCAGAAATGCCCTTCTCTTGTTGGTTTGC
The DNA here is from genome assembly GCA_963921515.1 of Calotriton arnoldi. Lineage (NCBI taxonomy): Eukaryota > Metazoa > Chordata > Amphibia > Caudata > Salamandridae > Calotriton > Calotriton arnoldi. Next base: position 138,197 of record CAWUFW010011905.1, on the reverse strand, counting down.
GGCAGCAGGCTGCAAACCAGGCAGCAGGTGATCAGTCTGGATCACATTGGATTTACTGGGAGAATGGACTCCTGTATAGTGAGCCTAAGGTTGCTGAGCCTGGGTCAGCCCGTGTGCTGGTGGTACCCCAGCACTTCAGAGCCTTCCTACTGGGGCTGGCTCACGATGTGCCTTTGGCAGGGCATTTTGGGCAAGACAAGACCTTTGAAAGGCGTGTCACCCACTTTTACTGGCTCCAAATGCATAAGAACTCTGACACACATTGTAAGTCTTGCCAGACTTGCCAGGCAAGTGGTAAGAGTGGGAGGAAGTGCAAGGCTCCTCTCCAACCTTTCCCTGTAGTTAGCAACCCCTTTGAGAGGGTGGTATTGACATTGTGAGGCCTCTGGATCCCAAGACAGCCTTGGGCAACAAGTTCATCCTGGTCTTGGTGGACCATGCCACCCAGTACCCCGAGGCCATCCCTCTCCGGACTGTGATGGCCCCCGTGGTGGGTCGAGCATTGATGGGGATCTTCTCCCATGTGGGGTTCCCCAGAGAGGTGGTGTCTGACCGGGGTACCAACTTCATATCCAAGTATATGAAGTCCCTGTGGCAGGAGTGCAGTGTTACCTACAAGTTCACCAATCCTTCCCACTCCCAAGGTAATGGGCTGGTTGAGAGATTTAACCGGACGCTGAAGGGCATGATTATGGGTCTTTGTGAACCCATGAGGCATAAGTGGGACGTCCTCTTACCATGCCTGTTGTCTGCTTACAGGGAGGCACTGCAGAAGTCCTTAGAGTTCAGTCCCTATAAGCTCCTGTATGGGAATCCTATAAGAGGACCTCTAAGTCTGGTCAAAGAGGGCTGGGAGAAACCTCCCAGTAAACCTCCCCAGGATGTATATAGCTACATGCTGGCCTTCAGGAGCCAGACTAAGCACTTCAGGCAACTCGCTCAGGTGAATCTGGAAGCCAGCCAGGAAGAGATGAAACGGTGGTATGATCGAGTTTCAGCCTGGTCAAAAAGTGTGGGTCATGGCCCCAGTGGAGCCTTGTGTGCTCCAAGATAAGTGGACAGGCCCATTTGAGGTGGTGGAGCGCAAGAGTGAAGTCACCTACCTGGTGGACTTGTAGTCTCCAAGGAACCCTTTGTGGGTCGTACATGTGAACCGCCTTATTCCCCACTTGGAGAGGTCCGGAGTGGGCATGCTCCTAGCAACAGATGCTGATATGGAGGAGGAGACTGATGACTGAACCTCTTCCTGACCTCCTGTCTGCTAAAGAACAAGATGTGTCAGTGGATGGTGTAACTCTCTCCCCTGCCCTGACTCCTGAACAGCAGAGTGACTGCTGCCAACTGTTGGGACAGTATTCGGTTCTGACTGACTGACTGACTGATTTATTTGTAGAGCGCACTATTGCTGAGGCGTCTTGGCGCTAAGTGGTATGCAGGGACGGCAACAGACAGGTTCAGGGATGGATGAAGAGCCAAGTTTTTATTTCCTTCCTAAACACCGATCTGCTGGGCTGAAGTCTCAGATGTAGAGGAAGGGAGTTCCATAATTTAGCCGCTAAAAAAGAGAAACGTTTACCTCCACACCTTGCTTTTTGATCTTTGGAAGGTGTACCAATCCAGAAGAAGAAGATCTTAAAAACGCGACGGCACATATCGAAGAAACAAGGATTGCACATCCTTAGCCCCACCTCCAAATAGGGCTTTGTGTACTAGGCAGAGTGCCTTAAAGTCAACCCGTTGTCTCACTGGGAGCCAGTGAAGTTGCTTTATGCTGGTGGATGTAGGATGGTGTTTGGGTAGTTTGAGCAATACTCGCGCTGCCGCATTTTGAATTGATTGGAGTTTAGAGAGTTGGGCTGCACCTGCTCCCAAATAAAGAGCATTACAATAATCTATTCTCGATAAGACCATGGCTCCTACCACAGTTTTCCTCAAAGAAAAAGGGATGAACGGGAGGATCTTCCTTAAGCCTTTTAACGTAAAGAAGCAAGCTGATGAGACTTGATTAATCTGTGGTGCCAAGGTGAGGTCTTTATCGATCAGAAAGCCAAGGTTCCTTGCCTTATTTACTGGTACCGGGCAGGTACCGGCTGCAGATGGCCACCATAATTGGCTCCAGACCGATGATTTCTGTCCAAATTCCACCACCTCAGTTTTTTCCGCATTCAATTTTAAGAAGTTGGAATTCATCCAAGACATCAATGCAGAAAGACATTTGCTAAACTGGGCAGCTGTTACGTCCACGGATTGTGCTACGGACACTACAAGCTGGGTGTCATCAGCGTATGGCACCAGCGTGAAACCATAGCTTTTTATGAGTCAAGCCAAAGGGGCAACGTATATATTAAACAACGTCGGGGATAAAGCTGAGCCCTGTGGAACTCCACCAGGGAGAGTGAACTCTTCAGATTGAAGGCCATCCCACAGGATCAGTTGTTCCCTGGATGATAGAAAAGAGGTAAGAAGGGCTAATGCTTTACCACTGATACCAATATCCTGCAGCCTTCGAACTAGAACTGCATGGTTAACGGTGTCGAAGGCTGCTGTCAGATCAAGCAAAATTAGGGCAGCCCTTCCTCCATCATCCATCACCTTCCGAATTTCCTCTGTTGCCATAATCAAGGCTGACTCAGTAGAGTGCAGCAATCTAAAACCATGTTGGGTAGAGTCAAGGATGTTATTTAGCTCCAGATATGTTGTCAATTCTGAGTTCATAGCCTTCTCCAGAATTTTGGCGGGTAGAGGCAGGCAGGAGATAGGACGGTAGTTTTTCTCCTCTAAGGGATCCAGCTTAGGTTTTTTTAAGAGAGGACGAATACAGGCCTTTTTCCAAGTCAGCGGAAAGATCCCTGAGATTACAATTTGGTTTAATATTGGAGACAGCGAAGCGCTAATCTCCTTCGGGACCAGTTGTAGAATATGCGGTGGGCAGGGATCTAAGGGGGACCCTGATTTGGTTTTCAGCAAGAGATCAACCACTTTTTCCTCTCCCAACAATGGAAATTGCGTTAGGCTGCAGTGAGAGACCTTGTCCTCCTGCTTCTCTAAATGATTACTCCCAGCCACCTCGGCTGTTTTCAAAAGTTCATTATATACGGACTCAACCTTATTTTGAAAAAAACCGGCCAGTTTTTCCACAAACTTTTGATCTGGAGTGAACGTGGTGTCACGCGGACACCTCGTCAGAGCGGAAACAGCTTTAAATAGTTCTTTTGGGGAGTTTGTGGCCTCCTGAATTTTGGCGGTAAAGTAATCTGTTTTGGCCTGGGTTATAGCAATTTTATATTCTTCTAAGACTACACAGTAGTCTTTCCTGTGTGCCACGCTGTATTTAGATCTCCAAATGAGTTCCTTTTGCCTGCATTTGATTTTAACTTGTTTAAGTTCCGCCGAATACCAGGGGGACGAGGCTAGTTTTCTTCGAGAGTGCTTCGTCACTTCCGGTTCCACTTTATTCGCTGCCCTATTGAGCCAGCTATCGAAAATAATTGCAGCCTGGTTGGGGTCAGTTGGAATTAAAGGCCTTTCACTCAGTGCTAATGACAGGTCATTTTTGCAAACTGATTTCCAAGCACGAGACTTGACCACAGAAGGTCTGTTCTTGCGACAACCATTGGTTGTTGCAAGATTGATGGTGAAATGTACCGCTGAGTGGTCAGACCAGGGTAATGGACACACAGTCTTGACTTCTATAAGATCGTTATTAGTGAAAATGCCATCTAATGTATGGCCTGCTTGGTGTGTTGGCTCACTAACAATCTGATTCAGCCCAAAACCAGCTAGCTTATCTATTAGGCTGGACGTATCAGAATTGTTATTGGCTTCCAAGTGAAAATTAAAATCGCCTAGTACCGTGAAAGATTCGGTATCTAGGCATGATTCCAAGTAGGTCTGGAGGGAGGTAATGAAAGAGGATCCAGGGCCTGGAGGTCTATAGACAAGAAGACCTGGGAACAGTTCTCGGTTATTATATTTTATACTGAAAGACAATGCCTCAGCATCCAATGTGGATTCTGGTGTAATTCTCACCGGGTAGTGGGATCGAGAAATTACAGCGATTCCACCACCCTTTGCCCCAATTCTATCAGAATTAGCAACAAAGTAGCCGGCCGGGATTGCAGCATTCCAGTCCGGCTCATTTGTTTCATTTGCCCAGGTTTCTGTGAGAAAAACGAGGTCTGAATTTTCTACTTGGATCAGGCACTCTAAGTGAAGCTTGTGCTTGATCATTGACCTTGTGTTGAGTAAAATGCAGCTGATGGCTCGAGGGTTCTTGTTAAAAAGATCAGAAGTCTGATCAGCTGATTGGGAGCCCTTGCTATCTCGTGAGGAGTTAATAACCCTGCTGTTGACCGGCTTGTTTCCCCCCCAAGTCCTTGGTCATATAAATTGTGGACGGATTTAGGGCCATCCAACCACAGATGTTACAACGCCTATGGCAGGGAGGTAGATTATCCAACTGTATTTTATGGAGCACGCATTTACCAGGATTGTAACTCATAAGTTCGCTGCGTGAGTAAGCATACCCTGGAAAACGGGCAGGGGTTCTGGCGCTGGACGCGTTTCAGGCTCTGACGGGCGCAGACGGGCTTGCCTTTGGCGCACCACCGGCGCGCCCACTGCACGCACCCGCTGCGCGGTCGCAGCATCCGGATTTAAATAGGAAGTGCTGGAGGACCGAGCAGAGAACTAGAGCGCTGACCTCTGTGCGGGTCCGCTCTTACAGGCGGGCACCGCAATCAGCGTCGCAACAATTATAAGGTGAGCCTAAACCAAGAGTTTTACATTGCAATATTTTTAAAAAACGATAGTGATAATTTAAAAACAGCACAGGTACACATGAGATGCAACCCTCCCAGCGCACTGTGAGCACTTTACCCAAAGCACGAACCAAACGAGCGGTCGCAGCATCCGGATTTAAATAGGAAGTGCTGGAGGACCGAGCAGAGAACTAGAGCGCTGACCTCTGTGCGGGTCCGCTCTTACAGGCGGGCACCGCAATCAGCGTCGCAACAATTATAAGGTGAGCCTAAACCAAGAGTTTTACATTGCAATATTTTAAAACAAGCATTTGCAATGCAATAGGTCTCGCATTAGTAAAAGTTTGAGTTTTTGGCGTAGGAAATAATAATGCAACACTAATAGCTCGATTTTTTAGTAATGGAGACCTATAGAGTGTAGTGTGGTACAGTGAAGTGGTGTAGTATAGAATAGAGTAAAGTATTATAGAGTGTAGTGGAGTGGAGTAGTTTAGCGTGGAGTGGCGTAGAGTTGAGTAAGGTGGAGTAAAGTTTATAGAGTGGAGTGAAGTAGTGTAGTGTGGAGTGGCGTAGAGTTAAGTAAAGTGGCGTGTATTGCAGTAGAGTGGCAGAGAGTGGTATAGAGTATCGTAGAGTATACTGTTATAGAGTAGGGTGTTGAAGCGTTGAGTGGCATAGAGTAGAGTGTGTTAGAGTGGCATTAAGTGGAGTGCAATTGAGTGTGATACAGTGGAGTGTTAGAGTGGTATTGGGTGTTGTAGAGTGGAGTGTGATAGAGTGGTGTAGAGTGTAGTGATGTTAAATGTGGTGGCATTGATTAACGTGGAGAGGAGTTAAGTGGTATGTTGGAGCGGTTTAGAGTGTTGTAGAGTGGAGCGGCATAGAGTGTAGTAGAGTGTTGTAAAGTGAAGTGGTGCAGTGTGTTATAGAGTGAAATATAGTAGTGTGTTATAACGTGGAGTGGCATAGAGTGGAGTAAAGTGGCTTGTGGCGAGCTAGAGTGAAATATAGTGGTGTAGAGTGGATTAAAGATGTGTAAAGTGGAGAAAAGTGTAGCATTAGAGAGTGTTTTAGAGGGGGGGTTATAGTAGGGTGGAGTGGGATTGAGTGGAGTAGAGTGTAGTGGCATAGGGTATTATAGAGTGGAGTGTTATAGAGTTAAATAAAGTAGTGCGTTATAAAGTGGAGTGGAGTAGAGTGGCGTGAAGTGATATACAGTGATATACAGTGGTGTAGAGTGTAGTAAAGATGTGTAAAGTGAAGAATAGTGTGTGTAGTAGAGTGGAGTGGTGTATAGTAAATGCTATAGGTCTTGTATTTATATTATTATGAGCTCTTAGCATTGTATTACTTTTAATGATTAACGTTGTATATCGAAAACATAAGAACAGGTTGGTATTGTAAGGGAATTATACAAGAAAGTACATGTTGCTTGTGTGAGTTTGTGGGTGTTTACTAACATTTACAGAAATATTCTACAAACACTTCCATAAGAATAGATTTGCTCATGGCAATGCAATTTTTACTAAAGTGCCGAAGTTTTAATTTGATGAAATTTCGTTTACAAGATAGGTGCCACCCACTACAATGTGGTAATAATGAGCAACATATGTTGTTTGTGGTTTATAGTATGCACTATGGTAGGATAGACTGCAGAGCACCTTAGTGAGCATGAGTAACGGACCCCTAAAACTGAATACTTTAATACGCTAGGTATTCACCCAACATTGCAAAGGGGTGTGTGCTATTAAAAATTGTCCACTTGTAAAAAATGTGAGTGAAAGGCCGCACACAGTGAAAGTAAAACAAGTACTAGTATGCAACAAAAACAGGATGCTTTGAAATAATTGCAACTGAAATGAGTAATATCTTGGGAATATTACAAGATGGATGGTGTATAGTTATACGACAATTTAAAGCGCTATTGTGTGGTAATGCGGTCATAACTATATGGGTAACAATAAAAACAAGCTGACATTCCAGTACTTTCTATGAAAATGGCACCGTTAGTCCCAAGATGCCATTTGCGTGTCCTGGCCCTGCGTACAATCAGTGCGTTTTTTATTTCATTGTGCACCGCAAATTGGATTTTTCATTTTATTGGCTCCCTGAAAGGGTTAACAGAAAATCAACATAAAGAGAAGACGTGGATGAACGACGGCAAGCGGCGGCACAGCACCCGGACCGTACTATGGCCTCCATCGCCATTCTTGAAGTGAAGTGTCACAGAAAGAGCACATTTCATCTAGTGATATAGTGATATTTTCAAATAATTCTTCAAAATTCAAGGTACAGCTGCTCATTTCGCACACTGCTGGTATCAGACAGGCTGATCCTAATGATAGGATCAATTAATACAGAAAAACAGCAGGATAAATCGCGTTTCACGTCACGCTCTGTTTCAAATACGAAGCTGTCACTTTGAAACGCAATTTTCTGCTTGCCAACACGGGGCTCACAGGTTGAAGGCGGCAGGCCTATATTAGCCAATGCTTGCCGTGTTATGCACCTGCGTTACCAACCCCACGCATACCCCCCCAGCCTCTCCCCTCCCCACCCCTTCCAGATGCCTGCAAGTGCACTAAAAGAGGTGTGCGTGTTTCGTGCGCGTGATTGTGGACTCTTCTTTGTTGCACGCACTCCAGCCACCACAGATGCAACCTCGCCACAGGTGTTCCGTGGGCTGTGTGTTTGTCTGTGTTTATTCGCTCAGCCTCCAAAACCGTAATGCCGCACACACGTTAAATCAGATAGTAAGAACTTGGCATTCAGTGTTAGAAATTCAGCATATAGGACAGTAAGCAGACATTTGAAGAGAGAGAGAGAAAGGGCGGCCAGTGAGACGGTGCAACAGATGGACTGGGCTCCAACCCCCTGGAGCGTAACTACCATTGGTGCAGTGGGTGCAGTGGCACCGGGGCACATCGAACCCCACTTATTGCTGTATTTACTGCCCAGCTGCAGTCAAAGGGAGCATTTTCCAGTTCCAATGGCATCCTAGCTTTGCTACTGTCCAGACCCCGGGATTTTGTGGAGAAATGTGGTGAGTGAGACATGGACTGGCCTTCAAAATCCCTAGAAGAGGAGGCAGAGGGTGAGATATTCCAAGGTGTGGACTGTTATTCAAACCCCAGGCTGTTGGGCGAGAGGGTGGTGAGCAGCATTTTGCAAAGCATTGACTGGCCTCCAAGAATGCTTGTGTTCAAAAGACTGGTTGGTCAGTGAGGTGTGGCAAGATCTGACTGCAAGCGCCCCCAAAACCGATGTGTTTGGAGACAGGGTTATGTGTGAGGTATTCCTAAACAATGTCTGAGCTCGAAATTACAGGTGTGCGGGAGAAAGGGTTGTGAGCGAGACGTCATAGAAGATTGACTGGCCTCCAATAATCGAATGTTTGAGTGAAAGGGCTGTGAGAGTGACACATTTCAATATGTGGTCCCAAATAATGTAGGTGTTTTTGGGGGAGATGACGAAGGATGAGACATTACAAGGCATGTTACATAGCTTCAAATCCCAGGCAGGTGTGTGAGGGTCGCGAGTGAGATATTGCAAGACAGCGCCTGGGCTCCAAAATCTAGGTGTTTTGAAGGGGGGCGAGGGGTGAGTGAGACATTGCAGGACATGGTCTTACAAAGGGCGCTGCCTGTGAGAAGTGATGTGTGAGACGTCACAAGCCACAGACTGACCATCATAAAGCATGCTTTGGAGCTAGGGTGGTAAGTGAGACATTGCATTGCAAAGACTTACCCCCATCTTCCTTGTCAAAAGAGTTCATGCAGGGGAAGTAGATGACCAGGGCCTCGAAGGAAGCCGACAGGCTGATGCGGCTCTGAGACCGCTCCATGTAGAGCCCGGGAGCGCTCACCGGCTCCACCGGTGGCTTGGCCAGTTTAGTCGTGCCATTTTTCACTCGAAGCACTGCACGCGGCGTTTTGGCAGATTTCCGGGCCCCGTCAGGAAGAAGAAAACAATGGCTTCGTTCTCACCCCTTCACCTACAGTCACCTTTCCCTTTGCTTCGGTAAGAAGAAAAAAACAGTGGTGCGCGCGCACCACAGAGGAGCGGGGGGGCGAGGGAGCCTGTCGTCTGTGCCGCACGCTGATGCGCGTCCTAGACAAGGACAGGAATGGGCGGAGCAAAGGCGGGACATGCGCCCGCCTTTGCCCAATTGCGTGCCGTTTAAAAAAAAAAAAGCACGCTACAGCCAATGTGGGCTTCCAAAAGCAAAACCACACGCACGAGCGTGTGTTAGCTTTCTGAAGCCCATACAAGAGGTCTCGCGCTGCGCGAGCAGGGCTGCGCACTGCAACGCTAGGCGCGAGACCTAAAAACGATAGTGATAATTTAAAAACAGCACAGGTACACATGAGATGCATCCCTCCCAGCGCACTGTGAGCGCTATACCCAAAAAACGAACCAAACGAGCGGTCGCAGCATCCGGATTTAAATAGGAAGTGCTGGAGGACCGAGCAGAGAACTAGAGCGCTGACCTCTGTGCGGGTCCGCTCTTACAGGCGGGCACCGCAATCAGCGTCGCAACAATTATAAGGTGAGCCTAAACCAAGAGTTTTACATTGCAATATTTAAAAAAAACGATAGTGATAATTTAAAAACAGCACAGGTACACATGAGATGCAATCCTCCCAGCGCACTGTGAGCGCTATACCCAAAGCACGAACCAAACGAGCGGTCGCAGCATCCGGATTTAAATAGGAAGTGCTTGAGGACCGAGCAGAGAACTAGAGCGCTGAGAGTTCTGTTCTCCTGGACCCCTGGTGTCACTCAGTGGTGTGTCTATGATGTGGACACTGGGGACAGTCCTCCTGTGAAGCACAAAATTTACAGAGTGACTGACAGGGTCAAGGCTTGCATCAAGGAGGAGGTCTCCAAGATGTTAGCGCTAGGGGTGATTGAGCCCTCGAACAGCACTTGCGCCAGCCCAGTGGTCATGGTCCCAAAGGCTGCCGCACCAGGTCCCACGCCAGAACTCCGGTTCTGTGTGGTCTACCGAGGTCTCAATTCAGTCACCAGGACTATTGCACACCCCATCCCCAGAGCTGATGAGCTCATAGATGGGTTGGGAGATTCCAAGTACGTTTGACTTAACATCTGGGTACTGGCAGATTGCCTTAACCAATGGGGCCAAGGAGAGGTCTGCATTTTCAACCCCAGAGGGGCACTACAAATTCCGGCTCATGCCCTTTGGGTTGAAGAATGCCCCTGCCACCTTTCAGAGGTTGGTCAACCAAGTGTTGGCTGGACTGGAGGATTTCAGTGCCGCCTACCTGGATGACATTGCAGTGTTCAGTGCCACTTGGGAGGAACATCTGCACCACCTCTGGGAAGTGTTGAAGGCTCTGCAGAGAGCAGGCCTCACGATCAAGGCAAGCAAGTGTCAGATCGGGCAAGGTTCAGTGATGTACTTAGGACACCAGGTAAGGAGCAGCCAGGTGGCGACCCTACAGCCTAAGATTGACACCATTCTGGCTTGGGAACCCCCCAATACCCAGACAGAGGTGAGAGTCTTTTTAGGCCTCACCAGATATTACAGGAGATTTGTCAAGGGGTATGGCACCATTGTTGCCCCCTTGACAGAGCTGACTTTTAGGAAGCAGCCCAGGAAGGTGAACTGGACTGATGCCTGCCAAAAAGCTTTTGATGCCCTGAAATCTGCCATGTGCACGGCGCCCGTGCTCAAGGCACCCAACTTCTCACAGGAATTCGTGGTGTAGACAGATGCTTCAGAGCAAGGTGTGGGGGCTGTGTTCTCACAGCTAAATGAGGAGAGCCTAGACCAACCCGTAGCCTTCATTAGTAGGTGGTTACTTCCACGGGAACAGAGTTGGAGTGCGATTGAGCGTGAGGCTTTTGCTGTGGTCTGGGCGCTGAAGACGCTGAGGCCCCACTTGTTTGGGACTCACTTCCGGGTTCAGACCGACCACAGGCCCCTCAGATGGTTGATGCAGATGATGGGTGAGAACCCAAAGTTGCTGAGGTGGTCCATTTCCCTACAGGGGATGGACTTCACAGTGGATCACCCCTCTGGTGCAGAACACGCCGATGCTGATGGTCTGTCCAGATTTTTCCGCCTTAGTGAAGAGAACTCCCAAGAGGGGCGGTAGTTCTCCCCACATTTCAGCTGGAGGGGACACATGTTAAACCTGGCATCATTGGCGTGGGTTTCCCCAGCATTTTTGTCTTTGCCTCCTGTGTTTTTTGCTGTGTGTTGGACTTTGTTTTGCTGGTCTGGATGCATTGGGCACTCTGCCACTGCTGTTCAGTGCCAAAGTGCAAGTGCTCCCTGTAAATTGTTGTTATGGATTGGTGATTCCATGATTGGAATATTTGATTTACTAGTCAGTCCCTAGTACAGTGCACTCTGTGTGCCCAGGGCCTGTAAATCAAATGCTGCTAGTAAGCTTGCAGCACAGATTGTGCCACCCACACAAGCAGCGTTTCAAAGGTAACTCAGGCCTGCCATTGAGGTGCCTGTGTGCAGTCTAGTACTGCCATGTCGACCTGGCAAGTGCACCCACTTGCCAGGCCCTAACCTTCCCTTTTCTTACATGGGAGTCACCCCTAAGGTAGGCCCAAGGTACTCCTGTGGGCAGGGTACAGTGTATGTGAAAGGTAGGACAGGCCCTGATGTGTGTGGCATGTCCTGATAGTGAAATACTGCCAATTTAATTTTTCACTATTGTAAGGCTATCTTTCCCATAGGATAGAATGGGGAGTTTGCTCATAACATCTTATGAGCCTTACTGCCCCTGGGAACAAGATAGGAAAAGAAAGATTGATATGCCAGAGCTCAGAATGTTAAGATGCATCTTTTAGTGAGGGTGATTTTTACATTCTGGGTTTGAAAATACCACTTTTAGAAAGTAGGTATCTTCTTGCCTAACCATCCAGTGTGCCTCTGCTAGGGTTGGGTATTGACTGTCTGGCTTTCGATTGACAGGGGCTGGGGAGGTGCATTCTGTTCGGATAGCCACTTGGGGAGGTTGAGGTGTGTCCTGTCTTTCCGGGGTGAGTCAGGGCTGGGCTACATTCAGAGTAGGGGGAGGAGATTTCTTTCACACCCGAATGGGCCTGGTCTGCCAAGGACAATGCTGTCTCCACCTCCTGCCAGGAAGCTGCACCAGAGAGGACATAACTGGTTTTACCTTGGCAAAGAGCTTCTCTGCCACAGAGAACAAAGGATTTTGTGTTATAAAAAGAGGGGCCCAGACCCCATAGTTTTAGATCACTTCTGGGAATCAAGAGGAACCTTTGCCAAGGAGAAGAGCTCGAGAAACTGAGGAGGAGTACCGCCCCTTTGCTGTTTGCTGTCTGGGGTTGGCCTGCAGTGGCGGTATCTGTCAAGGAAAGGGAAAAGGACTTTTCTGTGTGCTGTGTCCCCTGCTTGAGGAAGATCGCCAAGGGCTTACCGGCTACCTGGAAGACAATGCCCTCCTGGCTTCTACTCAACATGGCTTCCGTCCGCCCCACTCCACAAAGTCAGCCTTAATCATGGCCACTGAAGAAATCCGCATGCGGATCGATGGGGGGGTCGAGCCGCCCTGGTCCTGCTTGACCTATCAGCCACATTTGATACTGTGAATCACACTATACTCATGCAACGGCTGAAGGCAATAAGAATCAAAGAGGCTGCTCTAACTCTCCTCACCTCATTCCTGACTGCAAGAGAACAGAGTGTGTGCTGGGACAATTTTAAATCTGAGAGCTTTTCTCTCCCCTGTGGAGTCCCCCAAGGCTCAGCTTTATCACCAACACTATTTAACATCTATGTTAGGACTTTGGCCAAACTGATTAGGGACCACGGTTTTTCGTTGGTGTCATACACCGATGATACTCATATTGTTATTTCCATTTCCACAAGCATAGACACAGTGGTAGGGAGTTTCCACAGGTGTCTTGAGCACATTATAGAATGGATGCATAACAACTACCTCAAATTGAACACGGATAAAACAGAGGTCATGGAATTTGGAAATGGACCTCCAATCTGGAATCAATCTTGGTGGCCGGTAGTGGCAGGGGTCTGTCCGGTGACAAAAGTGAGGAACCTGGGGTTTCTCTGTGATGTCCAGCTAAATTTCTCAGGACAGATCAATCTTGTGACCCCATCCTGCTTCTTTTTACTAAAAATACTGGGTAAAATCCTGCCTTTCATTCCACTAGACTTTAGAAAAACGGTAGTATGTGACCTAATTCTTTCTCGAATTGACTACTGTAACGTACTCTATCTAGGCGTTGACAAGCGTCAGCTGTTAAAACGCAATCACTACAAAATACTGCAGCTAGAATTCTGGCAGCATCAGGAAGCTCCACTGGTTCCCACTTAGGCAGCGCATTCAGTTCAAGGTGCTCTGCCTGGTGCATAAAGGACTCTACGGTGGAGGGCCATTGGATCTACAGAATCTTTTTCAGTGGTACACCCCCCATCTGAATCTTAGATCGGCCATCAAAGCCTGGGCCCAGGTTTCTAAAATCAACAAAGCAAGATGGGGAGGCAGATGCTTCGCTTACCGAACTTCAAAGCTCTGGAATGAGCTACCGACCCACATTAGGCTTCAACCTACCAGACCTCTGTTCAGGAAAATGGTCAAGACCTGGTTATTTCCTATGCAGGAATGTTCCGGTACTTCCTGTGCGATGTTAACGTTTCTACGCAAATCTTAGCGCCAAGATGCCTTGGCATTCGCGCGCTCTATAAATCTTTTGCTTACTTACTTAGTTACTTGACGAAGGTCTTGCTTCCTGTTCTAAAGTCTCAAGGACACAAAGACTTCACCCCCAGCTCCCCTGAACATCCTTGCTGGGAGTTCTGACCTGCCAAGAGGTGCCTGTAGCTGATCTAGGCCTCTGGAGGTTGTTCTGGCTGTTGGGAGCTGGAAAAGCCACACAATGATGAGAAGCGCGACGCATCCGTACCTATTTCCGACTAACCGACTCAGCGCCTGCCCGGGGCTCGAGAAATTTCTGCACACCGCATCAGGTGCACCGATCTCCGAAGTCCGAGATCACCGCACCGATTCCGACGCAAGCCCTGCTGTGCGGCTGCAATAACTTACGCATCACCCCGGATCATCACGCATCACATCGAGGTGCCAGGTCTGTCGCATCGTTGGGGGACGCAGTAAGAAACCGACGCATCACCTCCCCACGCAGTAAGAAGCCGACGCATCACCTCCTCTCCGGTAAGGAACCGATGCATCACCTCCCCTGCGCAGCAGTAGGGAACCAACGCATCACCTCCCCCTAAGCAAGGAACGACGCATCACCTTCCCTGCGTGTAAGGATCCGACGCATCACCTTCCCTGGGACCCTTTTTGTTTGTTGAGCGCGACGCATCCAAGGTACTTTGTGTGAAAAGTGCTGCATCTGCAATTTGCTTTGAACAGAACTATTTCTACCATTTGAAAGTCGTATTTCTATTACTGTATTGTGGATTTTTGTCATTTTGGTCTTGTTTTGGTTTAGATAAAGATTACCTATTATTCTAAACTGGTGTGGTGTCCATTTGTAGTGTTTTCACTGTATTACTGTATTACTGTATGTGCTCACAAATGGTTTACACACTGCCTCTGAGATAAGCCTGTCTGCTCGTGCCAAGCTACCAAGGGGGTGAGCAGGGGTAATTTTAGAAATGTATCCCCCTTTCCCTGACTAGGAAGAAGGGTCCCTACTTGGACAAAGGTGCAAACCCTTGCAACTAGAGACCCCCATTTCTAACAGTAATCAACTATTTGACAACAAAATTATAAAAATCCAATCAGTAGAATCACAGCTGTGGAATTTTAAAGATTTAGGGTAGGTATAGTGCCTAAAAGTACAAAGCTCCATCCGCGGTAATCTGGTCGTGTGAGACTGGATGAAAGTCAAAAGTTCAGGCTGACCAAAATGGAGCGTGGGCCAGATATAGGGACCAGGTTAGTCCTGCTGAAAAAGTTACCTTCTCAAAGTTCGATGTGAAAAGTCCTGTTTGCAGTGGAGGAGGCCGCGAGGAGTAGGGAAAGCGTCACAGATTGTCGTTGCTCTATTGCAAAGAGCAGGCTGGGCATAGCGAATGTTCGTCACTGTAGGCCGAAGATCCTGTTGGGCGGTCATGGACAGTTGTTACTGTAGATTCACGTTGGCCGTCACGGAGGGCTGTCGATGTGAAGTCAAAGTGGAGATCTCACATGGCTTGTCATCGCTGGTGGTCGCTGTACTACGAAGAGTCAGGTTCACCGGAGGTGCGTATTGGTGGTTGGCATGGACGGCAAGAGCTAGGCGTGAAAGGGCCTGTGCATGGTTGTGTAGAGACCAGAGCTTCAGGATTTCTCATTTTCTTCCAGGAGGAGCTCAAGTGATTTCCCACCAAGGGTCCAGGACCTGGGAGACACCTCTTGGGGATCAGGAATTCACTCCAGCAGAGGCCAACAGGGCACAGACAATTCCAGATGCAGTGGAGCTGGTCAGCTGGGCAGTTGAAGGTATGCCTCTGGAGCTTGTTGTGTCCCTGTAACTCAGAACAGGAGGCCAGGTAAATGTCCCATGGAGTCACTCTGGTAGCTTGGGATGAAGGGAGCAAGTCCAGCCTTCCTTCTCTGGCTGCAGGTAGGTCCTCTGGCAGCAGGGAAGTCCTTCTTTTGTAATGGCTACAGTTCAAGGGGTGCACTGAAGAGTGAGTATGAGAGTCTTAGCTAATACCTAGTGCTAACTTTGAAGTGGGAGAAGCTTTCTTACTTTCTTGCCCTGGTCCCAGGATGATTGGAGTCACAATGTCCTAGTGTAAAGTTGTGAATGTGGCAGCAGGTTTAAAAAAAAATGCTTTTCTTCTATTTTTGTTAGGCTTTTTTGTATTCTAACGAATGAGCATTGCACTTCTGAATGTATTTCTTCTTACAGGTCCCAGTGGGAGCTGCAGAAAGTAGTCACCAGAACACCGTTTACCTTATATTTTTGGCAGTGGGTTTGCCACCTTTGCAGCCAGGTTTGCAAAGGTGCCGGCGGGGAATACAAGGGTCAAACCAAAGGTCGCAGCTTTGACCCCTGGCAGCATCCAAATTATGTTAACCACGACAAGAGCTGCTCCTAGTATGGTGACCACTATGAAGTTATGGTTATATTGTGAGTGAAGGCATCTCAAAAAATGTGACGGACTGGTCTCACACACCACCTGGTGTCATGCTTCATCATCGGCCAGTCCTCGCCCTCTAAAACCTTGGTTTGATAGAGGGCGGGCATACACCTGACGACAGGAATGCACTTCTAAACTAAGTGGGGGCCCGTGGAAAAGTGAGTGAGAGTAAAAATCATTATAGTTATCAATTTGTGTTTTTAATGTGATTGGTAACTATATGATATTAAAATCAATGGACGGTGTGTGGGGAAAATTATTGTCCCCTAACCGTAGTGTAAGCGGTCAACATGTTTCTGCCGTGTTGGCCCAGGTGGGTCCAGGGCATTCATCAGGACCTTAGTGTAAAGAATGGGGGGCTCCGTTCTTACCAACTGGTGGCAAGAAGATACCACTGTGCGGGTGTGACCTGTGTCACTCTCCACTAATGGAAAGGCTTCCACGTTCAAGCCTGGAATAGAAGTTGAAAAGTAGAACATGTAACAACATAACTGGGTCATGATAGAGTACTGAAAACAATACATGCACTGATTCAGTTAAAAGTGAGTGACTACTCATGTGACATGTGACACTCTCTGTGTGTACACAATTTCAAGAATGAAAAAGTGAGATAAAAATCTCACTGTTCTTACCCTAAATACCCAAGCTACTTGCCCCATGGGAGGAAGGGAGGGGGAAACCCCTGTTGTCAAACCCTGTAAAGAAAAACAGACCGCAATCGGCGTGAATTATGGTCTTAGGCCAAAGTAAAGAAGAAGGTATGGAAGGACTAACAATCTGACATTCAATAAAACAACCATACAACTTCCAAGCACACTCTTACTGCCTCAGGGAAAGTATCCCGCGTTGCTCTTAAGTGACTGCTCCGGTCCTCCCCGATGTTAAAATGGGGAGAGAATTACTGAGTTATATAGTGCAGTCCAATGATGTAATTGATATAAATTGGAAAGGCACTTAAGGAAAATATCGCCAGGTGCGCAATATCCGGTGTCCTCATACACCTCGCGCTCACAAGTGAGTAACTGCCTGGTTCAGTAATGGAGTCGGTACGTGCATGCTCTATGCGCTAATGCGAAGCTAAATCCGCTAGTATACGGGAATGCTCGTGCCAAAAACGGCGAAGTCAGCTATTGCCTGGTTCAGTGAGGGAGGCGGTTCGCGCATGCTCTATGCGCTGATGTGAAGCAGAATCTGCCAGAAACACGGGAATGCCTGTGTGAAAAACGCGCATGCTCTATGTGCTGACATGAAGCAGAATCCGCAAGAACCACGGGAATGTCTGTGTGGAAAACGGCAAAGTGATTACTTTCCCCAGTGCGGGCCTAAAGTTGTGGGCAAGGCTGCGCATGACTGTTCTTGTTTAATGCCGGGGAACAACCAAATGTGGGCGCAACCGTCATAAATACAAAGTGCTGTGCGCACACGTAAAGTGGCAAAGTGCCACCTGGAGACGAATAGGTTAAATAAATAATACCCCCAAGGTTGGTAAATGAAGTTTAAAGCACGAGGGTCTATATGCGCTGGTTGAGTGATAGCAGTGTGACAACACTCAGCCCGCGTCTTGTAGTAAATTGACACCAACTCATAGTTTGGATGTGAGGTAGACTAGAACCCCACAGTCGATGGAAAAAATGTATAAATATAAACATAAATTAGAAGTAGCGTATATGAGTCCAGGAGAGCTCACTGAATACCCGGAGACAGGAGTAACCGTGTCCCATCAAAACATGCTGGAAGGATGACCCAAAATGCACAAGGGCCGATGTTAAGGCAATACATCCAAATAATAGTAAACAAAAAGATCCCTTAATTCCATGAGACTGTCTACTCTGCAGCTGTGTGTTACTCAAGGCCTGCCATATGCAAGGATCTACTCATGACCTAGTGGGTCAAACAAACCTATTGAGATTGAGAGGTCTGGTAAGGACGAATGTACTCAGAGTGTCTGAGATGTATATGGGATTGGTAAGTTGTGTAAGGTGTTACATGTTTGTGTAAAAAATTGTATGTTAGACCGCAAGATAGAAAGTCCCAGGTTGTTGATCAGTGTCCCATCTGGAGCCATGGGATCTCATCATTTAATCCTTTTTCCCAGGACCGCAGGCGATAGACCCATCGTTGCTCCCTAACATGTAGGGCTTTTGTCAGGTCTGATTTTCGTTTCTTCATTACCTCCAAGATTGTCCACCTGAGGTCTGTGTCTTTATGATTCTTATCAGTGAAGTGACGTGTCAGTTTGGTGTTGGTCTTTTTACACCTAATGGTGCTTCGGTGTTCATTGACGCGAACCTTTATTTTCCTGGTTGTCATTCCCACATACTTGAGGCCGCAAGGGCATGTTAGGAGGTACACAACGTTTTCCGTGTTACAATTGCTAAATTCTCGTAGTTGCCAGGGTTTTCCGGTGCCTATGTCCACCTCCTTTGTGTTGGTTGTGAGGTCACAGGATATACACCCACCACAAGTAAAGTGGCCCACAGGTCGTGGTTGACTCCAAAGTGTCTGTTGTTCTTCTCCTTCAGGGACCGTCATTTTAGCGCGTACCAGTCCGTCACATTTTTTGAGATGCCTTCACTCACAATATAACCATAACTTCATAGTGGTCACCATACTAGGAGCAGCTCTTGACGTGGTTAACATTTATTGTTGGAGGATGCTAGCTCCTAGAACCCCGCGCCTCTTGTTCCCATCTCCGCGCATAGTGGAGCTCATGTGTGAGTAAGCATCCAAGTTATGTCCATGCTCTGTAGAAGCCTGCGGCTAGAATGGTGTCCTGGGTGCTTTCATTGTTTGTTTGTGTTATGACATGCATACCATCCTACTCTGAAACCAGATCCTCACCTTACAACGAAACAGGAAAATGCCAGAGTGCTCCATGCCAGTTTGGCCATGGAGATAACATGCAGATTCAGTACAGCTACGTGCAAAATCGCATATTTTCCCTGTCCGGATCTGCAAAGCTCAGAATCAGTCCATTTTTCCTACACAAAAACCTTGGGAGAAACCACTCGTCAGTTCTTAGTTTGCAGGAAACCTGGTATGTCAATTCGAGCGTAAACAATGTTTGTAATGAAAATGACAAAGTCAGGATGACCCTGTAAAAGTGGGAACTTGGAAATTAGATTTTATCTTGCTGCAATAACAGAGCTTTATTTTCTATTTCGAAAAAACATTGATGTCACGACACTTCACTAGAGAACACTTGCATGGATTCTGGCACCAGTTGCATGATAGGGATTGTAATTTCTATCACACAAATGGATAGATGTCAAGACAGTTGACTAGAGAGCACTTGAAATGAGATTTGACCTTGCCGCCTGCTAGGGCTATCGCGTGTATTACAAAATGGAACAGATGTCTATCCTGCTCATGAAAGAGCTCTTTGAAACCGAGTTAGAGCTTGCTGAAATGATAGGCCGCTTACATGTAGTATTGCAAAAACATACTGATGCCCAGACTTTTCATCAAAGCCTTTTAAAATGAGGTTATATGTTACATTATTAGGGCATTAGATAGATAGATAGTTAGAGATAGATAGATAGATAGATAGATAGATAGATAGATAGATAGATAGATAGATTTCAATAACTTTTGCAAAAGAACATGTATACAGGGAGACTGTCCCTTGCTGTAACTCCTCGCCATTCATGGAAGAAAATGTAGGAGTGGCGTTTAACAGGCTGGAATGACCTTTTAATGTCTGTAAAAAACGGCACAGTGCAAAAGCACGGACAAATGAACGTGTATAAATAGGGTCTACCTCACATTTCAACAGCAGGCCCTTTCATTTTTTCAACATGAACAATACAGTTATGAGGCACGCATTATTTCAGCATGAAGTAATGCATGTCTGACCGCATCTGCTATGATGTGCCATGTAATATATATTTCAAAGGTACAAAGATGAAAAGGTCTTTCATTAGGAGTTCGTGCAAAAGTAGTCCGACTCAACTACAATAATACGACTTTTATTCGTGCTCCAAAAATGCAATGGGGACCGACCTTAGGCTTTAAATATTTTTAAGCAAAATAGCCTTTACCAACCCTCCCCTCCTACTTAATAGTGGCACATTCCTGTGCTGCATGTACCCGGGCAGTGGCTGCTAAACATCGGTGCTCTATTGCAACACGTCTGATTGGTCGGTTAATTGGCTATATAAAGGATTGGGTATTTCTCAAACGCTCGTGCGCCACCAAGTGGCTTTATGTCGCTAGTAAACTCACCACCAGAGAAATTCCCTATCGAAAACAGGCGTAGGGTAGGAGCGTTTCAATGAGCACAGGTACGCGGCTCTGACACGACAATAGGTGTGTATGTTTTTGTTCTTTGAGTGAGTGTTAGCTTACACCGTTTATGTGTTTCCTCTGGTGGTAAGATCTTGAAACAATTTACATTTAGCTCTCCCATGGGTAGGCTCTCTCTCCATTGAGTGGGAGCAAGACAAACTATAGATGTGATTCTCATGGAAAAGAGATCTGAGAAACTCTGTGCCATGAAAGAGTTTCCAATTATTGGAGTATGTAATGGTAATAACGCCCGCATAGTGCCCATTCCAGGAAAAGTACCATACTTATGCATCTGCATTACTAAACACAGCCAACAGTCGTATCTGGTGGTCATTGTTGGCCGCAGTTTATTACTTATTACATACGTCATACATATGCAACTCCCCTGGACACCTTATTGGGGCCAGGGTCATAAATCATCATCACACGTCATTGCAAATTGGGTATCATACAGTGTCAGTTGGACATCATAAATCAAGGGTCATAAATCATCGGGGTATCATAAATCATTCTGTCACAATCGGTCATCATTTCTGTTGTCATAAATCATTCTGCATGATCATCAAAAATCATCAGCCATAAATCATGGGTCATACTTCATTGGGGTATCATAAATCATTCTGTCACAATCGGTCATCATTTTGTTGTGATAAATCATTCTGTCTGATCATCATAAATCATCAGCCATAAATCATTGGCTGGTCATAAATCACTTGTTTGTCTTTTGCTCATTTGCATCTCCTAGGGTCGTAAATCACCCTGACAGTTCATAGATTGTTCTTGTTGTTCTCCACGCCCCTTTGCGTGTGGGGGGTAGCCTTTCCCCGGAGTTAGGCCCCAACTCGCTACCTTGCTAGTCTCTTTTGTGCCCTGCCGTCTGGCGGGGGCTGGGCTGCAAGCGCCATCTCCGTTTGCTACCCCCTTTTTGTCAGGCCTACTCACACTGCCATAAGGCATCCCAAAGTGAGTGGCCCTCCTTCTACACACCGCCCTGTCGGTGTGTTTCCATAACCAAACCCATGCACCTTTTGTTTCCGTGTTTACGCCAGCACTGCAACGCTGCTGTTCCTTAGGTGTGGGTGGGTGGGACTCGAAATTTTCGGCGCCGCTCCCCCAGCTCCACGATGTAGAAGTGAGCTGCACTAGGGGGGAGCGTCGCCTTATATCCCCCTTCCTCTTTTAGGCCGTTGTACTGGGAAGGGAGAGGGGATGGGGTGCCCCTGATTGGGGGATCCAAACCATCACCTGGCCCTCTCCCTCACATTACCAATACTGCTGGTATGTCTGGCGCGGACTCGGCCAGAAGGCATCCGAGAGTTTTACTCGAGCACCCACCCCAGGCTCTGTTCTTTCCTGACAGGCCCGGGGGGATTAGCAATTTGCCCCGATTCACGGGATACTAGGCCATAGAAATCCCGATCTTGCGTTCTTATATACACCTCGTTTTTTGGGGGGGGGGGATTTTTGTAGCTCTAACCAGGGTGGGCTGGCCCGGGGGCATCCGAGCGCCCCACACCAGTGCCAGCCATGCAAGGCCCTAACCAACCCTGTCAAGCACGGGGAGACCAAGCGACCCGGTCCGCACCACTGTGACCGTAAGGTCCCCCACCCTTTGTCTTTTTTTTTATTTTTTATCCAAGCTGCGCAGGCGATAACATAAGTATTTGGTAAGTGCATGCTCCCCCCAGGGCATCTTGGTGCTGAATAACAGATGTTTATTGTAACCCAACAAGCCACCCGCCCCGGACTTCACTGCTTTACCTCTACACAACACAACACATACATTTTTTTGTGGGCAATCTTGCCGCGATAGCTAGTGAATAGTCTGTGCTCCATCACCCTTCACGTGATTTCAATAGATAAATTCTAACCAGAGCAAAACTTCAGTGAAACTGAGAGAAGGCATCGCGGCTGGCCTCAGCACAAAGTTAAAATAAAATTAAAAACACCTGAATTTGTAACTATTGTCATATTTTAAAATGCCTATGGAGAAAAACAGATTAAACACAACAGGCAGGCGTGTAAAGTTTGTGTCTTCACCTGGGCTGTGTACTTGTTTCCTTGGTTACCAAGGGCTCTCCCCAAGAGCTGCAGTCTAGAAATAGCGTTGACAGGCCCAACAACCCTAGACATATCTAAACACTCCCTGCCCGGAGGCCTGGGTCAGGCGGCCTAGGTTAGGCTTCAAGGTTTTACTGTAAAGGATTCTGGGAAAGGCCACAGCTCAGTCCTGGATTAAATGTAGCTGGGGGCCGCAGCCTCCGAAAGAATCTGGATTTAGCAGTCTGCAGGAATTTATGGAGTGGGCTCTTATGGTAGACAAGTACAACATTGACTTTTCGCAGTACTTTCACAGATGGTTTTCCTGATGCCAGATGTTCCCTGGTGCGGCTGCCAACACATATAGAAACACGGCGACAATAAAGAGTCCAACCCTGCGACAATCGCCCTTCAACGGGGAACACGCTGTGATCTGCACCACTGAGGCAACAACAGAGCAGAGGCGTTAGGCTTGGACGGCCATTAGACCTGGGCCGCTTCAAGGATGGCCCACCACCCCCTGGGAAGCCCTCTGCTGGGCTCGCAAACTTCCAGGGCACGCAGTGCATCCAGAACACTGCAGACACGCACAGCTTCACCGCCCAAATTCAGAAATATCACAAGGACGCATAACTCGTCACCAACTAAAAGCGTCGTCCGAAGCAAGCACCAAGACTCGTTTCCGTTCTTTCAGAAACCCATAACTCCAGAACTTTTTCTTAAGTTTTATATGGCGCGAACTCGACCCAAAGGTATGAGGGCGCTTTACAGGAGCACCGCTTACAATACACAAAGACGCATTAAATTTAGT
Source organism: Calotriton arnoldi (assembly GCA_963921515.1). Classification (NCBI taxonomy): domain Eukaryota; kingdom Metazoa; phylum Chordata; class Amphibia; order Caudata; family Salamandridae; genus Calotriton; species Calotriton arnoldi. The sequence goes on along the minus strand of CAWUFW010011905.1, from coordinate 115,174 downwards.
TTTTTTTAAATCACAGGATGTTGAGCCCACGCTCGAACCTGCTTCCCTGGCTCCAAGGTCGGCAGCCGTAGCCTTACGCCAGAACGTCGCCCCATGCAAAGATAAGTGACCCCGACGTGATTTGAAAGCAAATGCACACAAATAATGGAAGAAGTAATCTCTCGCAAATCAGGCTCAACACTCGCGTGCACCTCATTGCTTATCGAGCTCTTACCTTGCCTCTGCTGCTGTCCTGCACCGCCCGGTTCATCGCTGGCGCCGAGACCCTCTTCCTCTTCCACCGTTGCCTGGGGAGCTGGGGGTCATGCCCGCGTCTCTCGACCTCGAGCCTCCGGTCCCCTCTGCCTCAGCCTTCCATGTTCCGGCGGGGCTGTGCTATCCTCCGGTAGCTGGGTTCCATGCTCTCTGCTCGTCTCCTCTCATGGTAACTGGGTTCCTTGATCTCTGCTGCTGGCCAGGGTCACTCTGCACTATTCCATGGGTCGCGACGGTGCCTCGCCCGGCAAGACGGTAGACACGGTTGATACTTTGCAGGGCCGCAGCAGGGACATCTTCGAAATTTTAGGCGCCGCTCCCCCAGCTCCACGATGTAGAAGTGAGTTGCACTAGGGGGGAGCGTCGCCTTATATCCCCCCTTCCTCTTTTCGGCTGTGGTACTGGGAAGGGGGGAGGGGGTGCCCCTGATTGGGGGATCCAAACCCTCACCTGGCCCTCCTCATTGGTCCCGTGACCTGGCACCACTCAGGCGCGAGTTTGCCACGCGGGTAGCGCTCCCCACTATGCCTCAGGGCGCTTCCCGGCGGTGCAAACCAGTTCCTTGTTGGGCTCTGGCGGCCATTATGGCGCCAGCCCTCCAGGCCCCCCTTGGGGGGCGGCCCCTGCTAGAGCTGTCCGCAGTCTGGAATTGTACTACAGCCGAGTCCTGTTTCTCTTTGTGGTTAATAAAGGTGATGCACTGAATGTGTTGAGCCCAAGCTATAAAGGATCAGTACATTTGTGACAGAAACAATCATGCCACCTCTTGCTTAGGGATGTTTGAACAAGCAAAGAATGACAACTCAAAACATCACAAATATTTTTTTAAACTTCATGTGCTCCATGATGCGTCAAGCACATGACGTTTAAAAGACCAGGGGTCTTTAAAACTTGCTGTTCCCATAATGCCAAAATCCCACCCCATCCAAGGCGACACTGCTGACTGTTGCTGATGATCCACACAATTACCTTGACACAGAATGTCTCACCAACAGGACACAAACAAATTGGCCACCAGAATCGGACGAGTTCCGCTTCACTTCAGGTGAAGTCAGGCAAGTTAGGAAACGCCACTCTCCTTTGCTGAGGAAAGGTTTCCTGACTTTGCCAGACAACAAGGTTAGTGCAAAAACTTTGCTCACCCCTTTTCTTCTTCCAATAAATAATTACTTGACACCAGCCGGAATGACTTTTGGAGTATGACAGTTGACTGTTTTGACGGTGATTTAGAGTGATGTCTCTTTGAAGGAGTATCTACCGAAATTTGACAAGCTTTAATAGAAGCTTGCTCAGCGCCATAGAGCGTGTTAAGCGCATGTTCAGAATTCAGATATAAGTTTGTGAAGCACTTCTTGCAAGGCCCTTTATAACATTAGACACTTCCTCCCTACTGAGGTGGTCCTCTTGTTCCTAATTTTGCCTTTCTGGACAATGCACTGCAGTTCATTTCATTGGAGTTTCTACTATGAAGGCTTGCTACATACAAAGACTTTAAAGATAACTTAATTAATTTCAAGGTCGGCAATGGTGCATAATTCAATTGTAGTTTTCAGGCAAAATTTGAATTGTTTTTTTAGGCAAAGTTACTACTGTTGTGTTCTTTATCTTGGAGGGAGATGCCTAGGAGGGTCAAATCACTGATCAATGCTCACCAGTCTCTTTACTCATTCCAGTGAAGGAACTTGACCAGTTTGCAGGGCAACAATGCAGCTTTAGTCTGGCCGAGCTAAGGAAAGATTGAAGGTGTCATATGTCAAGTAAGTAGAAATTCAGGATTCTTTCTAGTTGAATAAAAACAATAACCACATTGGTGAATTCAAAGTGTCATCCATCTGGACAAGAAAGTAACATAACTGGCTTTCCCACCAAAACTGTCCTTAAAAGAAGAAGCCAAGCAAGAGGACTTTATTTCCCACCACCCATCAGCACAAGAAGTGACATTACTGGATCTCTCATCATCCACCTGCCCAGGAAGGGACATCACTGAATTTCCCATCATACATCTGGACAAGAAGTGACATTACGGATTTTCCCGCCAAAACCGTCTTTAAAAGAAGAAGCCGAGCAAGAGGGCTTTATTTCCCACAACCCATCAGCACAGGAAGTGACATTACTGGATCTCTCATCACCCACCTGTTACAGGAAGGGACATCTCTGAATTCCCCATCATACATCTAAACAAGAAGTGGCATTACTGTTTTCCCACCAAAACTGTCTTTAAAAGAAGCCAAGCAAGAGCACTTCATTTCCCATCACCCATCAGCACAGCAAATGACATCATGGCACCCGGGGCTCGCCCTCCCTTCTAGGATCTACTTAATGACAGCTACAACACGGGCGCACGCAGCGTGCACTTCGTTGATGTGCCTAAGGTGCACCAAAAGCAAGCCCATCTACACCCATCCGCACCTAGACAGTGGCCAGCGCCAGGAAGCCTGATCCGATCATCTCCCAGCGATACTCTGCAGCACTCCTTAGGTCACTAGACCCCAGGCGCTGTTTCCCCAACTGCTGCCATGCTGCACCTCACACCGCAGTCGGAGCTTTCACCTGTGCTCACTGCCAGTTCTCCAGCAGTCACCCACCCCCATCCCCCACACAAATACTAACAACGCACTCAACACCCCCTTCCAACACACACACACCACACAAGAACCAACAACAGCTACACTCCCACCCTACACCAAACACCACAGCAAACCCTCACTTCAACACCTGCTCTCATGCATGCTTCTCAACACACGATCACTCAGCAAACACACAATCGAAATATGGGACCTTCTGAGCAATGAAGCCCCGACATCCTCTTTATCAATCAATCAATCAGGGAATTTTAATGCGTGCTACTCATCCGTGAGGATCTCAAGGCACTGGGGGGGGGGTGCAGCTCCGGGTCAGCCGAAAAGCCAGGTCTAGAGGTTCTTTCTGAAGGTTTGCAGAGTAGGGGAGCATCTGATGTTGACTGGGAGCTCATTCCAGGCCTTGGCTGTGATGTAGGAGAAGGCTCTTCCACCTGCTCTGGTTCTGAGGATGTGCCGGGTTTGTGCTAGGGCGAGGTCGGCGGAGCAGAGGTTTTATTTGGGTACTTGGAAAGAGACTCTTTCGTTGAGGTATTTGGGTCTGATGTGGAGGGATTTGTAGGCATGGGTGAGGAGCTTGAAGGTTACTCTCTTCTCGACGGGAGCCCGTGGAGGTCTTGCAGGTGTTGGGTCATGTGCTCGCATTGTGGGGTGTCGAGGACGAGTCTGGCCGTGGTGTTCTGGATGGTCTGGAGTTTGTGTAGCAGGGATGTTGATTCCGGCATAAAGGGCGTTTCCGTAGTCCAGTCTGCTAGTTATGAGTGCGTGGGTGATGGTCTTTCTGGCTTCGGGGGGGATCCATTTGAAGGTCCTGCGGAGGATGCAGAGGGAGTTGAAGCAAGTGGAGGCGACAGCGTTGATCTGGCGAGTCATGGTGAGGGAGGAGTTGAGAATGATGCTGAGGTTTCGGGCATGGTCCGTGGGGGTAGGTGGGTTTCCGAGGGCAGAGGGCCACCAGGTGTTATCCCAGGTGGTGAGGGAGGGTCCGAGGACGAAGACCTCTGTCTTCTCTGAGTTGAGCTTTAGGCAGCTGCTGCTCATCCAGGCTGTGACGTCTTTCATTCCTTCCTGGAAGCTGAGTCTGGTGCCTCCGGGGTTCTTTGTGATGGAGAGGATGAGCTGGGTGTCGTCGGCGTAGGATACTATGCTGAGTCCATGCTGTCTGACGATGGCAGCGAGGGGGGCCATGTAGATGTTGAAAAGCGTGGGGCTGAGGATGATCCTTGGGGTACTCCGCAGTTGACCTCTGTGGTTTGGAGAAGGAAGGGTGGGAGTCTTATCCTTTGAGTTCTGCCGGTGAGAAAGGAGCGGATCCAGTCGAGGGCGGTTCCCCATATGCCGGCGTCGTGGAGTCTGGCTGCGCGACTGCGGTGGGAGACGGTGTCAAAGGATGCGGAGAGGTCAAGCAGGATGAGGGCCGCGGTGTGGCCCTGGTCGAGGAGCGTGTGGATGTCGTCGGTGGCAGCGAGGAGGGTGGTCTCACTGCTCTGGTTACTGCAGGAGCCGGACTGGGAAGATTCGAGGATGGCGTTCTCTTCGATGAAGGTCGTCAGCTGGGCGCTGACAATTTTCTCAGTGACCTTGGCTGTGAAGGGCTGCGAAGGGAAGGAGAGAGATGGGATGGTAGTTTTTCAGGTCCGTCGTGTCTGCCGAAGGTTTCTTGAGGAGGGGCTTGACCTCTGCCTGTTTCCAGTTATCGGGGAAGAAGCCGGATTCGAAGCTAGCATTGATGATGCGGCGTATCTCGGGTGCTATGGCGGCAGCACTGTGGAAGATGTGTGGCAAGCAGGGGTCTGTGGGGGCTCCTGAGTGGGTGCTCTTCATGGTCGTGGTGGTATCTTCGGTGGTGACCGGTGTCCAGGTGGTGATGGTAGGCTGGCTGACATCGCTGGAGGGAAGGGTGGTTTCTGGAGTCTGTTCACTGAAGTTGTCATAGAGGGCCTTGATTTTCAGGTGGAAGTAGGAGCCGAGCTAGTTGCAGAGGTTCTGGGAGGGTGTGCATCCGTGGCTTCGCTGGGGGGTTTGGTAAATTGCTGGATGGTGTTGAAGAGTTCCTTTGAGTTGCTGGAGTTGGTGAGGATTTTGTTCTGGATGAAGGTCCTCTTGGTGGATCTTATGAGTTGGTGGTATTCTGTCATGGCATTCTTGTAAGTGGTCTGCTCTTCGGTGGTTTTGCTGTTTCTCCATCGTTTTTTGAGCCGTCTGCAGGAGCGTCTAGCTTCTTGGAGGTCAGTGGTGAACCAGGTAGCCTTCAGGGGGCATTGTCTGTCTGGGTTGCAGAGGGGGAGCGAGCTTGTCTGCGCAGCTGGTGATCCAGTGGTGTAGTTCTTTGGCTGCATAGTTGGCGTTGGACGAGGCGGAGGGGGGATCGTGGATGAGGGTGGAATTGAGGTGCTCTTCTGTGACCTTACTCCAATTCCTTAGTGGCGGGCACGGAGCGGAGTGGGCTTGTGAGCGGTGGTGGTGTTGAAGGAGAAGTGTACGCAGTGGTGGTCTGTCCAGAGGGGCTGCGAGGTGTGCCTGAAGCGGATGTTGGTCCCTCCTGTGATGATGGGGTCGAGGGTGTGTCCTGCCTTATGGGTGGGGGTGGTGACAAACTGCTTCAGTCCGAGGTTGGCGAGGTTATCCAGGAGGGCAGTGGAGTTGGGGTCGCTGCGGTTGTCAAGGTGAAAGTTCAGGTCTCCGATGAATATGTAGTCCGTGGAGGCGATGGCATGGGGTGCGATGAGATCTGCAATGGTAGTGGTGAAAGAAGCGTGAGGCCCAGGGGGTCAGTAGGCGAGGGTGCCACGAAGAGTGGTTCTAGGGCTAGTCTGGAACTGGAAGTGAAGGTGTTCGGTGGTGGAGGAGGAGTCGCTCGTGCTGGAGGTGGAGATTCGGAGGGAGCTCTTGTGTGCGATGGCATGTCCTCCTCCTGGGCGGTGGGGCCTTGGTCTGGATCTTGTATCCGTTGGCAATGGCAGTGGCGATGTCAGGGGTAGAGGAGGCATTGGGCCAGGTTTCCGTGAAGAAGGCAAACTCTGGCGAGAGGGTGTTGAGGAGGTCCCAGATCTCTACGGCATCTCTGTGCAGGGAGCGCACGTTGAGGATGATGCACTTCAGGGCTTCGGTGGTGCGGGCGTCCGGCGTGGTTGCGGCGGTCGTGGGGGGCTGTGGATGGTGAAGGATTGTCAGCAGTGTCGGCAGGAGAACTGGCCATGGGTGGTGTTCGGCGTAGACAGCTGGCAGTTGTTGTTCCTTCCAAGGTTAAGTGCGAGGAGGGTAGCGGAGTCGTAGTGGTGTGGGGGCGGAGGTCCAGGGTCCCTGGCGCTGGTCGCGGACGGGTCACAGATGGGTGCAGATGGGCTTGCCTTTGGCACTCCTTTGGCATGCCAGTGGCGGGCCCGCTGCACAGGGATGGGGAGGGAAGCACAGCTATGAGGTGGGAGCGGGCGGGAAATGGCAGGGGGGAGGGGCTGCGGGGGCAGCAGTGGCGGGAAAAAGGGCGGCGAAGTGGGCACAGAGGAAAAGTGGCAACAGGCAATTAACAACTAGAGAATAACAGAACTAGAAGTAAAAGGCACAATACAAAAAGGCACAATACAAAAGAATAACAGAACTAGAAGTAAAAAAGGCACAATACAAAAAGGCACGATACCAAGAAGCAGACCGGCGGAGAGCGAACTCGAACCCTGCCTACACAGGGCTGCGGCACAACAGCAGCTGCGGCACAACAGCGGAGCTGCTGGGGGAGAGAGCAGGTCTCTGACCAGGAGGTCAGAGGTCTTGCTTCACCACCCTCGCAGCGGCCACCATTAAATAGTGGAGGGGGAGGGAAGCACAGCTGGGAGGCACGAGCGGGAAACGGCAGGGGGGAGGGGCCGCGGGGGCAGCAGCGGCTTGAAAAAGAACGACGAAGTGGGCACGGAGGAAAAGTGGCAACAGGCAATGGACAACTAGAGAATAACAGAACTAGAAGTAAAAGGCACAATACAAAAGAATTACAGAACTAGAAGTAAAAAAGGCACAATACAAAAAGGCACAATACAAAGGAATAACAGAACTAGAAGTAAAAAAGGCACAATACAAAAAGGCACAACACAAAAAGGCATGAAACCAAGAAGCAGACCGGCGGAGAGCGGACTCGTACCCTGCCTACACAGGGCAGCAGCGGCACAACAGCGGAGCTGCTGGGGGAGAGAGCAGGTCTCTGACCAGGAGGTCAGAGGTCTTGCTCCGCCACCCTCGCAGTGGCTGCCATTAAATAGGGGAGGGAAGCGCAGCTGGGAGGCGGGAGCAGGAAACGGCAGGGGGAGGGGCCACGGGGGGCGTCAAGAAAAGGGCGGCGAAGTGGGCACGGAGGAAAAGTGGCAACAGGCAATAGACAACTAGAGAATAACAGAACTAGAAGTAAAAGGCACACTTCAAAAAGGCAAAATACAAAAGAATAACAGAACTAGAAGTAAAAAAGGCACAATACAAAAAGGCACCATACCAAGAAGCAGACCGGCGGAGAGTGGACTCGAACCCTGCCTACACAGGGCAGCAGCACAACAGCAGCAGTGGCACAACAGCGGAGCTGCTGGAGGAGAGGGCAGGTCTCTGACCATGTGGTCAGAGGTCTTGCTCCACCACTATCAAAGAGACTTGGCTCAACCCCTCATCGGCTTCCAACATCTCTACGGCAATCCCAGTGTTGGGAAAATATATATATATATATATATCCATATGTATGTACTACATAGATAACATAGTTAGTTCCAATTCTCACCCGCACAGTCTCAACCTACTGAGCTATCCCACTTATCCCTGCATGAGCTGCCTGGAGCTAACAGCTAGGTCCTCCATGGCACACCAGCCCCTGCTTCACAGATCGTATTCCAACCCTGGACAAAGGCTCCCACTTTGGCCTTGTCGGACAGCTCCCCTTAGAGGTCTCCATGTCTTTCCTGTCTCCCACGTTAGTTTAGTCAGCACATTTCACACGCATGGAAATAGCTTCTTTCAGTGTCCTGCACTGTACACCTGCCTTCTGTTCGTTTTATGCTTCTCCTGCACTTCTATTTTCTATATGGTTGCCCATAGTTGGCACTGGGCATTCTGTCCATGTTATGCTTCTGCTGCATTTCTATTTACTATATATCCGCCCATATTTGTCACTGTGCCTTTCTTTGGTTTATGCTGGTGCTGCATTTCTGGACTGTATATCAACACCACACCCTAGTCACTCAAGGCAGAAGGAGCCTGTTTGGAAGGCGTGAACGGGGTGTGGTGTACGTCTGCCCTTCTCCCTTGGCTATCCAACAAACATTGGTACCTAGACATGCATTTCTTCTGTTCCTGTGCCCGTGATGTCTTCCTTTCATCGCTCTTGGGAGGTTTCCCTTACACCTAGCTGGCTACACGGTCGCTTGACAGGACCGCCTTCACAAGCCATCCATCAAATGTGCAATATACACAGAGAATGCCACCCCATTCATTGAACACCTAGCCTCATCTGCAAATCTCTGAAAAATTCCCTCTGAACGGAACCCTTGCCTACTGACCACCCGGACCACAAGCCACCTTTACTAACCGCATCACTGACTTTGTCACAGAATTAATAGACACCACAGGACACACAGTGGACCCATCTTCACCACAAGCAACAGCATCAAATACAACTCCACCTCACAGCTCACATGGACCGACCACTCCATCATCCACTTCCAAATCAACACACCTCAAGTCAACACCCCTAACAGGTTCAGCACTCCAAGCTGCAGCTGGAGGCAAAATCACAAAAGCAGACTGGCTCAGTGCCCTCAGCACTGATCAGCCTAGCCCCACAGACAACCTAGATAAGGACATCAACAACTTCAACAACTGGATCAAGAACAGCGTGGGACACAGACTCCCTTGCACCCATCAAACCCAACAAGCATAGTAGATCAAACAAGTAGGCCATTTGGTACACAGAAGGCCTCTGAGACACCAAACAACACTGTAAACAGCTAGAAAGGAAATGGAGAGCCAGCAATAACACCACTGACAGAACTATCTACAATGCTGCACTCAGACGCTAACACCAGCACCAGCAAATTAGAGACACCAAGAAAAAAGCTTAAGTGGACCACATCAAAGGAAGCTCCAACAGCTGCAAGGAGATCTTCTTGATTGTCAAGGATTTTACCATACCCTCAGCCACTGTCAACAACATTCCAATTGTATTTGCAGAGAACAAAAAACAAGAAACTATACAAACCTGGCTCAATGGCATGAGCATTGATGACTTCAAACCCCAACTTTCACTGAATAAATCTCAGACAACCTATCCAACTTCTTCCGCAGCAAAATCACAAACATCTACAGCAACTTCGCACACAAACCCAACCCCATAGAACTCATTGTTAATCTACCCACCGCAACCCAAGATGGCCACCTGACCGAATGGACAACCCTCACCAGAAATGGCACAGCGGGAATTAATCAGGGACCCCAACAGACCCATGCCCACCGCATCTACAACCTGGGACCATAGCCAGTCATCACCACCCTGACCCACATCATCAACACCTCCATCACGTCCACCAATTTCCCAGATGAATGGAAACTTGCAGAAATCAACGCCCTCCTTAAGAAGCCCACAATCGACCTGAATCAACTGAGTAACTTCCGGCCCATCTCCCTGTTTCCCTATCCAGCCAAAGTGATTGAGAAGGTCATTAACCAGCAACTCACAACCTACCTCAAACTTCACCATCTTCTAGACAATACACAATCAGGATTCAGAACGAATTACAGCACCATAACAGCACTCCTCATGGCCACCAATGACACTGGAAACATCCTGTACTGAGGAGAAGCAGCGGCCCTCATCCTATTCAACCTCTCTACGGCCTTCAACACTGTCTCCCAAAACACGCTTATCAGAAGATTCCACGAGATTGGCATACAAGGATCAACTCTCAATGGATCTTTTCCTTCCTCATGGGTAGAATCCAAAGGGTCAGGCTACCACCCTTCAGATCAAAGACCAAGAAACTGATATGTGGTGTCCCACAGGGATCATCCCTCAGCCCCACTCTTTTCAACATTTACATAACACTGCTCACCAACATCATATGATCACATGACATCATCTTTATCTCCTACACTGATGACATCCAACTCATCCGCTCCCTGACGAACAAGACAAACACCAGCAGAACCAAGTTTACCAACTGCATGACCATGGTAGCAGACTGGATGCGAACCAACTGCCTGAAGCTTAACTTCGACAAGGCGAACATACTTGTCTTTGGCAACAAGACCTTCCCATGGGATTCCACTTGGTGGTTGTCGGAGCTAGGACCAATACCCATGCCCACAGACCATGCAAGAAATCTAGGAATCATTCTAAATAACAAGCTCAACATGATGGCTCAAGTCAACACAGGATGCACCTCCTGATTCGGCATCCTACGCATGCTGCAAAAGATTTTCTAATGGTTGCCTCAGCTTATCAGACCGACCATTACACAAGGACTCATCACCAGCAGGCTGGACTACGGCAACACTCTCTATGCCAGAATCTCCAAACAACTCCTACACAGACTCTAGACCATCCAGAATACAGCCACAAACTCGTACTTGACCTCCCACGCCGCACCCACATCACACCGCACCTCAGGAAGCTTCATTGGCTCCCCATTCACAAGCATAACCAATTCAAACTTCTTACACACACATACAAAGCCCTACACAGCACAGGGCCAGAATACCTGAGGGCCCACCACGATCTGCCTCACTCTCATTCACAAACACTCCCTGCATCCACAAAAGCAAACCTGGAGGTTGCTCATTCTCCTACATCCCACCCAAGACATAGAATGACCTCTCTCAACATATCAGAGCCCCCCCCTCACCTTTTGAGTTCCGCAAGAAGCTGAAGACCAGGCTCTTCATATAGGCACCTTGGCACCACACACCCACACACCTTGCCCAAGGGCGTGGATATCCTCTTGGGTGATTAGTGTGCTATACAAGCTAACATAACATAACATGCAGTCCCATGTTTTAGAAATTCTATAGCTTTTTGAGTGATATCCCATGCATGGTCAGACATTTTAATGCATTTGCTCAAGTGCTGTTTTTCAAAATATCTCAAGTTGACTATTAATATTCATATTGTCTCTGCATATTTTCAACATATAAGCTAATTAAGTGCATCATTACAGCATATATATTTTTAATATGTTGAATATTATGATATTAATATTATTTCTTCCTTCCACATAAGATCCTTGTGATAACATGAATTCTGTTTTAGATCATTCTTAAGCCACTTGCATGGGAATTTCATTTTTTGCCAGATAACAGAAATGCTTCTCACCTGTATATGGTGTGCTTTTCTTTCTAAAGTACAGTACATCCTTCAAAGACTTCTCTATAGACATCATAATTGTGAACTTATCTCTCATCCTATCAACTCCACTTCCGACGCCAACGACCTGCAAAACAACTTCAACGCTTTTTTGGGAAACTATGTGAGCATCCACGCCCCAAATAAAACACGAAACTGCAAGCCAAAGCAGTCATCAAATAATAAATGATCATTCTTCTGACAAGAAAAAAATGGTAGAAAAATAGAACTCTTGTTCTGATACAGAAGTACCTCCATGCAACACGCAGACACTTCATCACAACAGCTAAAGCAAAGTACTATACTAACAACATCAATGATGCCACCAACAGAAGCAGAATGCTTTTTAAGACAATCAAGCAATGCATCAGCCCCTTGTCAAGCCCACCTATTCCTCATTTCACAGAAAAATCCAATGCCATCAACCTCTTCTTCAGTGAACACATACAGAAGCTCCAACAGTAAAGAGACACCAAGCCTGCTTCATCTCTTGCAACCAACCCTTCCCATAGATTTCCGCAGTGGTCATTCTTCAAACTCCTATTTTAATAGGATCTTACTGACAATCTCAACTCAATCAAAAGCCACTTCCTTTGAAGATGATGTGTTACTCTCATCCTTCATCAGAGCTCTCACCGGGGAAGCTCTCTCACCCCTATTCACCATTATCAATGCCTCCCTTCTCTCAAAGGCATCTGCCAAGAAGGTCTCAAGAGAGGCCTGATCCTCTCACTCCTAATGAAACCTACACTAGAACCATGATGAACTGCCAGCCCATCACTCACCTACCACTTATCAGCAAGATCACTGAAAAAGCAATCTATGTTCAACTCCACAATCACATTGATGATAACTATCTCCTGCACAACAATCTGTGTGTCTTCAAATAATGCTGCAATATTGAGCCCACTACCTTACACATTGATACAATGCCCTCCTGACCATAGATGAAGATGACCCCTGCCTCCTGAAAATGCTGGACCTCTCAGCTTCACCTGGCATAATTGACTATCCCATCCTTATGCCCACTCTGGAGTCTTGAATGGGATTCACTGCAGTGTCCTTCAATGGTTCTCCTCCTACCTTTTCAACTGACACCAGTTTGTTCACATGGGCATCCTCAAGTCCCAAATGATCCCTATCATATGTGGAGTCTCCCACGGCTCCATAGTGGCCCCTGCAATCTTCATCCTATACATGGAGCAGCTGGGTGCTGTACTCACAGATACCAGCATCAAGAATCACCAATATCTCAATGATACACAACTCTATCCCAAAGTCTCCTCTGCTTTAGAAATCCAATGCCTCAAACACAGTCTGCACATCATCCAGACTGTATTTTCAATGCCTACCTGAAGCTCAACCCATCCAAGACAAAATACATTTTATTTGCCGAGAACAAAAAACAAAATACCATACAAACCTGGCTCAATGACATTGATGAGTTCAAACCCCAACTTTCACTGAATAATAAGCCACATGGATTCACCTCGACACCAGCTCCAGGAACACACTGCCAACAAACAAAGATGGACTGGTACCAACTCTCTTTTGTAAAGAAAATGAAACCAGTTCTTCCAGACAGCAACTTCAGAAGTGCTGTTCAATCCCTCGACCTGGATGGTGGTAATGCCCCACCCCATGGCCGCCCAGACTCCACACTGGCACCCCTGAAACAGGTGGGTCCATTCTATTTGAAGACGGAGCACGGTCCCCCGTATATTAAAAGGATTATTTCTCATTGGTCGCCAAGGATGTTTTTGTGAAGCATTGCCGCTTCAGTAGACGAATCGTGTATACTCCTCGATCTGTACATTCTTTCTAACGATTGGATCGGTCTCTCCATATGTCCACATTTTTCTATCTGGATTTGCCAAAGCTTTTTCTCAGAAGGCTCTTCACTTCATGCCTGGCCTTTTGACTTCATTTCTTACCTCAGGAACATCTTTACCGTACGGCCATTGTGCCGATGGTGAAAATGTGCTCGAAGGTTGATATTACAGACTTTTTTTAAGGAAACAGATGTGAGCTCCCTGCACCATTGAATTGACTAGAGTGGATGGCTCCTGCCACAATACATGTATTTCACATAGCGCCCTGATGAAGGTTGCAGCATCCATCTAAGTCTGTTTTATTTACTGAAACGGCATTGGTGCAACTCTCCTCTGTTACTTTTTTTTTTTACTGTTATTATTATCTTCAGTGTCAATTGACATATGTACTGTTTTTCAAACACAAAAACAAAAATTGATTTATATGTATATTTATGTTTATTGGTGTCAGTTGAATATCGGCCAAGTGATTTGATATTGGAACATCCCTGTTTTTAATGTCTGGAATGTATGGTTTTCCTAGCACGAGTGGGTATGAGTGTTTTGAAATCTGAGGATATGGTTGTGTTTCTTTGGTTCGGATTTTGAGCTTTTAGGGAGCTCACACAATAGTTGTATATTTTTGTGAATATTGATCAATGTAAAGTACCAGTATAATATATAATTGATAATAAAATATGAACAGAACTGGTCTGACTTCTAACTCTAAATATTTAAGGAATTTTTCTTGTTTCACATTTTTAGGAGAAGCTAATGTTGTGTGTTACTGTAAACCCCTGAAGGGCATCCCACACGCCGCAGCAAGTCTCACCCAGAGCCTGAAGAAATATGGTCACATTATCCCAATCCTGATGGAACACCATTGGCTACATAATCTTCAAAACCAGCTGCATCATTTACAAAGTCATCAGGCCCAGTAGCCCCTCTTATCTTGCAGACAAGCTTACCATCTCTGGTGTCTTGGCACACCCTCAGCCAAGACACCATCAGACTACAAACTAAAAAGTGCAAAAATGTGAAAAAGTCAAAAGAAGGCAGAAGGCCTTTTCCATCTAGGCAACCAGGATCTGGAACAGCATCCCCACATCCATTAGGAATCCTCCCGAGCACGAGCTTCACTCTAATTGGCTGCCAACACTCCAAACCAGGAAATGTTGGCAGCCATCTTGTGACTCGGTAACCGAGTCACAAGAAAAGAGTGGAAAAAAGGTTGAAAAACAAGAAAAGGGGGCAGGGTAGAAACATCCTGACCCCCTAGGCCTGCTCAGGGGGTCCCACAAGGACCCCCAGGGCCCCAAAAAAGCATTTTTGTTTTTTAGAAACGGCAGAATTCGCGTTGGGGTCGCGAATCCTGCCGTGAAAATAAAAAAAAATGAAGCGCGGACTCCGGCGCTTCGTTTTCGAAAAGCCCCCAGGTGGGCCAGGTCCCGGGGGCAATCAGTGATTAATTTGTGGGGGCCAGCAGGGGCCCCCGCAGCCCCGGGACCTCCACCTCCCCGGGGCTTATTAATTTGAATGCGGGGGGCACGTGGCCCCCCGCAGCCCCGGGGACCGCCACCTCCCTGGGGCTTTGTTTATAAAGGCGTGCGGGGGGCCCAACCCCCCCACGCTGCCACGGGGACCGCCACCTCCCCGGTGCATTCAAATTTAAAAGGAGGGGGGCCTCGCTGGCCCCCCCAAGCCCCGGGGACCGCCACCTGCCCGGGGCTGAAATTAAAAATAAAAGTGTGTGGGGGGGGCTCCTGCCCCTCCCCACACTGCTCCGGGGACCACCACCTCCCCAGGGCATTAAATATTTAAATACGGGGGTCCGTTGTGGACCCCCAACCCGGGGACCACCACCTCCCCGGGGCTATGCAAATGGATGGAGGGGGCCGCGCGGCCCCCCTCCTGGAGCCCTCAATGGCCCTGGGGACCGCCACCCCCCAGGGCCGGCTCCTGCAATGTCCTGGGGTGCCCACCTCCGGGACATTGCTGTTTGCTATGGCAGGGCGGGAGCACGGCTCCCGCCCTGCCATAGCAAACTCTGCTTTGCTTCATTGAAGCGAGAGCAGGGAAACCTGCTCTCGCTTCAATGAACCAAAGCAGGATTGCTTTTGAGCAAGGAGAGCTGCATGTCAGCAGCTCCCCTTGCTCAAAAGCAATGCCGGCTCCCACAGGAGGCGGGGAGCCGGCGGGAGCGTGGGGGCATTGGGGCTCCCCCCACGGTCCCAATCACAGAGGCCAGGCCCGGGGGATGGGGTCCCCGGGGCCAGAATTGGCCTGGGAGGGGGGCCACGCGGCCCCCTCCCCAATAATTATTTAAAAAAAATAAAAATAAGGTAAGGCCGGCCCCGGAGGATGGGGTCCCCGAGGCTATAATTGGCCTTAGGAGGGGGCCACGTGGCCCCCCTCCAAATACAAATAATAAAATAAATGAAATTCTGGCCATGCCCCGGGGAATGGGGTCCCCGGGGCCTAAATTGGCCTCAGGAGGGGGCAAAGCGGGCCCCTTCCTGATTTCTTTTTTAAAAATGTTGATAAAAAGGGGTCAGGCCCTGGGGGATGGGGTCCCCAGGGCCCCAAATATTGCAAAAGAAAGGGGGCCACACAGCACCCCTTCTAAAAAAATAAAATTTAAAAAAAAGCCGGCATCTCGCCGGAGGCCCCGCCCCCTTCCTGCAGCACTCTGCAAACACGCCCCCTGGTGCGCTCTAAGTTGGGGTATTAAGTCCCCTTCATTCCTGAGGGTCCCTGGGGGCCAACTAGCCCACCAGGTACCTCCAGTATGCGCCACAGAGCTGCGTTGTAGAGAGGTGGTCCGAGGCCACGCCCCTTTTTACACCACTCTGCAAACGCGCCTCTTGGCGCACTGGTGGTGGGGCGATGAGGTCCTCTTGCGTCCTGAGGACCTCAGGACACAAGTGGACTTCATCCCCCGAGCAGCAGTGCGCCAGGAGCTGCATTTGCAGAGTGGTGTAGAAAGGGGGCATGGCCTCGGATCACCTCTCTGCAACTCAGCTCTGTGGCGCATACTGGAGGTACCTGGTGGGCTAGTTGGCCCCCAGGGACCCTCAGGAATGAAGGGGACTTAATACCCCAACTTAGAACGCGCCAGGAGGCGCGTTTGCAGATTGGTGGGGAAAGGAGGCATGGCCTTTGTCCACCTCTCAGCAATCCCACTGTGTGGGGCTTACTGGAGGTAAGACGTAGGCTAGTTGGCCCCTAAAGGACCCCCAGCAGCGAAGGGGACTTCAATCCCCATCCAAGAGCGTGCCAGGGAGCGTGTTTGCAGAGTGGTGGGCAAAGGGGGCGTGGCCTGCTATGAGAACTTAGCAATCCTGCTGTGTGGGACTTACTGGAGGTAATAGAAGGGGTAGTTGGCCATCAAGGATGTCCTTGGGGGCCAACTACCCCTCCTGTTACCTGCAGTAAATCCCACACAGTGGGATTGCTAAGACGTCTAAGGAGGACATGCCCCCCTTTCTCCAACACTCTGCAAACGTGCCTCCTGGCAGACTATGGGATGGGGGATGAAGTCCAATTTACTCCGGAGGGACTTTGGGGGCCAAGAAGCCCTCTTGGTACCTCGTCTAAGTCCTATGCAGCGGAATTCCTGAGCGCTGGTCGGAGGCCCAGCACCCTTTGTCCACCACTCTGCAAATGTGACTACTACTTAAAGAAGCGTCTTTCTGCACCTCTGACTTAGAGGTAGTTTTAATCCCCCTGCCCTATTATGTACTAGGGCCTTACAGAGGAGGTCATGCCAATCACAGTGGTACCCCAACGCATAGTGTTCCCTAGTGTATGTAGGTGTTTTCACTGTATTCTAAGTGTCTTTTAGCATAGCACTGGCTCTAAGCCTGGTTAGTCAGAGTCAGTTCCCACCAGTACCCGTCAGCAAAAAGTTGGGGGCACAGGATGACTTTGCAACAAGGCCTCTTTCTGCTGCTCTGTCGGTTCTTTGTGCACATCTCTTGCTTCTTTCTGCACCTTTCTTCGTCTTTCTGGACTTCTGTTGCCTTTTTCTGCAATTCTGTTGCTTCTTTCTGCGCCTTTCTTCCTCTTTCTGCACATGTCCTACCTCTGTAGGCATAGTTAGAAGTTAGCATTTAAAAAACCTTTGAAATTTACTGAAAAAACCACAAGTTTCAGGGACGTTATAGTTAGTTGGACATTTCACTCGTACAAAACCAGTGAAATTCGGACGTTATAGTTAGTTCAGCTAACTATAACTCGCGCCCCCGCAATGCACTGCTGATGACGTCACATATTACATCACTCATGACATCGTCAGTGACATCACTGATGACATCACTGATGACATCTCAAATGACATCACTGATGACATCATCCACGTGATAATTTGATGCATCTTCTCACACCCTAATATAACCATTGATACACCCACTCTAAATTACAGACTGCCATTCTCAAAACCATAGACACTCCAACACCAATAACTACATACCAACTCACTGATTCTTAGGTCTACACACCCATCCACTCACTCACCCATACAGTCACTCATACTTTCGGTCACTCATCAGTACAGGACTATCATATGCACCCATACACCTATATAGACACTCACACACTGCCACTTATCCATAGAGGTACTCACACACCTAGTCAGTCATGCAAAGAATTAATCACACTCCCATTTACTCACCTATACAGGTATACACACACCACCTCACTTACTCATACAGATACTAACACATACTTACGCTCTTATACAATCACTGATACAAGCATACACTCATCCATACAGCCACTCTCACAATCACTCACTCTCACTTATAATCATTTATATACTCCAACACTCACATATACTGCCTTTCACATATGTAGTTACTCACACATGTACCACTGAGACATCCATTCACTCACCAACACACCCATACACACACTCACCCACCCATACAGTCCATCACAGTCCATCACAGATGCACTCGTGAATCCATACACCCAGTGAATCACCCACTCACACATCTATGCACAGAGTCACACACACCCCACCCACACAAACACTCAGGCACCCATACAGATACTCAGACAACCAATCAATAACCAATATAGACACTCATGTAGCTATTCACCAACCCATGCAGCCGCTTACACACCAACAGACAGACTGATACAGACATTCACACAGTTTAGTCACTAACCCATGCATTCAGTAAAATACGTTTAATCACTCACTTATAGAGTCAGTCACGCACCTACTAAATCATCCATTCAGACACTCATACACCCACTCATTCTTCAATACACCTTGGCCTATATATATTAAACATATTTAAACTTTACGGAAACACACAGTCACTGGATGATGTCATCAGTGATGTCATTTGAGATGTCATCAGTGATGTCATCAGTGATGTCACTGACCATGTCATGAGTGATGTAATATGTGACGTCATCAGCAGTGCATTGCGGGGGCGCGAGTTATAGTTAGCTGAACTAACTATAACGTCCGAATTTCACTGGTTTTGTACGAGTGAAATGTCCAACTAACTATAACGTCCCTGAAACCTGTGGTTTTTTCAGTGAATATATATGGAATCTGGTTGGGAATATATATATATATATCTATATATACACACACACATACATCCATACATACAGATGTGAGAAGGGTGGTGGGTAGGAGTGGATGCTGCCTTCTGGGAATTCCTGGAACTCCTTCCATGTCTCTCAAATTATTCAGAGACATCTAAGACTTAGCCAAGGCCCACCACACATGCACATCAGGTGCAAGGGAATCCCTAAACTCTTTAATGCCAAGGAAGGGGGAAGTGATCCCCACCACAGCTGATGCAGGATAAATGTGTATTCCAAGGGAATATCAATGCCTCCGGAGGTTGGGATTTCACTTGAAGCAGAGAAGAGATCCAATGGATTCCCCATATCTGAGCACCCTCAAGTTCTGCAAAATTACCCTAACAGGACATCTGGTAGTACAAGAATTCAGGAGGGTGGTAGCCCAATAACCATGATAATTCCTTTTGTTGCCCCCACCCAAAAACCTTGTCCTACATTAGGGTTAAGATTGCAGATGACCACACTCAGGATTGTGGGAGGACATTAACTTGCACAGAGCCTATGCCGTTAAAATGTAAATAATGTCTGTTGTTTGTAAGGCCAATGGCAGGTATATTTTCCAACTACATGTTCTGTGCCAAAGCCAATCATTTCCTTGGGACTAAGCCACAGCAAAATAAGCTTTTGCAACATTTGGAATGGTACACTGGCCTGGCTCGTCTGTATTGTATAGGCAGGTAATCCAGTACGTAACCAACATGGAAATAAATGTTAATTTACAATTTCAAGCCTTGTATGCTTAGAGGTTTGCAGCCCAGATGGGGCGGTCAATACTTTTTTACATTTTACAATGAACACTAAGGGCCTAATTATGAGTTTGGTGGTCCATAGGACCGCCAAACTTGCGGAGGAGGTGCAGTAGTGAGTGGTCGGTGACCACTGAACCAGGGGTCCAAATGCCGTATTACAACTATGGAGGTCGGACCTCCAGAAGACCAATGCAACCACCAGGGATCCACTCGTCAGGGGTAGTAAGCGCTATATAAATGCAATTACAATACAATGCAATACAATGCAATCCCTGGCTGTGGTGCGGTGGTCTGAGGGCCGCAATATGCTTGTTGGTGCCCTGTGGCACCGCCAAGCATATTACAACTTTCCTCACCGCCAGTGGTCTCATGGAGGTTCCTCCTCCAATCAACACCTGGCAGTGAGGAAAGACCTCTTGCCCCTGTGCATGGGGGTGCATGCAGGGGGGCATAAGTTGTGCCCCCCTGTATTTTTGCACCCGCAGTTCCTGCACAGGAAGGAATGCACAACATGGTGCATTCCTAACCGTGCAGGAACGCACACTGGTGGTCCCGCAGCGGTGCAGTTTAAGGCTTACTATGAGCCTTAAGCTGCACCGCCGTGGGACCGCAACACTGCCTGCCCACCACACAACAAAAATACTCATAATCTGGCGGGTGGGCGGCGTTCGATTTTGGCTGTCCAGGAGTTGGCACTGGCATGGCAGCCCGCTCCTGGACGCCAAACTCTTAATTAGGCACTAAGGGGCTCATCCGCCATCATAGCGGTGATGGGACGGCCCGCCAGACGTGCGGCGGTCCCACCAGCCCAATTAGGATGCATGGGCCAGTATGGCGGGCGCATCCTGGCCTTTTAACATTGTGGGCGGTGCTGCTGGCTGCAGCACCGTTCGCAATGCCAAAATGTCACGATGTGCATTCCCATGCACAACGTGGCAGGCACCACGCGGTGCCTGCCACCTTGTGCATGGGAATGTAGGGGGGTACCATGGGTACCCCAGTGCACCTACACCCTCCCCCCACACTGAGGGGGCCTGCAACGGGCCCCCAAAACCAATCCCCGCTAGCCTTTCTATGGCGGCAGCGCTGCCATGGAAAGGCCTCTTCCAGGGCACATCATAATATGGTGGACGGTGCCTGCTAGGCTCCGCCACCATATTAGTGGCCCTTTTCCGTCTGCCAAGCAATCGGTTTGATTGCCTCCGGCAGAAAAGCAGCGGACGGACTTTGCGTCCGCCGCAATACCCACCGCCATCCTAATTTGGCGGTGGGGAAAATGCTCAGTGATGGCGGAAGGACCGCCACTGCCGGCCCGGCGGTGGCGGTCCTTCTGCCATCATAATGAGCCCCTTAGTGTGATTGGCTAGGTAGCCCTTTTTTTTATTTATTTTTATTTATATTGAATTAGGAATATAATAACATATTAAGGATTCAACTGTAAGCAGTATTAACCAAAGTAATAATTAATGACTGTCTGAAGCTAGATGAGGCAGGTAACATCCAGTGGTTGGAATATGTTAAAACACAACTCAGATTGATAGGGAGACAAGACCTTTTTAATAGCCCCTCAAGCATTATGGACCATACGAAAGCCATGGTCAAGAAGGAATGGATAGATTGCACGACGAGAAAAAGAGAGGAGGGGAGCACAGCAAACGATCAGTCAATGTATATGGTATGTTGGTAACAACCACAAATATTGTAACCGTATTTGCTCACTATCCCTAGTTTATATCGGTATTACCTAGCGAGATTTAGTTTCAATATGTCACACTTACTGGTCGCTTACCCCTCGACAGCCAGCTGTGACCAGGACCTCACAGTGCGCCCATGCTATTCGGCCTCTGCGCAATCGCAGCTGCATTTTTTCTTTTTTTGTAGCTTGTACAACAAAAACAGGAAGGTATTACTTGCCCCTTTGCTTAGGAGCTTAAACATCAAACAATGCACTGTTGTATCTACAACTATTACTGACAGACATGGTCTGTGACACAGTATATAGGTATATTGCATCCTCCGTTAAATTACGGAAGATTGTGGGCAAATAACCATCTCCACGCCTACGCTTCGGCCTGCTACCTAAGAACTGCTTGGTCCAACTTGCATATATTTATAAAGTTCCTTTGACAGCATCACAACCAAAAAACGGAGGGTTAGCAAGAGCTCAGGCTCAAGGGAGTATCCTCCTAAGCCTAGTGTACGAGAGGGGATTTTTCCTAGTTCAGAATACTTTTCATATGACTGGTATTCTGATTTATCGTATAATCCCATTAACCCCTTGCATGCGCGGCCGATTTTCGCCCTGTGCGGGGCGTTTCATTAAGCGGGCGGGTTCATGACGAGCTCAGCTCGTCATGCGCACACGAGCACTGCGCAGCATGACGAGCTGAGCTCGTCATGAGCATGGAAGGGGTTAACATCGGTGTGCCCACATGGTATCATTATTGCACATGCTTTTTATTATATTATGTTTCGCACTCATAGTTTTATGAATTTAAAATTGTGGCTTTATCATGTCTCTGACTGAACCCAAATTGTTTTAGAGTCTCTTAGGGGCATATTAGCAAGACCGGCGATAAAATTATCGCCGTTTTAGCGGCAGGAAACTGCCGCTAAAACGGCGATAATGGGCTTGCTAATATGCGTTATAGAATTCAATAGAAGCCCAGGTTAGATGTCCTGCACATCTAACCTGGGCTTCTATTGAATTCTATAACGCATATTAGCAAGCCCATTATCGCCGTTTTAGAGGCAGTTTCCTGCCGCTAAAACGGCGATAATTGTATCGCCGGTCTTGCTAATATGCCCCTAAATGTTTTTAAATTCAGATTTTATGGCAAATACTAATGAATGAAATGATGCTTAGTTTTTTATATATGTGGGCTTGGGACGGTGTCTACAATTGATTGACATTATGGTGCATATATTGTAGGATTTGTATCTTTTATGGCCTTTTTAACAGAATAAAGAATATTCTTACTTACTTAACATATTAAAAAAATTGCCTATTTTAACACTCATACAAATATCGATTTCACTTCTCTAGTATACATTGCAACACTGTCAATCTGCAGATCTATAGATAATAGCACTCTGAAGACCTGCATGTATGTTTCCGTCATGGTGTTTTTTCAAGTGATTCAGCTATAAAATCAGGTAGAACAACAGAACCAGAGCAGCACCCCCTGCATAGGCCCATAGTGAGAGAATTGAAGATCCAAGAGCATGATGATAAAGAAACTCCAGAAACTGCACCAGTGGCATAACTCAAAATAAAGCCACTCCCCCGTGCAGACAGTGTTCAGGGGCCCCTGAGTCTCCTATATCTTAGAGATATTCATTGACCTTTGGCTGAACAGGGGCCCCCTTGAAGGGTTGAGGCCCCCTAGAAGGTTGGGGGCCCCCCTGCACTGCAGGGGCCTTTGATACACTGCTAAGCCACACCTGTATAATGGCAAGAACATGGGATTTGACCTGTTTAATGGAACCAATTCCTAGGTGTGGTGTTAGCCAAGACATTTTGATTTTACTAAAAATATGTGTAAAATATACTTATTTATTGGTGTTTTAAGTCAGGCCTCTTCATCCATTGGTCTACAATTGTGCCATTGTTACTAAAGGATTACAAAGATGTTCTCACTGCTGTCATGCAATTTCCTGATAATTATTATAGCATTGACCCTTCAGGTAAGTCAATGACTGGCTAACAAATTCTTAGGGGGCAGGGAAATGTCAAGTAAGAGACAAAGCATTTTGTGAAGATATAGAATCTAATGGACTGCAGCCCTTCAACTTGACCTTTGTTATATTCTTTCTGTCATGAACGTGCTTGAAGCAGTTGTGCCTTCACTACGGGATGATCGGACATTTTGTGAAGAAATACCCAGGTCACCGGTTCTTAACCTTTTGACTTCTGTGGACCCTGATTCAATCATTTCTGGAATCTGAGGACCAGGGCCGGACTGGCCGTTGCAGGCACCGGGCGTTTCCCCAGTAGGCCGCCAGGGAGGGGGCCGGTTTAAGGCCCTGTGGGGCCGTTTTTGTTACCGGCGGCCGGCAATATCGGCCCCCTGTAACAAAAACGGCCGAAATCGGCCGTATCAAACAGCTCGACCGCACCCCCCTTCTCACCCCCAGGGGGGCCGGCCGAGCTGTTTGCCAGGGCCAGTTTCGTTTCCCAGTCCGGCCCTGCTGGGGACCCCACTGAGTCATTATTGGAAGCTGGGGACCCCCAGTCTAAGCAATTTCTATGATTTGAACTTCAAAACAACACACAAACATATATAAACAAATATGCACCAAGCAAATGTTCAAATATAGAAATATTTTGTTTCATTCACCATCAATTACAGAAAAGGTTTTCACATTTTCAATTTTGCTTCTTCGTCTGTATATACTTCATTAAATTTGATACATATATTTTAATAATATTTAATTTTGTACACAGTCGCGGACCCTCGAGCAGGGATCAGTGACCCACAGGGGTCCTCAGACCACAGGTTAGGAACCACTGATCCAGGTATTGTACAGGATACATATTGATATTGTTAGAAATGGGATCTCTGGTTGGCTAAGGTTTGTGCCAAAGCCAGGCAGAGACCACCACTCTAGTCAGGGCGAGGGAGTTACACGCCAAAGATAACCCCTGCTCACCCCCTTGGTAGCTTGGCACGAGCAGTCAGGCTTATCCCGGAGGCAATGTGTAAAGCGTTTGCGCACGCGCACAGCAACAACATACCAGGCACACTACAAGAAGGAACTCCACACAAGGTTATATATAAAAATAGCCTTTGTATTATCAGAAAACACATTAGAATAGTACTCACATAATATACATCGTGCCGCCTGGCACTAGGTCATATTTACAAGGGATTATTTGCACCTGACAGGGCCAACTGGACCACTGTCAGAACCAGCACAAAGCGAGCTTAGTAAAAGTAAAGCAGATCATAACCGTACAACCAGTAAACACTGGTAATCACTGTACTTAGCATCAGCCTGTAACATAAACTACATTATGCACAGTATCACATCAGGCGCGAATTACATTCTGTGCCAACCTCACCAGCATAAACACATTATGCAATCACCTCACAAGTCTAAACGCATTAGACCCTAACCTCCTAAGTGTAACTCACATTAGGGGCATAAATCACACAGTGAAACATAATCTCACTAGCACAAACCATGATATGCCAAACAACCTCATAATCATAAAACACATTTAGAGGTATAACACAGGGTGCGTAATCATACTACATACATTACATTTCCTAGCACCACATCACATTAGGGCCTGGTGCCCTATAAATCTAACAGTCCCCCCGGGCCATCTGGCCATCTGAGAAAGGGGGCTCAAATGCCCTATGTCCAAAGAGTCAGGGCGCGCTGCCAAGGCAGCGAAAGTCAAGGGTGCGCAACTGCGCAAACCTAAACGTAGCAGCTGCCCACTACTTGCTGGGCAGCTGGGAAAGTACTGGGGCAGAGGAGTGCATCTCACTCCTGTCTCCCTAACAAAATGCCCCCAAGAACTAACAGCCTAAACGTTGCAGCTGCCCACTACTTGCTGGGCAGCTGGGAATATTTAAATGGGGCCTGGCACCACGGTGCCACCTGGAGCAACATGCCAAACGTTGCAGCTGCCCGCGCTGGGGCGGCGCAGCTGTGAATCAGGGAAAGGGCCCCGGCACCACTGTGCCCTCGGGGCCCCACTGGGCTTTTAATTCTAAGTAGCCCCATCGTTGGAGCCATCGAGGCTCTGGAAACAATTGTGCCCACGTTGGAGCGGCCCGCTGCCATCCGGGGCCGCTCTGTACTTCTACCATCATGGTGCCCCGATCGGCACCAACCCTGTGCCCCCTGGAGGCCCCACTCACCGGACTGGTCTGGGGAGGCGCTCCTCGTCACTCCGGACACCGCGGGCAGCAGGCGGGGCTCTCTTGCTCATGAGAGCCTCGCTGGGGATCCGGTTGCACTTCTCTGAGGGGACCCGGGACTCCTCTTCACTCCAGCCGCACTTCTTCCTTCACCCGGCCCCCTCCTGGGACCGGGACTTCAGTATGGAGCCCGCGAGGCTCCTTCACTTCCCGCTTCGGTCGCGCTGCAATTGGTCAGCCGGCCGCTAGGCCCCGCCCACAACCAGGCAACAGTGCCTGTCTTCCGGGTCGCATTTGGCAGCGGCCCGGAGATTTCCCTCTGCACTCGGGCCGCGGCGGTGATTTCTCCTTGGCGGCAAGAGGGGTAGGTTCCCTCGAGATTTAAAATATAACGCGGGGTGGGCACCCGCTAGCTTTTTAAAAAGAAAATAAATCGGCAGAAACGCGGGGTGGGCTCCCGCTAAAGGTACCATGTGGGGGAATCCCTATGCTGGGGATTCCCTCGAAAAGGGCTGCAGCTACGCGCTGCGAAGCCCACGCTCCTCACCAGCTGGGCAAGTAAAAGATAGCGCTCCCAGGCACTAGAGGCAAACAAAATCAAATATAGCGCTCACGAGGCACAAAGGAATGCTGCCAAAGGTCCTGGGGATGAAGAGCAAAGTCCTGGAAAAAGTAAAGGGGCATGCAGGGCCCAGGGAGGCAAGCCCTCCTGGCAGCCCCCCCCCTGGGCCCTCAGCAGCAGCACGCCCTGCAGGATCAGCACACCAGAACTGCACAACTTTCTGGGGTCACAGCCCCTTCTTTTATACACCAAATCCCTTTGTCTAAAGGTGCAGGGCTTGGGGGATACCAGTCTGAACTGGTTTAGGGGTGCTTTGGAGCACTTTGTTTTGCTCAGCTCCTCTCTCCTTTTCATAGTGTAGGCTAGGGACATCAGACGCACCACAGGAGGTGGAGCCAGCATTGTAGAGGGAAGGCACAGCCCTATTCAGGTCCCAGGTGCAACTCCTCCCACCCATCTACATGGAGATCTCTCCATTCAGCCCTGCGCTGACTCACCCTGCCCCTCCTGGAGCCACACACACCTCCCAGCCCCTGTCACTCACAAAGCCAGACATGCAATTCACATCAGGCAGGCAGACACAGAGCACACAAAAATGCCAACTTCTAGAAGTGGCATTTCTACACTAGTTATAATAAATCTGCGCACACCATTGCGCAGCATTTATTCTCACGAGTTCGCACATACTAAACTCGCCCCTGCACTCCCCTCATACCAGGAATTACCATGGACAAACATATCCCCCATGCATTCCTATGGGAGGGCAGGCCAATCTCACCACACGCACTCAGCGCGCACGCACTTTACACTGGACCACAGTGCTAAAGTGCCCAGAGACTTAAAACTACTAACATACAAGGCAAAACGTTTAGGGGTGAACCTGCCAAAAAGGGCCAAGTCCAACAGATATGAAAGAAGAAGAAGAGAAATTACCAAAGCTCCATCCTGTGAAGATATTGTTCACTCTCTGAAGCATTTTTTCAATCAAGCTTGTTCAAGGACATGTATATACAATTTGTGGTTCCTGTATCACTGACTGTTACGGGCTGAAGGTCTGTTAAGTATCTAAAAGTTCACTTCGAGGAAGGAGAATGTGAAAATGAAAGTTGTTACCGGATTTCACTTGATATCAGGTCTGAAATCAGCCTTTGAGAGGTTACATTTAAAGTAATAAATCTCACAGTCTTTAAACCTAGTTTGGAATGCCTAGGTTAACAATGCACAATGCTGTTCAAAACTATTCATAATGTTCAGTGCAGTCCAAGTCACGGGAATATCTACAACAGGGTTGCAAAATGGAAAGAAACTGCACAGTATCCTGTGCGTGCAGGAAAATTCCTGCAAACGAAAAATGTTTTTTTTATAACTTACTTACTGAGATTATGCTGATGTGTTTAATACAAAGAAGGCAGGTGGGTTATTTCAGCTCTAGCAATATGGTCGTGTAATTCATTTGATGCCATGACAAGCATTTTCACTGTACATAATAAATGCTTTAATTGATAAAGAACAGTTAGTACTGGAACAATACATTGAAGAAGCCTTGTAAAGGGGCTTCCTTGTCCTATCCACAACCATGTTGGAACCACATTTTTTTCTTGAAGACCAAAAGAGCTGATATTCACTTAACAGTGTATGATGGGTAAATGATGCCACTTTTGGGCAGAGGCCCTACAGGGCACTGCCTCACCTTCTTCATCCAGATTTTGTATCAAACTTGCGAGGAGGGGGGGGGGGGCTGCTATCTCAAAATGAACAAAGATTATTTCAATTTTATCGCTCAATGTAGGGATGTAATGGTATGCGTGTTTTCCCACTAGTGAATAGCTAGACAATGCACTATGTGCCCCACTACCATTCTGGACTGTGTCTTAGTATACCTCAATCTATAGGGTCTCTACCTGGGAGGGCTACAGCCCTACTTGAGTCCCTGATTTCATGGAGCCCCCAAAGACAACTAGGCCTCAGGAACTGACTGACTGACTGATTTTGAATTTTGAATGTTGGACTGGCCACCTGGCCCACATTATTTGGTGTCAGTTGACCTGATGACCTAACCTTGAAAATTCTGGAAGACTGTACTTTAACACCCTTAGCAAAAAGGAACTGAGGTTTGGTGTATGGTTGCCAGCTTGATATGTTTGGCACATATCCAAAGGGATTGTTTGGATCACTGAGTCTCACCGCTAGAGAGCATATGAGGATCTTGCTCACTTCTCATGTGTCAACCAGAAAGACAAGAGAACATCTGAGCTGCTGCTGTACCCTGCTGATTTTTGCTGTGCCATCCTAGAAAGAGAGGCCTTTTGGGGGATGGGATTCCAGACATGTCCTGTGCTCCATTGTCATCAGAAAATGGTAGCCATTGGATCCCCCTTTTTCAGGTGTGCTCATCAATACAGTGTCCCTGTGAGCAGTCAAGTGGCCTGCCACCACTGCAATTGATCACAAGTAAGCTGACTCTTTTCTCTTCTGTCACAAGGAAGTTCCTAAATGGGTCACATTCCCAGAAGTTTCCATGCAGTTTGCCACTGAGGTAGTGTAAACCTGCTTCGCTGATCAGCTTTTTGTAGCTCATACATTCACTATTTACTTAATCTGCCATTCATCTGTGAGGTCATGTGGAACTCCTATCCTCCTCTGTTTTGTAAGAACCTTATGTAGATGTTTCACACTGAGTTCATGAGTTTCTCAACAGGGTTGCCATTATTTGTTGGCCATAGAATGTTTGTGACACCAGCTGCCTCACAGTCTCTGCTCCTGAATTTCAGTAAAAAGTTCTCACTTCATCTAAGGCCCCAACTGTGTATCCCAGCAAAACCAATCCCTAGGGATAACATTTGCACTATAATGAGGTTAGTCATCAGAGTGGACATAGCAGTGAGGACTAAGGGTTGCTCTTCCGTGTAGTTGCAATGCGTACTAATGGGTATGCCTAACCTGTATTCCTATGCTTCTATTAGGATGAATTATGTTTATCAGCTTCATTTCTCTACAGGAAAGTGTATAGTGTGCAATATGCTACCTTCTCATAAGTTATCCACAGTATAAGATCACCCGAATCTTCTACCTTTCTATAGGCTTCATCCTTTTTCAATTTAGTGAGGTACACTTCACTAATCCACGTATACTTGTAGAACTATGAGCACAATCTCCTGGAGGCACCACATTTCTCTAGACCCATTTCTAAGTTTTATCTTCACTTGTTACAGATGTAGCTATTCAAAATGGATAGCCTTTGTCCTTGATTTGAGATCATTTTCGCCATTTTAGGAGGGGGGTGCATACTGTAGGAATTAATATAACTAGATGTGTTCTAGTTGTAGAACAAGTCTCCCAAATTATCATAACAGGATTACCATCAGGCCTTTCATCTATCGATGGGAGGAGGAAAACTCTAGCATTCAGTGAGTGGCTTTTCCTTCAGATGCAGCACTTCCTCCATAAATCAAAGATTTTCCCTTTACCATCCACTCCTAAATCAAACCCAATGTCTACACATTAACCCGATGTAACTAAGGATTTCAAAAACATTCCTTCAGATCTTGAAATGAAGCTGGGATTGTAGTCCTCACTTTTCTATGAAGACAATGGATTTCACTTTGATAACAAAAATCTTACATGCCTCCGCCCAGTGTGGAATTCTGCTGAGGTCAATAACTTGCCAGTTGAACAACTGACTCTGTTTTACTGGTACACCACCTTGTTAAATGTCTGCATTGGAGCCCAGCCCTATTCCCTATATTCTACCCGACCCTCAATGAAAGCAGGGGGAAGGATGTGACATTCTCCTCTTTCCTGTGCCACATACCCAGCTCTTCCCTGCACCACATGCTATACAGCAGCTCCCCAGCAAACATTTCTCACCTGCCAACAGCATGTGCTAAATTTGTTAAACCCCCAAGGAAAAAATAGTTCAATGCCGAATTGGTGGTGATACTTCTAATTCCACACAGTTATCTCCCATTCTGTGGGGTTAAACTCCTAATAGGAGTAAATATGTTTTGAGACACTGGTTGCAAATGGTAGTTCCGGCCAACTAGAATCTCCGCACTTGAGGCCTGATTATGATGGCGGTCGGACGAGCGTCCGACCGACATCCTGATGGGAACGGGACAGGCCGACACGTAGTCGGCAGTCTCGCCAGATAGATTACGATCCGACCACCGTAGAGGCAGTCGGAAAGATGCCTCTGAGCATTGAGGCTTGTGCTGCAGCCCGGAAAAGGGCTGCAGCACAAGCCCCAATGCTAAGAGGCATGTTTGTAAACATCCCTGCACCATCTGACAGGCACCATGCAGTGCCTGCCACACGGTGCAAGGATGTTTAGGGGGGCACCATAGGTGCCCCCCAAAACCCATAGCTGAGGGCCAGGAGGGAAGGGGGGCCGCTAAGGGCACCCAAAGTCCTTTTCCGGCTTCCTTTTATGGTGGGTTGACCGCCATGAAATGGCCGGCGGAAAGGGACATTGTAATCCATACGGTGGTGCATGAGCAGGCACCCCCACTATTGTAGGGATTGCAGTCCCTTCGACGGTCCAACGGGCTCCTTGAGTCTGTCAGATGCATGGCAGACAGTCTCTCCGTCAGTCCACCATCCACCCGCCATCCTAATGTGGCAGGCGGTCCTGCAGGGACAGATGGCAAGGGGACCACCACCGATGGCCTGACGGTGGTGGTCCCATGGCCATCGTAATCAGGCCATTACTTACTCCTAATTCATAGGCAGGGCCCTAGTGCTTCCCTTTTTGTACTGCCTTTTTACACTGGCCTCATTTAACACGTTTCCTGTGAGCAGCAGGGCTAGCTTACATAATAAGACATACACACCTTGTTAAGCCATATGGGGCAAGAAAGTAACACAAACTGTATGTGTTATTGTTTTCTATACATGGCTCCTATACACAGCCTGCATAGATGTTGCACAGAACCCACCACACCAGCCTGTCTTTGCAGGTATTGAGCATTCAATTCTAACTTAGAAACTAATCCTAGGAGGATCATTTCTAACAGTAAACACATTACATCTATAGAGAACACATGGCAGTGCTTAAACCCTCCCTCCATACGGTATAGGGTATATGACATAAAATATATAGGTTATCTATCTCTTAGAGGTTACTGTACAGCTTCGCTCATGTACAGTAATAACCTCTTGGCTAGCACATTTAACCGTAGCTCACAGGAAAAAAATTAAAAAGGTGGTGCAAAATATTTTAGCCCTCAATTTGTAAACATATTAACCCTAAAACAAGGTGATAAATAGAAGAGAATACACCAAGACCAAGCTCACCTTGAACAAAAGTTAATACAACTTGACACTTGTAATGAATGCATCACTTTCCAGTTCTCTCTGACTGGTGTGCATAGAAATCGCCTTGATGTTACAATTGTGGACTAACTGAATGGCATTTCAAACTACTCATGGTGATCAGAAAACCATTGAATACGTGCGAGAGAACTGTTTCTGTGGTTTCAGTTGCAACACTCATATAATAAACCTGATGTATTTGAATTGGTTGAACATATTTTAATGGCGTGGTACGATCGTTATTGATAAGTGCAAGGAACAGACTGTTTCGATTGACTACCACCTACAAATGGGGAAGAGGTGCAAAGCATTTTAGTATTTTCTAATTTCTGTTGATGATTTGTTGCAAATCAGTCTGTTTTGTCATGCCATTGTCAATCTCAATGAGAAGAATGGTATATTGCAGTGTGAAAAAGCTGAAAATGTGTTTTTAAACACTAAAGAAATAATTTTGTTTGCACCCATCTCCGATGTTTGGGAAAATGGGGAATATTTACTACTAAGGGGCCGATTCCGATCCGGGCCGTAAACCGTACCGACCGACACGGATCCGGACAGAATTCCGACCGACGCGTACACGCGCCGTACGACTGGCGAAGTACGATGCGTCATTCACAAAATACAAACGCTCCGTACAGAGAACATTCAATTTGACCGAAACGTACATAAAACTTCGACTCGCCCGTATACGGACCCGGAACCCTTCCTACTGACACGGATCGGGAATAGTTCCGACCGACACGAACAGGCGCCGTACGACCGGCGAAGTACGATGCAATGCGTGTGAAATTAAACCGACTCGCACAGAGAGCAAGACGTAAAACCGAAGCGTACGGAACATAGAGAATAGCAATGAAAAGAGCCCGTCGCGACCGATGCGTACGCGAACGATGCAACATAGCACAATGTGAGTGTGACCGACTTTGATCACCCCGCAATTGATGCCACACGCGTCCGTTCCCGTCAACTGAACGTCTCCGTCATGCTCAAAATAAATCAACAGAAAAAGGCCAAACAAGCTCTGCCAAAATGCAAAAAAAGAAAATTCAAACTACAAAAAAAAATTCAAACTAAGACACACCCACAACTCCACCTATATACAGGGCCAAAATCCATACCATGATCCTTTACAAATTCAACAGACTTGCCAGCAGAGAACACCACTACACTGCACTGAGACATACATCCACAACCCACCCACTACACAACCTTCACACCACTAGCACCTCTCAAGAAGCACACTCACAAACACCCAGCTGCACTCCCACTCACTCACCCTCACTTCCACACTCACTCACACATACATCTCCACCACCACCCACCACCATGCCCCCAAAGAAGAATCCAAAGTTCACAAATAGTGAGTTGGAAGTGATGGTTGATGAAATCATCAGAGTAGAGCCACAGTTATTTGGCGCATTGGTCCAACAGACCCCCCTTTCCCAGAAAACCAAGATGTGGGAGAGGATTGTGGACAAGGTGAACGCACAAGCAGCTTGCCTGCGCACAATGGACGACATCAGGAATAGGTGGTACGACATACGCAGGAGGGTCAAGAAGCTCATTGGCAAAGACCATGCCCTGAGCCAGCGTACTGGCGGTGGCCCTCCTGCCAAACCTGTGCATTTCACTTCCTGGGAGGAGAAGGTGCGGGCCATCCTCACACCGGTGGGCATCCAGGGATTATCCGGAATACCAGAGCCTGGTGAGTACACAAACAACTAATCTAAATTGTGAGGCAATAGCAATCCACACCCACAGACATCAATGTCATGGGGTCAGTGAAACCATTCACTGTCATCAAGCCACATCAACCCAAAGCTAAATATCCTGTGGTGTGTATGCCAATTAGATAAACACAATACATGTAATGTCTCAGTAACATGTAACTATGCCAATACATGTACAAACGTACTGACAAACACAGCAAGGATTTGGCCCTAAAAAACAACAAACACTGTCAACCATCTTTCTAGCACAGTTACACTTACTCCCAGGGAAGCAGAGTCCCAGGAAGGAAGGTTTGGTTTGCTGGGAAGGTGGGTGTAGCCAAAAGCATGATGGGAGTTGTAGTCACAGCCAATAGTCCTCATCCCACATGGCCCAGGAACACCCCCATGCACCATGCTCACCTCACAGGGAGCAGAAAAGTACTGCCAAGATGGCTGACACTGGGCTCTGCTGTGGGGAGCACAAGGCCTTGCTGGGACTTGGTCTCTAACAAACAATAGGACACCACTGTCTGACACCTTGAATGTGAAGCCTGACTCACTGTAATAGACCATGGTTCATGATGGCCTATCTGGGCTGTGGGGGAGGAGGAGTGCTAGCTCCAACCACATACACCAGCAGGCCCTGTCACACACACCCCTCCCACCAACACAAAACACCACACCTGGGACTAAGACCAACCTGAGACTCAAGGTAAATCCACTTCCAAGATGCCTGACACTGGGTCCTGGGGTGAGGAGCACCAATCCATGGTGGGATCTGTATCCAAATGCAGAATGTAACTAACAACATACCTGCAATGTAACAGGAAAGATCCCCATTCACAAATGTCACTAAACTCAGCACAAACTCACAGCAAGGCAATGGGATCCAAACACCAATCACATGCAGCAGCCATCTTGTCTGCCCAAATTCACCACCAGGAAAGCTGAGTCACAGAAAGGAAGCTCAAGTTTGCTGGGAAGGTAGGTGTAGCCAAAAGCATGATGAGAGTTGTAGTCACAGCCAATAGTCCTCATCCCACATGGCCCAGGAATACCCCCATGCACCATGCTCACCTCACAAGGAGTGGAAAAGTACTGCCAAGATGGCTGACACTGGGCTCTGCTGTGGGGAGCACAAGGCCCTGTTGGGACTTGGGCTCCAACAAACAACAGGACACCACCGTCAGCCATCTTGCCAGCACTGCATCACCCACTCCCAGGGAAGCAGAGTCCCAGGAAGGAAGGTTTGGTTTGCTGGGAAGGTGGGTGTAGCCAAAAGCATGATGGAAGTTGTAGTCACAGCCAATAGTCCTCATCCCACATGGCCCAGGAATACCCCCATGCACCATGCTCACTTCACAGGGAGTGGAAAAGTACTGCCAAGATGGCTGACACTGGGCTCTGCTGTGGGGAGCACAAGGCCCTGCTGGGACTTGGGCTCCAACAAACAACAGGACACCACTGTCAGACAACTTGAACATTAACTTTGACTCACTGTCATGGGACATGGTGGTCTATCTGCTCCAGGGGGGAGGAGGAGTGTTACCTCAGACTACATCTCCAGCAGGCCCTGTCACACACACCCCTCCCAACAACAACAAACAACACACCTGTGTCGGGCACGGGAGTGCACTTGCGTTGCATTCTCCATGTAACTCAAGTAAGCAATACATGAGCTGTTCATGCACACAGCTCTACGTGCACACAAAAACCCATCAGGTGTTAATGACAATATTCCAAACCAACATTGGCATCTGTCTGTGACAATTGAGGACAATGCAATGCACAAACACCCATCATGAAGCACAGAAGCAACTTTAATGTGTGTGATACGTTGATGTGTGCTGAACCACAACATACATTGTGTGTCTCTTCCACCCACAGGAGCAGATGTGGAAATTGCACGTACAGAAGAAGAAGAATCCCAGTCCCAGACTCTGGTTGACAATGAGCTATCTGGTGTGGATGCCTTTCAGTCCTCTTTGGATGACGACGAACGACCTGGTCCCTCCGGTGTGGATCAGCGTGCAGCACAAGCAGTTGTAACATCAGCACCCCCTGCCACCACTCCTGCTACATCTGCGAACACCCAGATGACCCCTACCAACACGGACACACCAACTCAACATAACACCGAGGGCACAGCAACACAGGGCACCCTGGAGGTGGTGGGCAATACCACCAGGGACAACACAGAAGGAGGCCCAGTGTCGTCTGTGCCTGCAACAGCAGGTCGTGTTCGTGTGGGTAGGGCTGGTGGGAGTGGGGGCAGGTTGAGGCCACGGCCTGAACATGGTGCTGCACCGCAAGATGATCCACAGTTGGGACGCATCATACAAGCCTATCAGGAAAGCACCGGAGACTTTGGCCAGGTAGTGGGGATCCTCAGGGACATCAAACAACAGCAGGCTGAACATCATGCCAGATTGGACTCCCACATGTCCCGGGTGGAGACACACATGTCCCTCATAGAGTCCAAAATGGACAAATTGGATGCCGTCACGGCGGTGCATAGGGACATACTGACATGCCTCCGCCAGATTACAACCAACATGTCCACACCTCCCTGTGTGCCCACTACATCTGTTGCCACAACATCTGCAACTGCCACAGGGAGGGATGAGGACTCTGGCGGAGAGTCCACAGAACCGCCGCAGCCTGCACCTGAGAGTCCCCCTAAAAAGAAGAAGAGGGGTCGTCCAAAAAAGGACAAGTGAGAGCCAGCTGGCAATGCACATCGCCCAGGAAGTGAACACCAGCTCCTGATATCACCCATTGTATGCAAACCGTTCACCTTGTTGCCTGTCACCCAACTCTCCCACATGTGATGGAGGGGCTAAGTTGGATCAATGAATCAAATGACTGTGGACTTCACTCTGGAAAATTCATCTACCAACACTACCAACTCCTCTGTGAACTTTGGATTTCTATTGCACTGTACAGCACTTTCTACCACATATACAATTCACACACATGTATGTAAATAAATTGTTAAACACACAATACTTGCCTCTGTTGTAAATTAAACTAGGTTTGTCACATAGAGATGACGCATTGCTAAAGAAAGACTGTGCATGGAAACTACTACAGCAATGTCAACACAGTTCTGTGACTCATGTTGATGTGAGACATATGAGAGATAGACACTACTAGGTCAACACAACACTAATTCACTATGCCCATCATACTCATTGCCTCCAACATTGTGAACTGAAAATACACAGAAATACAGAGGCTGTGGCAATCAGGCCACAGGTATAGTATGCCAAAGATTGTCAGATGTGTGGATACAGAGGAAGCACATCACAAAGTGGTGCACACCTTTATTACACATACACAACAAGTGAACTGACTGACAGATGTAAGGTATCCTCACGTGACAGTGAGCACAAAGTAACCCAGAGGGCCAGACATGCCAGGACTGGCTTGTGTGGGATGATGTTTCCGGGTTCCATGAAAGGTTGCACTCTATAACTGGATTGTGTATTTTTGGAGGTCACATGTCACATGTCACCAGACAACAGCCAAAGGACCCTGTGAAGGACAGACATACAACAGTATTGTTATCACAAAATGACTGCATACATCTACAATACACATTACATACACAACTCCCAAGATTTGTGAATAAAACCTATGAATCATGTCAACACTGGGAGAACATACTAACTCGAAAGACACATTAATGCAACGATCATGTCAAGTAGCATCCAGCCACACGTATGTACCCACATTGCACCACAAAAACACATATCAGGCAAGGTAAAAACGTATAATCACAAACAATGACCTGCTCTAAAATGGGACATTCTTCGTGAGCATACCCAAAGCCATATCTTGGCTCTAATATTTAAGTACCAGCTATCTAATGCTGTACACTCTAGGTGCTCCTATCCCTAGTTTAAAAATTGTTACGTGTCAAACCCCAGTACACAGATGGACCTATATATTTCACACCAAAAATGTAATGTGCAAATCACAACAGAAAAATATGTGAAGGTAATGAAGGCGCCTCATGGCAACACCACCATGGGAGCTGCTGGTAGGTTCTCACCAGTGTGGTCCGGTTTTCATCATTGGCAGCCTCCAAAACCATAAAGAAATAGTGTGAAAAAAGTGCACAAATAAGTTGAAAGTGTGAAAAGGTATACCACGCACTTGGAAAAACTTCCGCGTGCCACCCAATCCTGACCCCCTACTGTCAAAGCAAAAAAATGTCCCTCTTTTTTGCTTTCACAAACTAAAAACGAGCTAAACAACCACTGGCACAACCATCAACTTTTAATCACTGCCGGGTGTCTGCTCAATTTAAAAACTGGACATACTGTCGCACTCCATCAGTTCTTATGGAAAGCCAACATGTTTCATTGCCTTTTGAGAGATTTCCGGCAATTTCTTCAGGGCTAGGGGTCAGTCCTCGCCACACTGTTAGTTCAGTAATGTACCCGGTGGTTGCCCACACCTTGCATACCAGCAGCCACCTTTCCTGGGGATGTGTACGCGTCCACACCACCCACACGTAATTTATTATGGTTGCTTTCTGTCAACCGATACTTTACTAGCGTCTGGCTTCAAACTCCGCGCTTTCCATAAGAACTGATGGAGTGCGACAGTATGTCCAGTTTTTAAATTGAGCAGACACACGGCAGTGATTAAAAGTTGATGGTTGTGCCAGTGGTTGTTTAGCTCGTTTTTAGTTTGTGAAAGCAAAAAAGAGGGAAATTTTTCTGCTTTGACAGTAGGGGGTCAGGATTGGGTGGCACACGGAAGTTTTTCCAAGTGCGTGGTTTACCTTTTCACACTTTCAACTTATTTGTGCACTTTTTTCACACTATTTCTTTATGGTTTTGGAGGCTGCCAATGATGAAAACCGGACCACACTGGTGAGAACCTACCAGCAGCTCCCATGGTGGTGTTGCCATGAGGCGCCTTCATTACCTTCACATATTTTTCTGTTGTGATTTGCACATTACATTTTTGGTGTGAAATATATAGGTCCATCTGTGTACTGGGGTTTGACACGTAACAATTTTTAAACTAGGGATAGGAGCACCTAGAGTGTACAGCATTAGATAGCTGGTACTTAAATATTAGAGCCAACCTCTTTATGGTTTTGGAGGCTGCCAATGATGAAAACCGGAGCACACTGGTGAGAACCTACCAGCAGCTCCCATGGTGGTGTTGCCGTGAGGTGCCTTCATTACCTTCACATATTTTTCTGTTGTGATTTGCACATTAAATTGTTGGTGTGAAATATATAGGTCCATCTGTGTACTGGGGTCTGACACGTAACAATTTTTAAACTAGGGATAGGAGTGTACAGCATTAGATAGCTGGTACTTAAATATTAGAGCCAAGATATGGCTTTGGGTATGCTCACGAAGAATGTCCCATTTTAGAGCAGGTCATTGTTTGTGATTATATATCCTGAGTGGAGGGCGACCTGTGCTATATCCCTCTTTAGCTCCTTTTTGTGCATGAAGGTAAAAACGTAGACAACTCATCACTGCATTCTCACAATTATGAGAAGAAGTTGGTGATGAGCTGAGTCCGGACATCCCCCTCACCCTCATCGTCACTCGCTACATGACCCAGGTCTGGATCCTCCCCTGCTGGCGGTTGATGGTCGTCATCATCTTCGATGAGAGGCACCTCCTCCCTCACTGCCATGTTGTGTAGCATGCAACACACAATAAATATCTTGCACACCTTTTCAGGTGCAAATTGGAGGGCCCCTCCTGTCTTGTCCAGGCAGCGGAATCTGCTTTTCAGGAGTCCAAATGTCCGCTCTATCACTAGCCTGGTCCGCCCATGTGCTTCATTGTAACGTAGCTGCGCTAGTGTGACTGGGTTTCTAAGAGGTGTCAGCAACCACAGCATGTTGGGGTATCCAGAGTCACCTACATACAAACAAACAAACATGTCATGGGTCAGGAAAGAGCGTTAAATTTCAAAATAACAACAAAATTACAAGGTAAACAGAGATTACACACCGACAAGACAGGCACGCTGGTTCTGCAGCTGTGACATCATCTGTGGGATCCTGCTATTCCTCATGATGTAGGCGTTGTGTGCAGAACCAGGGAAACGGGCACGGACATGTGATATTTTCATGTCCGGAAGACATACCACCAGGGCATTAATGGAGTGGAAATGTTTCCTGTTTCTGTATGTCTGCTCATGTGCGTGTGGTGGTACCAAAGCCACATGTGTACCATCAATTGAGCCTATAACATGTGGCATCCTTCCCAGTGCATAGAAGTCAGCCTTTATGCCAAACATTTGTTGTGGATTCGGAAATTTGATGTATCTGTCCAGATGACGCAACATTGCCTTCAAAACATCACGTAGCACATGGCTGAACATTGTCTGTGACATCCCACCAGCACCAGCCACAGTGTATTGGAAGGTTCCCGTGGCAAAGAAATGTAGGGCTGCCATCACCTTCACCTTGGGGGTCAGCGCAGTAGGATACGCCGGTCCAGGTTGTAAATATGGGGCCAACTGCTCCGCCAAATCCTCAATAAGTGGTCCTGTGAATCGGTAACGTCGGATGCAGTCACGTTCATGCATGGTTGCAAGGTCTGGGAAGGGTCTGTGGACATTTGACCTCCTGCAGTATATAGGGAATCAAAGAAAGATTGTCAGTTCCCCTACATATGTGGTAATGACCATGCAAAATGGCACATGCTAAATCATATCAAGACACAGCTGAGTAAGGTGTGTGCTATTCATCCTGGACACATATGCCAGCCATGTGCCCCTCACATAACATTTCTTCTCCATATGGTGATACAACAAGTGCTATGCTATGCTGTTGTCAATCTATGGGCTCTGTCACAGTACATCTGAACAAATGTCACATACCAAACACACACCTCAGTGACTAGTGAGGATAGATGTGTTGTCAAGGTGACAGGTGTTTGTAAGTCACACACACAGGGATCATGTATTGCCACATGGACACAGTCATTATGTAACGTCTGATGTACATGGACCAACACAACTATTGAACACCCATGATGTGCTAACAGGCTTGCTTGCAGGGCAGACATGGATGTCTGTGACACACAGACACAACAGCAACTCACATGCCCACATCTGATGGATGTTGGAGAGGATTCAAATCTCCCAAATACAATTAGGTCCATGTGCCTAGCACAATACGCAAATCCTCATGATGTACCCCACAGTGCCATCTCAGGAACACCCTGTAACACACAGTGCATATCATGTGCAATTTAGGGTGTATGTAACATGTCATGAGACTATGTGCCCCTGTCACTGTGCCCAGGCCATGTGTGTTGATCAGCAGAGTTCTAACTGACAGTAGTGAGGTGCATCAGACAGAATGTCTTTTTGTCACCATGTAACATGTCACATCCTGGTAGTGTGTGCCACAATGTGCAACATCCAATATGAAATGTGTAGACATGTACCCACACAAGTAATGAAGCATGAAATGTGCTTACATGTACTGTGTGACAGGCTGTCAGTGTTTTGTAGAGCACCTGAGTCCCTGTCAAAAATCTTTTTGTTGGCATCCTTTGGCCATTGACTGGAATGGTGACATACGCGGTGGGTTTTCAAAAGACGCATCGGACACCTAGGGACCAAGGCGTGCGCATGCCTTGGACCCTGAATGTAATGGTGACATACGCGGGTGGGTTTTCAAAAGACGCGACGGACACCTAGGGACCAAGGCGTGCGCACGCCTTGGACCCTGAATGTAATGGTGACATACGCGGGTGGGTTTTCAAAAGACGCGTCGGACACCTAGGGACCAAGGCGTGCGCACGCCTTGGACCCTGAATGTAATGGTGACATACGCGGGTGGGTTTTCAAAAGACGCGTCGGACACCTAGGGACCACAGCGTGCGCACGCCTTGGACCCTGAATGTAATGGTGACATACGCGGTGGGTTTTCAAAGACGCGTCGGACACCTAGGGACCAAGGCGTGCGCACTCCATTGGCTATTGACTGTCATGGAGACAAACGCGTGTTTGCTACGTTTACGACTCATGTGCACACAGATTCCGTTGGCTCTCTGCAACAATGTTTCAAAGTCAATGGTGTGATGCTGCAGAATATTTGAACAACGCGGAAGGCGTGTCCGATGCGTTCAATGGCATGGATTGGGCAATTTCTGAAAATGCGAACGACTCTGACCTATCTCTTTGTCTGCATCAAACAGATTCTGCCTCAGCAGCACAGATATAAGGCTTTCTGTTCCCCAGAGACTTCACTTGCCTGCACTACATGCTACAGGATTGGAACTCAGAACACCACTGCTGCTGTCTCTGCATCCCCTGTGTCCTGCAATGGCACGTACTGTGGAGAGAGCACCATCATTCACAGAGGAGGAGAACCAGGCCCTGCTGGACAGCCTCCTTCCACAGTACTGCAAGCTGTATGGGAAAGCAGGGGAGCAGGTGAGTGTAGAGTCCACTGCCTTTTCAATTGTACATGTTAACTGACTGGGACTACTAGCATTGTGATCATAAAGGGCAAGCATGCACACTCAGTAAGTTTAAGTCTCAGAGTGTGTAGATGCATGTACTGTACTTGTACAGTGATGAATCAGTGTACTTTTTGCAAGCTTTGATTTTCAAGGCACTGTATCATGTTGTGAATGCAGCCTTGCACACAGGACAACTGCCCATGACCATAGTTGCACTACCTGTATACATCATATGCACTGATAATTTCAACATGTATGTCCAACTGTGTGATTGAGAAACATGGTGCATGTGTAGTAATGGTGTCTCACTTTGTCATCCTCACAGGTTACTGCCCATGAGGAAAAGGAAATTTGGCAGACCATCGTCCGGGCAGTAAGATCGGTGGGGGTCTTAAGACGCCGCATCCGCCACTGCCAGAAGAGGTGGCAGGACCTTCGTGGCTGGACCAGGAGGTTAGCCAGAGTCCAGCTGAAGCTGTCGCCTCCATGCAGACGGGGCGGATGCCGGACCCTGACCCCCCACATGCTCCGGATTCTGGCGGTGGTCTTCCCAGACCTGGCTGGGCAGTTGAAGGGCAGACAGCAGCAAGGAGGGGTTAAGTCCATGGTATTTTGGTGTATTGTGTATGACCTGCAGTTTGCACTCCTTCAGCCTTGTTACACTCCCACAGTTTGTCTGTCTGCTCAGACAAGTACCATGTGGCTGAATTTGGTGATGCACTATTCTCATCTGATGACCAGGTGTGTCCCTTCCCCTCTTTGACATGTGTCACTTGGGTTGTGTGTATTTGCTGTTGTCCAAGGGAATGTTGAGAGCCACATCTGCAACAGGTGCATTAAATTTAGCATCATGTGTGAGGCTATTGTGTGACATGTATCAGCACATTGACTGATAACTGACCTGTGCTTTGTGTCTGGTCCACATATATGCACAAATTGCTGTTGTGGGTCATCATAGGACTGTGAGGTATTGACTACACACACATGCAGCAGCCATGACCAATGTTGAGGCCTCAGACAAACGATGTGTATGAGTGTAAGAAATGCATAGTCACCTGCATAGTACTCCTGGTAATCCCATGTATCACATGGCCCATGGACAGGTATGCCTACTCCGGTCATCTGAGACACTCTGTCTTCCTAATCTATGTTGTGAGCCGACACTTTGCCCATTGTGAACGTATTTATCATGTGTCTGACTCTGTGTCATGGTGGACTGGCATTGTTTTTTGTATTCCAGAAGTCTGCTATATGTTTCTCATGGACAGACATCTGACATGGGGCTAGTGGATCTGCACACCGGGCAAAACATATGTGTGTAGACACTCGACTGTGCATAATGGTGGATTGAACAGATATGTGTAAGCAGCCTTACTATGTTCCTGTGAGGCCCTTATGTGTACAGGTAGACCGAGTTGTTGACTCACAAACAGTAATATGTCATTTTTATTACGTGGCATCATCAGATTCTCTTACATGGGTGTAGCATGTGGTGATCATGTACACATGACCACTACCGAAGTTCCAATCACAGTGCAAACATGAGTGTGGCACGGTGCTGACTGTGGAGTCTCCATGCACTGCCCCTGGGACAGGAGTCAGTACTGTCTGATTGGCCAGACAGGCCTGTGGCCTTGTGTGTCACAATGAAATCTGGAGCATGCAGTTTGGTAACTTGGCTGTTGTCCTGCAGCCACACTGTTGTAGCTTTGCGTTTCAAGACATGAGGCCATCATGGTGTCTGGATATGGAAGTATGTTCATCATATCAACAATGAGTTAGACCATCACAAATGCTGTCCCAAATGCAGAGTCAGTGTCCTGAGATGAGACGTGTGTAATAACACATGACAGTAACCATCATTGCAGATCAGACAACTGGGTAATCAGGGAATGGCTGCCCATGTGATGACTGACATCATACAGACTATGGAGTGATGGGTCCAGTGCCAGCCTGTGTACGCAAAGCATGGTTTACTGGCAGACTGATAAGTGCCAGGTTCACTATTGTGTATTCAATTTAGATGTGGCTTTTAAATGATGCCAGGGCTTGCACAGTGATGTGTTGCATTTAAGATCATGTGTCCAGTGAATACAGGTGACTGATGTGTATATGTTTCTCCTCCTTGTTCACAGCATCATCAGCAGATACTGCAGGGGACAGCTCCATGGACCGAGAGGAGGCGCAGAGCCAGGCTGGTTCCAATGTGGAGGATTCCGAGGGACCCAGTGGCATGGAGGGTGAGGGGAGCCACACTGAGGGCCAGTCAGCAGCCAGTACCTCAGCTGAAGACCGCTCCAGCTCCAGTGAGGACTCCCTTGTGGAGGCGGGTGTCACAACACCACAGACCACAGATAGCGAGTCTGTCCCCGCCACCAGCACCATCTCTTCCCTCCCAGTTGCCCCCATCCCTGATGTCCGTGGAGCCTCCCGTGTTAGGGAGCATGTCTCCTTCAGTCCAGGCACCGCACCCCCTGCCCCTGTCTCCCCTGCTGCCCTGAGTGTGGAGTCTGTGGACTTGCTGAAGAAAATCCATGTGGGTCAGACATCGATGCTGAGTGTCCTCCATGCTCACACTGGTCTATTGACCCAATTGGTGTCATTCATGGAGGGCATCTCAGCAACCATGTCTGCCCAACACCGGATCAGTCAGTCCATGGCCTCCTCACTGACGGCAGCAGTGTCCCTCCTCCAACAGTCCATCACCCCACCTACCTCTGCCCCACCCACAATGACCACTACCCTACCGGACCAACGCACACTCACACAGGCACCTGCACGCACAACAACAGACACAAGCAGCACATGGCAAGGTCAGCCAAAGCAGAAATGCACAAGCACGCACACTCAGGGGACTGATGGCACACACACAGGGGATAGGGTACAGACATCCATGATCACTCCACAGTCCTCAGATACCTCTCCCTCCAAAACCCCTTCCCTTGACTCACCTGCAACCCCCCCTTCCCAGAAGCTCTTCCTCTGTGAGCTTGGCCTCTTCCCCACAGATACATCAGGTCCAACTCACAAGGGGAAGAGGAAGCCAACACAGCCAGAGGGTAGACCCACCCACCCCCGCACACCCTCCCCCAAGAGCAGGGACACTGAGGCCCCCACCCACAAATCACCCAGGACCAGGAAGAGCAAGACCCCACCACAATCCCGCA
Source organism: Calotriton arnoldi (assembly GCA_963921515.1). Lineage (NCBI taxonomy): Eukaryota > Metazoa > Chordata > Amphibia > Caudata > Salamandridae > Calotriton > Calotriton arnoldi. Next base: position 70,719 of record CAWUFW010011905.1, on the reverse strand, counting down.
CTCCCACCACATGGTCTCCGTCATCCAGCACCCAGGCCACAACTCCTTGGGTTCCCACGCCACGCCCTGCCCCCGGTTCACCCACACACAGGTACACCATTCCCAAGTTGATTAGGCCCTCCCCCCCTTCCACATGCACTTCCACCCCAACCTCACCCCCTCAGCCTGTTACTACAACTGCTGTGTAGACCGTGTCCCCCCCCTCTGACGCTCACACTTCATATGAGCCACAGACAACACCTTTGGACATTGACACTGCAGTGGAGACCCCTTCCACTCCGTCTGACTTGGGCACTGCAGTGGCGATGGCGCCCACTGTATTAGACACATCCACTGCAGTGGCCACTGACACTCCTGCACCCACCACACCTACCCTGCCCCCTACTGATATGCCCTGATCCTGTCCCTGTGGTGCCTGGACTGCCCCTATGTATGCCCCTCCAAGGGGAGCTGTCCCTTGGCTGTAGCAGTGCAGGCAAGCATTGTGTGACGAGTAGTCCTATGTCACACAAAACAAAGATTTGCAATGGACTGGCCATTGGCCTTTGGATTGTTCATCGGATGAAACTGATCATTTTTCGGAAGCTGAATAAAGCTAAAGTTCTTTTTTTCTCAAGTTTTGCATTTAATGTACATGATGTTACTGATGAGTGTCATTCAGTTGCTGTTGCTAGGTTTTTAATTGGAAATAAGTGATTTGGTGATGTGATGGACTGCATGTGGTCCATGGTATATGTGTCCTATTACAGTATGTAGCCATGTCATCCTTTGCTGAGGATTCAGGTAGTCATGATCCCAAGTACTTGGCACAATGAGTGTCACCTTCTTTTCACAACTTCACATCTTTGGCTTCCACTGTTGCACATATGTTGGGCTGAGATTCGTGCCCATTGTACTTTTTTGCAGACTGTGGGACCATCTACACTGGACATGCAGATTGTCACTTCAATGCTGGACAAGTGATGTGTGTCTTCAGTGCAACATGCTAGACATGTGTTCTGATGTTGTGCAGATGACTTAAGAGTCACTCCTGTGCACAGGCTGATGTGACCAGAGCTTTCAGGCTGTCGTAATTGGTGTCTCAGTGACCAAGTTTAATGCTGACATGACTTAGCCCTGCACAGACAACGTTTGACAAAGCTGACCTTACACATGAGTGGAGTCACCTCATGGCAGTGTGTTATTCCATGACATTGACTGTGCCCATGTGGTGTGTTATGTGAGCATGTCTCTGTGGGTAACCTTCCCTGTTTCTACACAGCCTATATTCCCTGCAGATGTTCCTGTTTGTGATGCTTGCTGATTTGTCCTGTGTTTATCCAACGCCTTTGGAGTATGTTTTCTGGGATGTAGGTGCATGGTGGACTACTGGTCATTCGGGTGTAATCCGTGGGTCATCTTGATGTAAGGGCCTGGAATGTGGGCATACACACATGGAACATATTCAGGATTCACAACGGCACATTTGTGTTTCACACATCAGGTTGTTTTCACTATGTGGTGTCTTTATGTGACAGGGTCACTTGTATGTGTGTGTGACTGCTCACAGTCATCAGATCCTAGCCTTCAATGTCATATGATGTCAACATGTGTTCTTTGTGGGTCTCCTAGGGCTCTTCATTGGTCTGGGACTGTGACAGGGATCCCGATGTGTCTGAAAAGTTGCACGTCATGCACATGTAACTCATACTATGCAGTGTGGAAAACATTCACAAGGGTTGTTGACTGGCCATGTGTGATGTGTTTGTACACCTTGGATCCTCCCTCCACCCCTGGGATTGTCATAGGTGCATGTGCAATGTCACCAGTCCATGTGGGCTTAGCTGATGCACATTGTTGCAGATCAAGGTGTGTGGTGTTGAGAGTGGGCATATGTGAGTTCTCTCATGTCTAGGCCCCTACCTACAGAGTGACCTTAAATTAGAGGCCATGGCCAGGGAGTTTTCTGTGTGAGTGATGTAAGTTGGTCTGTCACGACATGACAAGGTGCGCACATGTGACTGTGCTCCACAGTATGGGTTACATCGAAATCAGTCATCACAGAGGGATTATCATACAGGCTACTGTCACCACAATTAGGGTCCTTGTGGGTACTGATGGAGTGGGTCTGTCTCTTGCTGTGTTGGTTGCTGTTCCAGGCAGCTTATGTCACATGAGTCTGTTGTGAACCCACTCATCTGACAATGCCTGATTGCCCACAGAGGTACCCAATTCCTGTCAAACTTCTGGGTTGCACTGTGTACACATATGTCTCATTCAAGATCAGTCCCACATCATGTGTATGGTACTAGCCTGGGTACACGGAGAGACACACACACAAGTTGTGTTTGATATGCAGTGTGAGGCTGACTGGTTGTGTTTGTGCATCTGCACACATGCATTGGTATAGCTTTTGTGGTCCATTGGCAGGGAGTTGTGTGTATGTTTTTTCATGCTGTCCCTGGGACTCCTACCTTATCAGTCTGCACATTCATCATGGTTTGTGTGTCCCATTGCTGCCATGGTATGGGTCTTGATGACCAAAAAGCTGAAGTCTACATAGGAATCCTTAGTATGTGTGTCTGTTGTTGTGCATATGTGTGAATGCATTATGATGGTCACTACTTACATAGTGTAATTGGCCATTGGAGCCATTGTCAACCCCCATGTGCAAGGCTTCTCTGCACATGGCAGAGGATGATTAGTCGACACAAATCTTACACTCAACCGATCAATGTTTGTTTGCAACCCAACCACTACTTTGCCACTACATTGCTTGTGGTGTTACGACCAGGAATCATACATGGTGGTTTTCAGTTGTGGGAGAATTTGTGTCCGCAATCACCGATTGCTCACTGTAGTGAGGTGGGGTTTAAGCCCATTGTGACAATGATCCTGATTTGCTGGAGTTTTGGAGCCCACTCTGAGCTTTTGGTCACTGGAGTGGGGGGATTAAACACCATTACCACAATTCACGACGGTGCAGTGGTATGGTTATAGGTAAAATGGCGCTCCAAGAATGAGTAGCACTTACACTCTATTTAGATTTCTGAGAAATTTATATGAACGGTGCTGAAAGGTGAGAAGAACCACCAGTCTCCCCAAACACGTGGTCGAAACCAACATAAACATAAACACAATCCTTAGCGCACGTCTTTTAAGTAATATGCAATTATCCAATTTGTTTTAGTCAAGCATAAATGATACAGAGAAATTTTCGAGCTTGGTTTCTTTTCTTTATTCTCTTTGTTCTTGCATCAGCCAACACGTGTTTCGTCGCACAAAGGAATTTTGTCCCGCTGACTTTCTCAAGGCTGTATATACAAAACAAACACAAGCCCTTTGTAAAATTACACAAAACAGGTGTATTTAATACACCCATCAAACCTCACCCGTGTGCATAGCGGTATTCTATACGAATTTCTGCGGCAAGCACAGGGATCTTTGCCTAAGAGACCGTGCTCATTCCAAAGCATGAGAAATAATAGATTGTTAAACGTAGGCCAACAGAATCTCGCCCCGTATATTAAGTGGTGATGGAGAAAACCAATAAAAAGGTCCTGATTGTCGGTATCTATCTGCGTGCACCCGGTGTGTGTGCACTGATCAATACGTGTCAAGATTAAAAAAACACGATCACCTCCTGTGTCACACACACTTGAGGACCTAGTGCCAATTACTAGGTGACGGTGAGACGAGCAAAATCAGTGCAATAAGTGTGGTGGCTTTAAAATAAATCCCAAATCACTCCTCACAAGTAAAACATCAGAAATACCTTACAAGAGTCCAAAATGTTCCCTGAAAAAACCCAAAACTTATTTTAGTATGCACTATTAAGAGTAGACCGGTTCACTAGATATCCAGTACATTGAAGTATTAAGGCTACCTACTTTATCAGTGGTGATAATTCCATCCCACTGGAAAATTAAAATCTATGTTCCGATGTCCACGTCGCATTTAACCGTGGATCTTCGTCATGAGCCAAACCTAGAGCACTCAAGAAAGATAGGGATGTCTTAAACCTCATATGTAATCATGTATCGGCTATGTAAAAGCAAACTTCCTGTATCTTGGCGCCGTGTACAACAGTATATAAAAGCACACAGCATAAATCAGCAGTATTCAGCACGCTATTTAAAGCTATCTGTGTTCGCGCTGGGTATTATTAAAAAATTACATTTCAACACTTATGATATTACGCTATGTAAACCAGTAACTAATAACATTTAGCATGTCTCTACAGTAATCACCACGCTATTCCAAAATATCTATGTTCCCACCGGGAATTCCCCCAAACGCCTCACTTAAGCTTAAAACTCTTAGTAAACTTAACCAGGTGCTCCAGATTCTTCTAAATCTGCTGTGTCACACATTCTAATCAAAATTTCCACCATTACCTCATGTCACTATTTGAACGCTAGGCTACTACAATCCAGTGCCTCTGCTTACCTTAAGAAGGACGTGTAGGTCCCCACATCAGCGCCGTGTTCTCGAGTGCGAGAATGCGGGTCTCTATGATCCACCATTTTTAAAACCTTCCAACTCACACGTGACATAAATAGAGAAAAGGGACCAGATCCCCTTCTCAGCTTTGGGAGCCATCTTGTAACGTGCTCCTAATGTGCCAAAAACAGCCGGATTGCTATTTATAATCAACACTGGACTGAACATAAGTTGGATATCAAACATATTCTAAAACGCCGATTATATTTCCTAAAATTGCATGAAAGAAAAACCGTCCGCGTCCTTTCGTACTACTCCCTTCTTGTATATTGTTCCTGCCTCTCAAAACGGGCGCCATCTTTAAGCCATCTATTCCATAGACACGTGTTTTCCTATTAGTTCAGTGAACACCCAAGTGTATCAAAATAGATATATCTAACAGATCCCACATCTGTTAGGTAAAAAATATTCTGTAGTCAGTTCATTTGCATTAATTTTGTGTCTGTTTGATAGTGAACTATCTTACTCAATTACATCCTTTATGTAGATGTATCCAATTGTATCCACAGTCATTCTCGTGTGAGTTTGAGATATTGGAGGTCTCCATTCCCATGTATGTTATAATAAGTAGAGTGGTGCATACTAAATTGATAAACAAATCCATATTCACTCAAAGAACAGTTATTAACAGAATTGTTGCATAAAGTAAATATTGAAAAGGCAAAAGAAAGGAAAACCGTGGTTAATGAAAGGTCATACAGTTTCTACATTAATCAACATTGAGTACATCAAGTTGTTCATTTACACAGAAAGTAATGTAACTCTGGATTAATGTTCAGTTTCTATATCAGTTTCTAAATTAATCAACATTATGTACATCAAGTTGTTCATTTACCCAGAAAGTAATGTAACTCTGGATCAATGTTAATTCCTATATCAGTGCACCGTAATCTCATGATCCAGAGTGCTTCCCTCTTCCGTAAGGCTAGCTCTCTGTTTCCTCCCCTGGGGTGTCTCTGAGTATGTTCTATACCATAAAATGAAAACTGTTTGTTGGTATTCTGTAAGGGGCAATGCATGATGTGTGCAGAGATGGGATACCTTTCATCACTCTGTTTCACTGCCCTCATATGTTCTGCAATCCTTTCACGTAATGTTCTTATTGTGCTCCCTACACAGAAACCCCCAGGTTTTAGCTTTCTCGTCTTCCTTTGTTTAATATCTGCTAGATGGCGTTGTAATACGTCATTCAAAATGGTTAAGTTCTTTTCAGTTGCCTCTGCTAAATTCATTTGTTTAATCTCAAGCTCCAACAAGTCTATTTCTTTCTGTAACTGTCTGACCTTTTTTTCACAATTTTCAATTGGGGTTGCCATGGGTTCCAGATTCTCTCCTTCGTATGCCAATCTGTTTATGGGTTGGTTCGAGGAGATGAGGATCTGGGGCCCAATGGGATCCGAGTGGAATGACTCTATTTTATATTGGGGTTGTTATATTGATGATTGCTTAATGATATGGACAGGCACCACCAGCAAACTCTTAGCATTTGTCGAATACCTAAATGGTAATGATTGCAACATCAGGTTTACTTTTGAGCACAGCACAAGTAAAATTGCGTTCTTAGATGTGGAACTATACACAAGTGGCAATAAGATTCAAAGCAAACTATTCCGCAAGAAAACAGCATGTAATGCATTACTTCATGCTTCTAGTGCTCATCCAGCTCACCAGATTAGGTCCATCCCATTTGGTGAACTTGTTCGGGTGAGACGCAATTGTAGTGAAGAAAAAGAATATGAGGAGTGCAAAAAGGAGTGTTGGCCCGCTTCCGAAAAAGAGGTTACAATAATGAGACTTTGGCCAGAGCGGAGAAGAGAATCAAAAAAATTAAGAGACAAGACACTCTTAGAGAACGTACCAAAGATACACAGAGAGATGATAAAGTACGGATGATAACAGGGTATAATACACTATCAGCGGTTATGATGCAGAGTCTACACAGGCACTGGCACATTCTAAAAGCAGACAGATACCTGGGGGTTTCTGTGTCAGAGAGACCCGACATCACATACCGACGAGGGATTTCCTTGAGGAATCTACTCAGCCCTAGTTACCCCAGAGCGCTAACAACAGAAAATTGGTTAACCCAACGAATGAAAGGGTTCTATGGATGTGGACACTGTACTGTTTGTAAATGGGCTTGGAACAACAAGACAGATTTCAGAGGCCCAGGGAACAAGACATACAAGATATTGACTAACATAAACTGTTTGACCAAATTTGTGGTTTATGTCATTGAATGCAAATGCAATAAAAAGTATGTAGGGAGCACAATAAGAACATTACGTGAAAGGATTGCAGAACATATGAGGGCAGTGAAACAGAGTGATGAAAGGTATCCCATCTCTGCACACATCATGCATTGCCCCTTACAGAATACCAACAAACAGTTTTCATTTTATGGTATAGAACATACTCAGAGACACCCCAGGGGAGGAAACAGAGAGCTAGCCTTACGGAAGAGGGAAGCACTCTGGATCATGAGATTACGGTGCACTGATATAGGAATTAACATTGATCCAGAGTTACATTACTTTCTGGGTAAATGAACAACTTGATGTACATAATGTTGATTAATTTAGAAACTGATATAGAAACTGAACATTAATCCAGAGTTACATTACTTTCTGTGTAAATGAACAACTTGATGTACTCAATGTTGATTAATGTAGAAACTGTATGACCTTTCATTAACCACGGTTTTTCCTTTCTTTTGCCTTTTCAATATTTACTTTATGCAACAATTCTGTTAATAACTGTTCTTTGAGTGAATATGGATTTGTTTATCAATTTAGTATGCACCACTCTACTTATTATAACATACATGGGAATGGAGACCTCCAATATCTCAAACTCACACGAGAATGACTGTGGATACAATTGGATACATCTACATAAAGGATGTAATTGAGTAAGATAGTTCACTATCAAACAGACACAAAATTAATGCAAATGAACTGACTACAGAATATTTTTTACCTAACAGATGTGGGATCTGTAAGATATATCTATTTTGATACACTTGGGTGTTCACTGAACTAATAGGAAAACACGTGTCTATGGAATAGATGGCTTAAAGATGACGCCCGTTTTGAGAGGCAGGAACGATATACAAGAAGGGAGTAGTACGAAAGGACGCGGACGGTTTTTCTTTCATGCAATTTTAGGAAATATAATCGGCGTTTTAGAATATGTTTGATATCCAACTTATGGTCAGTCCAGTGTTGATTATAAATAGCAATCCGGCTGTTTTTGGCACATTAGGAGCACGTTACAAGATGGCTCCCAAAGCTGAGAAGGGGATCTGGTCCCTTTTCTCTATTTATGTCACGTGTGAGTTGGAAGGTTTTAAAAATGGTGGATCATAGAGACCGGCATTCTCGCACTCGAGAACACGGCGCTGCTGTGGGGACCTACACGTCCTTCTTAAGGTAAGCAGAGGCACTGGATTGTAGTAGCCTAGCGTTCAAATAGTGACATGAGGTAATGGTGGAAATTTTGATTAGAATGTGTGACACAGCAGATTTAGAAGAATCTGGAGCACCTGGTTAAGTTTACTAAGAGTTTTAAGCTTAAGTGAGGCGTTTGGGGGAATTCCTGGTGGGAACATAGATATTTTGGAATAGCGTGGTGATTACTGTAGAGACATGCTATATGTTATTAGTTACTGGTTTACATAGAGTAATATCATAAGTGTTGAAATGTAATTTTTTAATAATACCCAGCGCGAACACAGATAGCTTTAAATAGCGTGCTGAATACTGCTGATTTATGCTGTGTGCTTTTATATACTGCTGTACACGGCGCCAAGATACAGGAAGTTTGCTTTTACTTAGCCGATACGTGATTACATATGAGGTTTAAGACATCCCTATCTTTCTTGAGTGCTCTAGGTTTGGCTCATGACGAAGATCCACGGTTAAATGCGACGTGGACATCGGAACATAGATTTTTATTTTCCAGTGGGATGGAATTATCACCACTGATAAAGTAGGTAGCCTTAATACTTCAATGTACTGGATATCTAGTGAACCGGTCTACTCTTAATAGTGCATACTAAAATAAGTTTTGGGTTTTTTCAGGGAACATTTTGGACTCTTGTAAGGTATTTCTGATATTTTACTTGTGAGGAGTGATTTGGGATTTATTTTAAAGCCACCACACTTATTGCACTGATTTTGCTCGTCTCACCGTCACCTAGTAATTGGCACTAGGTCCTCAAGTGTGTGTGACACAGGAGGTGATCGTGTTTTTTTAATCTTGACACGTATTTATGTGCACACACACCGGGTGCACGCAGATAGATACCGACAATCAGGACCTTTTTATTGGTTTTCTCCATCACCACTTAATATACGGGGCGAGATTCTGATGGCCTACGTTTAACAATCTATTATTTCTCATGCTTTGGAATGAGCACGGTCTCTTGGGCAAAGATCCCTGTGCTTGCCGCAGAAATTCGTTTAGAATACCGCTATGCACACGGGTGAGGTTTGATGGGTGTATTAAATACACCTGTTTTGTGTAATTTTACAAAGGGCTTGTGTTTGTTTTGTATATACAGCCTTGAGAAAGTCGCGGGACAAAATTCCTTTGTGCGACGAAACACGTGTTGGCTGATGCAAGAACAAAGAGAATAAAGAAAAGAAACCAAGCTCGAAAATTTCTCTGTATCATTTATGCTTGACTAAAACAAATTGGATAATTGCATATTACTTAAAAGACGTGTGCTGAGGATTGTGTTTACCATTACCACAATGTTCATGTTAGGCTGGTGTTTTGGGCCAGAGACTCACATTTTGGTCACTGGAGTGTGTGGGGGTTAAACCACATTGACACACTTTTACTCAACATGCTTGGTGTTTGGGCCCCACATTCACCTTCTGGTCACAACTGTGATGGGAGTTACAGTATGTGTTCCCTTTCAGTGTCACTGTTGCAGGCAGTTCCCACACAAAACACAATCTTTCCATGATGGTAGGGGGTGTGTGTTTGGCCTACAACCCCTATGGGTGGGAATTCTAGTGGTGTTAGCCATCACCCCCTAGAAGTAGGGACTGCTGGTAGTGTTGGTAACCCCCCCTATGAGTGGGACTGCTGGCAGTGCTAGCCATCAATCCCCCTATGGGCTGGACAATGCTGGGAGTGGTGGACATACATCCCCTATGGGTGGGGACGACTGGTAGTGTTAGCCATCCCCCACCCTATGCGTAGGGACTACTGGTAGTGATAGGCATCCACCCCCCTATAGTTTGAGACTGCTGGTAGTAATAGGCATCCACCCCCCTATAGTTTGAGACTGCTGGTAGTGATAGGCATACACCCCCTATGGGTTAATGATGCTGGTAGTGATAGGCATCCACCCCCCTATAGTTTGAGACTGCTGGTAGCGATAGGCATACACCCCCTTATGGGTTAATGATGCTGGTAGTGATAGGCATCCACCTCCCTGTAGTATGGGACTGCTGGTAGTGATAGGCATACACCTCCCTATAGTATGGGACTGCTGGTAGTGATAGGCATCCACCTCCTTGTAGTATGGGACTGCTGGTAGTGATAGGCATACACCCCCTATGGGTTAATGATGCTGGTAGTGATAGACATCCACCTCCCTATAGTATGGGACTGCTGGTAGTGATAGGCATCCACCTCCCTATAGTATGAGACTGCTGGTAGTGATAGGCATCCACCCCCCTATAGTTTGAGACTGCTGGTAGTGATAGGCATACACCCCCTATGGTATGAGACTGCTGGTAGTGATAGGCCTCCACCCCCCTATAGTTTGAGACTGCTGGTTGTGATAGGGATACACCCCCCTATGGTATGAGACTGCTGGTAGTGATAGGCATACACCCCCCTATGGTATGATACTGCTGGTAGTGATAGGCATCCACCCCCCTATAGTTTGAGACTGCTGGTAGTGATAGGCATACACCCCCCTATGGTATGAGACTGCTGGTAGTGATAGGCATCCACCCCCCCTATAGTTTGAGACTGCTGGTTGTGATAGGCATACACCCCCCTATGGTATGAGACTGCTGGTAGTGATAGGCATCCACCTCCCTATAGTTTGAGACTGCTGGTTGTGATAGGCATACACCCCCCTATGGTATGAGACTGCTGGTAGTGATAGGCATACACCCCCCTATGGGTTAATGATGCTGGTAGTGATAGGCATCCACCCCCCTATAGTATGGGACTGCTGGTAATGATAGGCATACACCCCCTATAGTTTGAGACTGCTGGTAGTGATAGGCATACACCCCCCTATGGTATGAGACTGCTGGTAGTGTTAGGCATCCACTCCCCTATAGTTTGAGACTGCTGGTAGTGATAGGCATACACCCCCCCTATGGGTTAATGATGCTGGTAGTGATAGGCATCCACCTCCCTATAGTATGGGACTGCTGGTAGTGATAGGCATCCACCCCACTATAGTTTGAGACTGCTGGTAGTGATAGGCATACACCCCCCTATGGGTTAATGATGCTGGTAGTGATAGGCATTCACCTCCCTATAGTATGGGACTGCTGGTAGTGATAGGCATCCACCTCCCTATGGTATGAGACTGCTGGTAGTGATAGGCATCCACCCCCCTATAGTTTGAGACTGCTGGTAGTGATAGGCATACACCCCCCTATGGGTTAATTTTTATTTTTTTTATTTTAAAAGTTTTATATAGCGCTAGCTAGACCCGTGGGTATCAGAGCGCTTTACATACACACTGTACAAAACCAAAGGAAATTGCACTACTTAGTAGGAAGGCAGTAGGGATGCAACAACAGAGATAAATACAACATGAAAAATAGTTAAACAGTGCAGCGGAGGGAGAGAAAACAAACGAAGGTGGTTAACACAGACCGGTCACCACTATCCTTGAATGTCAAGAGAGAGAGGAGTTAATTCGGATATTGAAGTCTAGGTTAGTTGATGTTGGTCCGGAAAGTATTTGTTAAGGAGATGGAGTTTCAGGTCCCTTTTGAAACAGGAGAAGGAGGGGTTGCATCTGAGGACTCTAGGGAGAGCGTTCCATATCCTGGGAGCGTTGCCAGAAAACGATCGGTATTGGGTGAGTTTCAGTAGCGGTCGGTGGAGGAGTGCCAGGAGCGTGGTGGGGCGGGGAGGGGCAGGGTGGGGTAGCAGTAGGATTACGGACCTATACAGGTAAGTAAACATTTAAATCAATAAAACGAATTTCGTTGTGAGCACTGCATCGCCAAATGCGATGCAGTGCGCGCAACGAAATTCGTTTTACTGATTTAAATGTTTACTTACCTGTATAGGTCCGTAATCCATACTTTGCTACCCCCCACCCTGCCCCTCCCCCGCCCCACGTCACCGCCCGGCCGGCACACCTACACCGACCGCGACTGGGTGGTTTTCTTTTTCAGTTTCGGAGGGATAAGAAGGAGTGAGTTTGAACTTCTCAGTGTTCTGGATTGACCTGCTCTTACCAGTTTGTTGTTCAGGTAGTTGGGGGCCAGAGAGTGAAGGGTTTTGTGTGTGATGCAGGCCAGCTTGTAAATACACCTCCCTTCCATAGGAAGCCAGTTGAGGGAGTTGAGAGCTGGAGTGATGTGTTCAAATCTTTTCACTCCAGATATGAGTCGAGCGGCCATGTTCAGCACTGCCCTTAGTGGGGCTAGGTGAGCTTTTGGAGTCCCCGTTAGGATGGCGTTCCCGTAGTCGATTTTAGAGAGAACTAGGGATTGAACTACTGTCTTGAGGTCATCCTGGGGAAGAAAAGGTTTCAATTTCTTGAGGTGTTTTAGTGAGAAAAGAGCACCTTTTGCAGAGTTTTTGATGTGGGCCTCCATTGATAAGTTCTTGTCAAGGGTGATGCCTAGAGACTTCACTGAGTCGGATAGGACGAGGGGGCAGTTTAGGGCAACCAGATTCTTGAGCCACTCTTGGATTGGTCGATGGTTGCTTTTGGAGAGAATAGGATTAGTTCCGTTTTATCTGGGTTGAGCTTTAAGTGGTTAGTGTTGAACCAAGTTTGGATCTCGGTTAGAGTGACATTGAGGTGTCGGATGTCGTTGGGAGACTTGATTTTGAAATAGATTTGGGTGTCGTCAGCGTAGAGGTGGTAGTTCACTCCCGCTTTTTTCAAGATGATTGTGAGGGGCTCCATGAAGAGATTGAAGAGGGACGGGGAGAGGATCGAGCCTTGCGGGACCCCAAGTGTGACTTTTGTTGGCTTCTAGAGACAGAGGTTGATTTTAATTTGTTGCGAGCGGTGTTGAAGGAAGGAGGTGAACCATTTTAGTACTGTGCCATTAATACCGGAGCTGCTTTCGACAAGGTCTCCAGAAGAGCTGGATGATTTACAGTGTCGAATGCCGCAGATAGGTCAATAAGGATGAGAAGGCAGGCATCACCTTCATCTAAAGCCTTGTGAATATCGTCAGAGATGTTGAGCATAGCTGTTTCAGTGCTACAGCCTTTCCTGAATCCTGATTGAAAGGTGTCGAGGAGGTTGAACTCATCAATGTGTTTGTTGAGTTGGTGGAGAACGCATTTCTCCAATGTTTTCGCAAGGAACGGGAGGTTGGAGATAGGTCTGAGGTTGTTAAGATCGTTAGGGTCGGCCCCTGGTTTCTTGAGAATGGGTGTGATTTGTCCTAGTTGAAGGGAGTCTGGGACACAGCCTGAGATGAGAGAGGCATTGATGATTTTTGTCCAGAAAGGGGAAATGGTGTGGTTGAGTTCTTTTATAATTGTGGATGGGAGGGGGTCCATAGTGTGGGAGGAAGGTTTTAGGGTAGAGATTATACTGAAGACCTCATTTTCCGACATTAGCTCAAAGTCGGACCAATGCGCATTGTTTTTCAGCTGGAGGCAGGCCTGATTGTCCTTGGTAAGAACTCTTTCTGATTGGTCAAGGTTGGTTAAAGGGGGGCAGGTTAAGAGGGAAGGAGGGTTTGCAGTTTGGAGGAAGGATTGATCAATTTTTGAGACTTTATTAGAGAAGAAGGTGGCAATTTCTTCACATCGCTCTTTGGTGGCTATGATTTCGTTAGAGGGAGTGCAGTTTGTTTGGCTTTTGACAATGTTGAAGAGTTCTCTCGGTCTGTTTTTCACCAGATCTAGTTGGTTGCGGAAGAAAGACGCCTTTTCATTGAAAATGTGTTTTTTGTATGCCTGCCGAGCAGATCTAAGTTGCGCTAGGTGCAAGGTCGAGGGGTTTAGTCTCCAACACCTTTCCGTTTGTCTGAGTTGACGCCTTTTGTTATTCAGATCCATATTGAACCAGGGTTTAGATTTGGTTCGCCTCATTTGTTTGAGTTTGAGTGGAGCTACTTGGTCTAAGACCTCTGTCATTTTAGAGTTAAAGTGTGTAGTGAGGTCATCGGCCGTCCATGATGAGGGTTGGGGTTGTAGATGGGCATGGATCCTGGATTCAAGTTCGGGTAAAGGGACTTTTTTGATGTTTCTGGTCCAGTGCTTAGGTTTGTCATCACGAATAGGTTGGTGTCTGACAAGTGCATCAATCTTGAACAGAATGAGGTGGTGGTCTGACCAGTCAATGGGAGAAATCGCTCCTCAGAGAGACCAGTTCATTGTTGGTAATGATCGCATCCAGTGTTGCACCTTTGATGTGAGTTGGTTCATTGCAGAGTTATTTGAGATTGTATATTTCAAGTAGGTTGGATAGGTTCTGGACAGTGGAGTCTTCTGGGTCATTCCAGTGGATGTTGAGGTCACCCAGGAACACGTCTTTTGTGTCTGTCATGGAGAAACGTGTTATTAGGTCTGTTAGTTCTTCGGGGAAAAGGGTACGCTCTCCAGGAGGATGGTAGATGGTGTGGAATTTGATGGGAGAGGTGCCCTTGGCAGTGAGTTCGACACCCAGGTATTCAAACGATAGGTATTCTGCAGGTTTAAGTTTGGTGATCTGTATTCCAGCTTTGTGAATGATGGCTAGTCCCCCCAGTTTTGATTGGCCTGTCTTGTCTGATGATGTTGTACCCTGGAGGGGTGAGAATGTCAAGAATGGGGGTGGAGTGGACATTAAGCCAGGATTCTGTGAGGAAAGCGATGTCAATTTCTTCAGCGAGTAGAGCTTCAGCAATGTCTGTGGCGTGTTGTACTGCTGATCTGCAGTTTAGGAGCATGCAAGAGAGAGGGCGGGGAGCCTTGGTGGTGGGGGGAGCTAGGTGGATAGAGGAGTATTGAGCAGGAGGTCTAGGTGAGTGGACAGTTTTAGGGAGTCTGTTAGTACCAACAATGACAGGGATGGGGAAAGGGGCTGATTTCTGGCTCAGAGCGAGGTAAGGGTCGTTGGTCACATCAGGTTTCAACACCGAAGGGGGAGGCGATCCCGGCTGGGTCGAAGTGCCTGACTCGTTGACGGACTGGAGGGTCGGGGGGTGCTCTGTGGGGACATGGGAGAGGTATTGAGGGGGGTTTGAGCAAATCTACCCGATGAGAGGGAGTACGGTGGCTTGGTCCTGTTGAGAAGGTCTTGTTGTAAGTGTAGGAGATCGGCAGCAAGGGAGTTAATTTTCTGCTCCATTCTGTTCAGTTGCTGTGTTATTGAGCTGAAAAAGTTTAAGGTTTCTGGTAGGGGTCGAGAAGGACTTTGGCCTATGGAGGGAGAGTGAGCAGGGGTCAGGGATTGGACGGAATCAGTGGGATTAGGAGAGGGGAGAGGTTGGACGCGGGAGCCGGATTAGTAATGCTCCCATTCAAGGAGTTCAGAGGAGGAGTAGAGGGTCTACTGTCCAAGTGAGGAGGGAGAGAAATTCTGGGTAGGAAGTCAGAGTTCCGGGGAATGTCAATGAGATTAGCGGTGGAGGCAGGTTATGTATGTGGGTGTGCGACGGCGGACGGGGAGTGGGCAGTGATAATAGGGGGAAAGTGTCTGCTGTATTGGTGAAGACGTTGGACATGGGGAAGTCACGGGGTTGTCAGTGAGGTAAGTGGTGGAGACGGGTTGTGCCTGTGGGACATCGGAAGGGGAGTGTGCAGTGGTGGTAGGGGGAGAGTGACCGCTGGATTGGAGATGACGTTGGACAAGGGGGAAGTAAGGGTCGGGGAAGAGGGTCTGTGTTGGAGGAAAGGGTAGTTTGAGAGGGAGGGTTCAGATTATCAGAGGTCGAGGGGGAGTGCCTGTGGGGATTTCAGTCGTGGGAGGGCTGAGGGTGAAGTCCGAGCTGACGAGAACGAGATCGGCCTTGTGGTGTTTGTTAATTGTGATTTTGTTGTTCCTGGTGTGATCAGTTGATGTAATAATGGTGGGCGTTTGGCGGCGGAGAGTAATGATGGGGGTAGTGTGATTGTAGTGAGTGATGGTGGATGTCCATGAGTTGAAGAGAGGTTCTTCAGGGCAGGGAGATTGGATCAGTTCCATGTTATTAGTGAGGGTGGTGGGGGATAGGGGAGGTAGGGTTTGGTGGCTTAGTTGAGTTAACGAGGAAAGAAGTGTGGGGAAGTGGCGGTCAAAAGTGGTGAGGTGCGGGTCGGTGGCCTGTATGAGAATGGTTCCAGTTCTGTAGATGGAAATGGTGAGTTCCCCTTTGAAGGTCGGAGAGATAGTGGTGGAGATTTTTTCACCATAGGGAATGATTACTGATTTGATGCTGGTAGTGATAGGCATCCACCTCCCTATAGTATGGGACGGCTGGTAGTGATAGGTATACACCCCCCTATGGGTTAATGATGCTGGTAGTGATAGGCATCCGCCTCCCTATAGTATGGGACTGCTGGTAGTGATAGGCATACACCTCCCTATGGGTTAATGATGCTGGTAGTGATAGGCATCCAACTCCCTATACTATGAGACTGCTGGTAGTGATAGGCATCCACCCCCTATAGTTTGAGACTGCTGGTAGTGATAGGCATCCACCCCTCTATGGGTTAATGATGCTGGTAGTGATAGGCATCCACCTCCCTATAGTATGGGAGTGATAGGCATCCACCCCCCCTATAGTTTGAGACTGCTGGTAGTGATAGGCATACACCCCCCTATGGTGTGAGACTGCGGGTAGTGATAGGAATTCACCCCCCTATGGTATGGGACTGCTGGTAGTGATAGCCACCCACACCCTATGGGTTAGGTAATGCTGGTAGTGATAGTCATCCACCACCCTGTAGGTTGAGACTGCTGGCAATTATAGCTATCTACACCCTCTGGGTGTCGAACTTACCGTCTGCGGGGTACGCGTTGATTCCTGTTGTTGTTTCGGTCATAGACGTACAGTACAGGGATGACATGCGGGATCGGATACATGGTTTGTTCGTCTCGTAGCCGTGGATCGTGTTGTTGCACGATTCGACGTGGCGATACTGCTGTTCCGGATGCTGAGACGTGCTGTAGGTGGCGACCAGTTCGGCGCGTAGGAAGTACGCATCGTACTTGCCCGGCCGGAAACTGCTGTTTAAATGCTTCCGGACTACTCCATTTCTGCGTTTCTGGTTCCGGCTCGTACGTCAAATGTTGCTTGTTTCGGTGCGTACGTGTCGTTCGGGATTTGGGCACATTTGCATATCGTACTTCCTCGTCCGGACGGACCGGCCCCCGGAACGAGTAGGTCGGAAGAAAACGCTACGGACAACTCTCGGAGGGCTGTCCAACCCGGATCGGAATCGGCCCCTAAGTATGAAGGGTTTAGGGAGGAGTAAGGAAGGGTTTAGGGAGGGTTGCAGAGGTGTTAAGGGTGGAACAGACTCTCACCCATAAACCAGCAAGCCCATTGCTATTTACAAACTGGACTTCTAAAGTTACCACAGCCAAAAAAGGAGCCAAAATAGTAGTAAATGTACTCCATCTCAGACCCGGAGTACGTCCAGCACCACACATGGCCAAACTCTAGTACTCTAAAATGCTTCCATAGAAAATAATGGAAGCAAGGACTTAAAATAGAATCACATATGAAATAATGGTAAAATTATTTAATTTATTATGAGTGTGAACTTTAAGTTAATGTTAAAAACTATATATAAATAAAAAATAAATTATTTCATGATAACATATTTTAATAACCTTTTCGAATTTAAAAATAAATGTAACTTTATTTTTTTTATTAAAAAAATTATGACATTAACTTAAATTATTCTATACATAGCTTTTGCTATTTTTAATATATAGAAATTCAATATTTAACTTTCAGTGACATATTTTTAAATAAATCTTTATAAAAATAATAGTAATGTAATTTAATATATTTGAATTAACTAAATATTTAATTCAAAATTGAGTTAATACTGCTGTAACATTTTTCTATTTTGTTCTACATTTAAACAAATGAAATAAATACGTACATGAAATTAATTTATATCAATATTTAACTTGAAAAATAGTATTTATTTTTTAAAGTTTGCTAAACTTTTTTAATTTTCCCAGTACTTTACCACAGGGAGATCTCCATCACAGATATGGAAAACTTGCCTACATTTGAAACGTTAGTAGTAGTATCTTTAAACTTAATTTTGAATTCAATATTTGGATGATTTAAATATATTAAATTAAAGTAAGATACATTTGTATGGATTTATTTAAGAACTCCCACCTAAGGCAAACTGTTTACATTTACATATTATTTGCAAAAGTTGCAAAAATGTGTATAAATACAATTAATTTAAATTCATGTGATTATATTTTTTAAATGTATATTTCAAAGTAAAAAAGGTTATTAAACTATTTTATTATAGAATAGTATTTATTATATATTCTTAACATTAAATTACATTTATATATATTTTTTTTTAAGTCAAATGTTTTTTATTTATTTTAACATTAATTGTTGAGGAGTTCTATTTTAAGTCCCTGGCTCCATTATTTTTATCTGGGAGTGTGTTTAAATAGAAGTGGATGGCCATGTGTGGTGCTGTAGTTACTCCCGGTCTGTGCTACTACTGTTTTGGGTCCTTCTTAGCTGTAGTGACTTTAAACTCGTAAATTTAGCTCCACCCCTGTTTCAGTTCACACTTTGTAATAAATGTACACTCAGAAACGGTGAATAGTCAAAAGTGATAAATTCACTACAAAGTTTAAACATAAATTTACACATGTAGATTTACTAACATGGAAATTTATCTATGTGAATAGGCCTCTACATTTGCTAGAAGAGAGATTTGTCACTGGCGATTGGTCACTGAAATGCATGAACATTAGATCCTACAAACGATTAGGGCCTGAGAAAGGATTCTAGTCCCCACACAACGTCATTCGCAACATTACCTTCTATGCCAGCCGCAACGTTATGGACTGGGAGGTAATAACAGGAAGTGAAAAGGCTAATGCTGTCCTCCATTCTTTATCTTTCCCTCAGGAATCTCCTGAGCATCAGACATCTATCAAGGTGTGATAGAAGACGGAAGGAGCTGGGTAGACTCTATCCCATTCACTTTCCAGGTAATAAATTAGTTCATGAGAGAAGGAGAAGTAATCGGAGAGCTGTCCTAGATTCTACAATGACTGCCTCTTATTCCAATGTTCACTGAGAACCTAATGGGAACAGAAGGAAAGGGGAAATCTCTCTTATATCTCCTTGATGTATCAATCAATCATTTATATTGTGTGATTAATAAAAAAACATTACAATACAAAATAAAAGTTTAAAAAGACCATGTTTTTAAAACTAAATGGGCTTAAAGTGCTACACATGTGTAATATCAGCCTATTACAAGCTCCAAAGATTGAACGGAATTGAATTAATTAATTTAACAAATTTACTGATAAAACTCCTACAGTGTACTAATGTCTCATTGCATGATCGTAGTCCCAATTTAAAAAGAAATGCAATTAAAAGAGTTCTCCTCTGCCGAGTTCCCTACAGGTAGTCAATGTCAAAAGTAAAATCATCTGAAAACAAATGTGGTGATCTGCAAAAGAGCATTCTAAACAGGGCCATGATATTATACCTAATATGAAACACCAACATTCTCATCCATGAAACACCAGTAATTTTATGTCAAGACCAGAGTTTCAGATTATGTGAAATCCTTTTTAATGAGACTTTTCACAAGCAGTCGAAAACCATCATAGCAACACAACATAGCATCCAACAACATTCTAATCTCTCTGGAAGGCAGCCTCTTTTCATGCTGCTTCCCAGGAAGAAAGATCAGTTGCATTTTTGATGTCTCTTAATGAATGAAGTGTCTGAATATTTGAGTGATCTCGGCTTGCATTGAATGAATGTTTATTTTTTGGTTCATAAGTGACTTGTGCATTCGTAGGCCATGGATGATAGGGTTGGTTTGGTGAGAATGGCAATAATTGAAAATGAAATGGGAAATGCTGGAATTGTTCAATGTTGTTTTGGATGACTGATATTATGAATTCCAGGTCAAGTGCAATTTCTTTTGTGAACTTTGCAAGGTTCTTGATTTTTGACTGATCAGTCGGGATTGTGCTGGTGAGGCGCATAACATTAAGGGTGAAGATTCTCTAATAGTTACAGCTGATTTGGTTGTTGCCTCGAGGCATCTGGAGAACATAACCTCTGTGGAACAGGAGCTCCATTCGGTCCTTTGACTGCTAACGCACAGCTTCTACATAGAACTCTAACCCAGGCCTCCCGTTTGATAAATCGTGCCCAGTCCATACACATGTCAAAAGAGTGGCAATGAGTTACAGAGATCCGCAGCCAGTTGAGATTGGTTCTCTGAGGGAGAAAAAGAACAACTGTGTTGCATTGTCTGTGCCAATTCACCGCCAAATAAGGCGGTGAGAGTCAACAGCCTGATTAGGAATGACTCTGAGAAAATCCAAAGACCACTGCTAATGGAAAATGTAGGGGGCAATGGTCCAAGGAGAGGGATCGAATGGCTGGGATCTCAACAATTGAGTACATACTATGTGTATTTGTGAAGCACATATTCATCCAAGGGTATCTTGGTGCTGAATAGCAGATGTTTATATTTGCCCACCTCAATGGTACTCATTTTATCAACCTGAGAAGGAAGAAAAGTTGAGTAGACCCACCCGGATTTGAACCAGTGACCATGAGCTCAAACACAGGCCCCCCTAAAGTGGACGCATTAGTCCACTAAGCCATCTGACCCAGCATCATGGGTTCCATTCGATTCTCTAAGAGCTGCAGTCCCCAGCAGAGGCTACAATAGAGCCAATGCAACACAGGGTGCTACTGCTACAAACTTACAACTGTTTGCACAATAAAAATCAACAAACGAGATTTATGATGCACCAAACAGGGATTATCTATGTACACCAAAACAACGTTAGGCATAAAATAAAACAGTGAGGAGCTGACACTTTCTTCAGCACCATTATATCAATCCAGGGACAATCACAACATTCACAACAGCGGAAACATCCTCAAATTGGTCACCTCACTCCTGGGTCTCCAACATATAACATCAACTGATCTTCGTAGCCTAAGTTTTGTCCCCCCAATAACGCCACAGGCAGGGGAAAAAACAAGCTACACATCGATCAATAAAAACGTAGCTGTACAAATACCTAGCTACAAGAAGGAGCTGGCCTCCTGGGGAGTAATAGTGACCAAGCTAAGAATATAACTGTATCCCTCTAACTTTCTGGAGGACATGAATAAGCAAATATTTCTCAATCAATGGTTGGGAATGCAATCAGCCTTGAGAACAGCCTGCAGCCCTTCCATGCAAGTCAAGACCTCCCAAAGTTGAGAGACTATGTTCCCACAGACAATAATATTCCTTCTAATCTGCCAACTGTAGACTAGCAGCCCACCGTCAGTAATTGCGCGCCAAGTACACTACAGCAGGTTTGGTGGCAAGTGCCTGTTGATTTTGACAGTAGATGCCTATAATAACTAAGCAAAACCCCGAAACCTGCACAAGGATTGCTGAGGCTTGTAGGCTGGCACATTGTAGGACTGGAGTAAAAACTGGAAGCTAAAGGTTTAATTGAATATATAAAGAACCAAGACATGCGCTGGGGGCAGTATTTTTTAGGATGGTTATATTTAATTTCAGTAACCAGCAGCCATAAAGACCAAAGGAATATCTAAGGAAGGTCTCATAACATGGTTGGTTGGCTATTTATTTAATCATTCATTGCATGCCACACACATATACATTACACTACCAAAATAGCCTTTCTTGGAAGTGGGTCCACCTGAGAATAAGAAACACATTTAGTCACAGCAGGGGACCATGAGTATGGTTCAAAACACAGTTTTTGTATGACCTGTGTAAGCGGAAAAAACACAAAGGTACTGTGTGTACTGTGTACACTTCTAACATTTTATAATGTTTTTACATTTTAGGTGTTCTAAGTGTTTTGAGGATTTTGTATACCTTTCAGACACTTTGATAACCACCATTTTTCAGAGGATCGGGAAGAACTCGGTGATGAGGCATGTCACCGAATAACATTCAGTGAGTGAGAGTTCCTTTAAGAGAAAGGCATTTCCCCTATATCTATTGGACCCACCCCAGATGACTCGAGGTTGACTCTCTCTTGGTTGTGACACTGTATACGAGGAAGGTGAGTCCCGGCTTCCGTGTCCCTCTTCCCTCCCTCTCCTAATTTTTACATATATTATTGCGGTATGTCACAAATTGGGAACCACTGCGATTCACTGCCATTATAGAGAAGGTGGCCTGGTGGGGTCAGCAGATCATCATATCTGTAATTGCTTTTTCTTTTTTTTATAAATACACCCCATTTTCCTTACAGAATGGAACTGAGTGGACCCGTGGACCATTTCCTCCTCTTAAAGAATTTAGTTTTTTTACATTCACAAAGGGGAAGGGGTTTCAACATGTTGTGCCCCCCTGTGTGCAGACACCCCAGTACCTGTATGGCATGGACTGCAGCAGTCCATGCCATGCAGGTATTGATTTTGACGTTCCCTTTGCGGTGCCTGTTTCATAGGCACTGCCGTGGGAACACCAAAGAACTGCTCGCCAGACAGGAGAAAACTCTGGCAGGCAGTTTATACACTGGTTTGGCAGTGCGGGAGTGGGGCGGACCGCTTCCGCACCGCCAAACTCGTAATGAGGACCTTAGAGATCGACACAGGGGAACTAGCCACCTATTTCTAGCTTTAGCATACAGGGGACAAAAGAAGAGCAGGTGTTCATCCATTTCCTTTGCAGTTTACAGTAGAAACTATGATGTGACCTCTGGTATGAGCCCCCCATGTGGCAATAAAAGCAGCTACTGGGAGTTTCCTGTACCTGAATTGTTAAAAAACTGATCGTGCATGGGCGGGGCGTACAAAGTCTAAAGACTCTTCAGCCCTGCTTATGGATTTGTGAAGCACAGGAAGGCACTTGTTCAGCTGCCTGTCATATTTCCATGGTCCCTACAAATGGCAGCTTTCTCATAGGCCAGTTTGCTTATTAATTTTACGTCACCAAGACGGATAGAGCGTGGGTCTTCCCAGAATTTTTCTAGGTCCAGGTCAGGCCATGCTTTTTTCAAGGAGCCCAACCACTTAAGTTTAACCACCAAATTCATCCTTAAGATATCTGCTAATCCATTTCTAAAATGGGCTAGTTCACGAGTACTCCAGATGCGTATCCAGTAAAGCATGGGTTTTAGTGCAGCAAACACTGCAATTTCATGTATTCCTAGGTCCAGGTGCAGCAGTACAAGAGGTTTTCCCTTCCCTAAGCCAGTAAGGACTCTAAGGAAGTTAGTTTTGTCACGCTCAAAGAGTCTACCTTGGAATAGCCCCAGAGTTCAGCACCATAAAGTGCAGCCCCCCTGGCTTGAGCAGTATAAATCTCTACTGCTGGCCGAATCAGCATCCAATTAGTCTTCTTCACAAATTTACAAATTGCCCCGGCTCTGAGATTCACCATTAGAGTGCTTTTTAAAATCTGTGGTTCCCAAGACCCAGCCTCAGCAAATCTAGTGCCTAAAAGTCAAACTCACACACTCTTTCTAGGGGTTTGCTGTTCACTTTAATACCCCTCTTTCACCCTGCCTCTCCTAGTGGGGGTCATAGATTTGTTTTAGAAGTGTTAATTTCAAGACCATACTCGGCCAAAAACTGTTTGAATCTATGGGTTGGCCCATTTTAGTTCTGGACAACAAAAGTGTGTCACCCACAAAGAGGAGTGCAGGGATTTTTTCTTCTGCCAGGGAGGGGTAATCATGTACACAATTCTGCAGATAGCTGACACAGTTGTTAATGTTTAGGAGAAAAAGATTTGGAACAAGAACACACCATTAGCACACACCTTGATTGACTGTGAGTGGCTCGGTTAGTTCTCCACTCGTGCCGCACCTAGCTCTAGCAAAATTCCCTTTGTGGAGTAGAATGATTATATGAAGCAAATTGGGGGGGGACCTCTATCCCCTCGGAGCACACCCCACAATTTCATCCTAAGCACTAAATCAGATGTGGTGCGTAGATCGACAAATGCCACAAAAAGGTCACCCTAGGCCAGGTCCACCATCCTCCATTTGACAAAGAGGTAACAAAAGGTCCGGTCAATGGCACTGATCTTGTGCCGAAAGCCTGCCTGCAGGTTTAAAAATATGTGGTTTTCTTCACACAAATCTAGGAGCCGCTACAAAACCTTTTGCTAAAGACCTTCTGCAGGTTTTCTATGAGGCTGATTGGGCAGTAATTTGAGGGAATGATAGGGTTCCCCATTTTAAAAATAGGGACAATCTCAGCACCCTTCCAGGATAAAGGGATGGCCTCCTCTTTTATAACTTTGTTTGATACATGTTTTTCTGTAAGGTACCCAGGAAGCTTGATCGGATTCAGAAAGATCAGCAGGGATCTTGTCAAGCCCCAGCGTCTTACCTTGTCCAAAGGAGGCCAATGCAGATGCGGTTTCTTCTAGGGAAAGAACTATTCGGGCCAAGTTGTAATTTAGCTGAGACATGACATCCTTAGGGGCAACCACATCCTTTAATTCTCGAAATGTTGAATACAGGTTTCCATTTGCAGGGTAGAATGGAGGACTCAACTGGTTTGCCTGTTCGCCTGTTTCCCAGACTGACCAGTCACCAGAATTTCTTCTGGTCCTTGGTTGTTACAGAATCCAGGGGCTCCAGCCAAATACAATTTTCTCAATTTTCTCTGGCTTCCTTTATTGTTGCCGGGTAGATCGCCCAATTTTTCCTAATGTCCTGAATTACCCCATTTTTTAGTGCTTCCAACAGGCTCACCTTGGCAATTTTACACAACCTGTTGAACCAGCCCTAAGTTCAGTTGGTTTAGGGGGACCGATGCTTCCTTGGTAAAGTTATCCCTTAACCTTAGGAATACTGTGTTATGTTCAGTTAAAATTAATGCATTAGTCTCCAAATCTGCTTGCATATTTTCCATATGGAAAGCAAGATCTAAATATAGCTCTCTAACTACCTCAGGGAAGGCACTCACTATTTCCGTCTTATCATTCCTCCTGTTATTTGCCACAGCTAACACAGTCTGGGGACCACCTGCTGTGGAGCGTAATATTACATTACATTACAAGCATGTGACCCCCCATAGGGCAATGTAAGATTCATCACCTGAAGGGCCGCCCTGGAAATATTTCTTCTTGTTGGGACTGTATAAGATCAGTAATCCCCATGTCAAATCATCCATACTGGCTAAGTCTTGACTAAGCAAACACAAGGAGAGGATTGACGGAGTGCTGAAACTTTTCAGACGCTCACCCCCAGTCACAGATCTGGGTTGAATCCATCATCGTTCTTTAGCTCACTTCGCCAACCCAGTTCAGACCCAGCTATATGCAAATCAGTCTTGACAATGATGGATTCAACCTAGATCTGTGACTGGGGGTGAGTGTCTTAAAAGTTTCAGCGCTCCGTCCATCATCTCCTTGTGTTTGCTAAGTCTTGACTAAACCACTTGATTCAAAGAAAATATTAAAATCCATAGCCATGAGATTGTGGTGGGATTGAGAGTGGGCCATCAACGTTTTTTCCAGTATTTGTAAGGCTTGAGTACAGAGATAGAATATAATAAAGTGGTTCATACCAGTGTAAGTAGCCCATTAGAGGGGTGCCCTCCTACAGATTTCATGGCAGGTCTCTAGAAATATACAGATATCATGGTCATCAATAAACCTGCCCCACTCTGGATCACCAAGTTTGCCCCTGATGCCTGCAATGTTCCAGCACATTTTGACTATCTGTGGGGTTGGACAAAAAGGTTGTGGGGCACTATTGCCTCCAACATCTATCTGGGGGCATTCTGGTGCTTCAATTACTACACTACCTCGACTCCGACTATGGCTATGGTCACCCAGTATACCAATGCTTACAATAGGGGGTCTAGTCTCACAGTTGGGGGCAATTACAGTATCACAGCATGGTGGCATACTTGGCACAACATATTCTATAAGCACTTGCTTATTTTCTCTGTGTACAGCAAAACTTGTTTTAACAGAAAGTCAATCAACCTGGGTAGGAGAAGATAAAGTTCCTGCTCTAACAGTCAGGTTTTGACATTCCACACTTCCTCCCCTACTATAGTCATGGTGGGTCATTATCTGTAAATGGGGGGCAAGCCTGCATCTATCCCTTAAATGGTAATAGAAGAAACTCAGCGAGAGAAGAGAAATATTTGCACATGGCATATCTCAGTGCAAACAGCTGGCTAACAAGTTGTACACAATACTGGGGTGTCTAAAATTTACAACAATACAATCACTCACCAGCGACTTGGTGAGAGGCCCAACCCAACCCACCCTCCTGACCATTATATAGTGGCCACTGAGTATGTCAAGCTAGATAGGGTACAAAGCCAATGTAGAACCTTATTTTTTAGTTCGGTAAATGACTCCTCTACATCCTCTGCTAAATGGGACACATTTTATAACACAATCACACATGGTGCGGGATCGGGTAGCAAATTTAGAAGATTCTGTTTGGGACCAGATGTCTGACCCTCACACTTGCGAAACTGCGCCCTTTCCTTACCACGACCACCCCCCTCCTTGATTTGCCTGCTGCATTTAGGGGTTGCGATTTGTTTTCCACTGGCATACTCATGGGTGCATTAATATTTAGCGCACAAGACTGAGTTCTTGCTGTCTCACCCAAGTTGGATGCTGCCCAAAAAAGATTGTCTTTATTAGTTTGGTTAAAGGCATGGTGCTTAGCCTCCTAGCCTTTCGTGACTGGTGGGGCATTAATCTTCCATACTAGGGGGCAGATTTACAAGCCCCTTACGCCACTTTATGCTCGCCGCTACAGGCCACTTTTGTGACGCAGCGGCGGCGCAAATCATGCGCCATGTTGCGGGGATTTACAACGTGACGCATCTAGGGAGATGCGTCACGTTGTAAAGCCTCGCGCCACATGAAACCTAAGCGTCAGGTTTCATGTGGGCGTGCCGGCGCAGGGGGCGTTCCTGCGAAGGAAGCCCCGTAAAGTGACGCAGTGAAATCTACAAGATTTCACGGAGTCACTTTATGCTCCCTGCTGCGTCAAATCCTTACGCCTGCTTCAAGCAGGCGTAAGGAGTGACGCAGCATGTTAGGTATAGGGCACTCCTGAGCAGTACTGGAGTTACGTCGCACTTGCGACACGACTCCAGTACTGCGCCACTCCTTCCGCCGACAGATGCATCACGCATCTGTTTATCCTTGCGCCATGATGCGCCGCATTGTAAATGCGGCGCATCTGTGGTGGCGCAAGGGTAAACTTGTGTCACGCATCTCTCCTGGCGCATCCCTGCTGATTTGCAGGGATGCGCCAGGGAACGTAAATCTGCCCCTAGGTTTCTATGATGACCAGACACTCATAAATCGGGTCTTATTTGCCCATCACAGCTGTAATAAGATTGTTACACTGGTGCTGTACTCCTGCGTACAGCTTATCCTTTTCCCCTGTTTCGGGGGCCTTAAACACAATAAGTGCAGCTGCACATAGTTTTTGGAATTTGGTGTCTTGATCAGTTCTCTTCCTTTTGTCCGCTACACCCTTAGTTGCACCCTTTACTGCCTCACTACATAGATGTGGTTCTATTTGTGGTCCTCTAAGTACCTACTCTGCTGTTGGGGCGACATCCTTTGGATTTTCTACACAGCCTCCCAAGCTTAGGCTGGCACCAATGGTTCCCACATCTGTAATTTCTAGTTCTGATTTTCCTGGAAGAGACCCACAGGCACAAGGAGTGCGGAGGGGCGGTGTAGACGAGAGTGACAAACGTCACTACGCTAACTAAATTTCCTTACTAATTACACCTACTGATCTCTGCAGTAAACCATCAAGAGTAGAGTCAGGTGGGGGTTTTGGGGCCCTCTCCAGCACTTTCCATTTCCCCATCGTAGATAAAACAAACAAGGTTATAGCCGCTCATTAAAGACAATGAAGAAACACAGTACCTGTTATAACCAGAATTAAGAGTGGTGGCCCAGCCTTGCCTCGTCCAGGCAATGATGGGTGCAGGACGGGCCCGCCCTTGGCTTGGGCTTTACCCGGACGTTTCCCGCATAGTGGGATTGATGTGGTGCTTTATGCGCTCGGGGTTTTCTCTCCCCCCCCTTAAAGGTGTGGTGCTGTCAGGGGCGTCCGGGCGCAAAGCATAGGTGAACGACAGGTAGTCCCCTCCAACAAAGACTGTGGGCGTCCAAATCTGAATTTATTGCTAAGTACTTTTAGCAACTCAGAAACACTTTTTCTGAATACCTAAATACATTTAGTACATAGTAAAAAGGGTTTTAGCATTCACAAACCCTGTGATTTATAAGGACGGAGGGTTTGTGAATGCTAAAACCCTTTGTACACCTGGTCCATAGTGTCAGATTCACAAAAATATATGCACTATAATCTGCTAGCCACGTCTACACAAATCCAGGGGTGGTCTTTCAGATATCTGCAGGATCTCCTGTAGATTATACGTCTCTCTTCATCCTCCTCCTCAATGCTGACATCTCTGATTTTGTCTCTTTAGCCTCAGTCTTTCATTCTGACAACATGTATCTAGGCAATTGAACTTTGCATGGAACCACACTACAAAGAAATGTGATGTAATACTGACAATCACAGTTTTAGTATACTACAGAAGCAACAATTTTAATCTCCTCATCTTTG
This sequence comes from Calotriton arnoldi, assembly GCA_963921515.1. NCBI lineage: Eukaryota > Metazoa > Chordata > Amphibia > Caudata > Salamandridae > Calotriton > Calotriton arnoldi. The sequence continues at coordinate 42,269 of CAWUFW010011905.1, read as the reverse complement.
TTTTGATTCAGCAAACAATAACAACCAATACCTTCAGTAATAACCTTTCGCTTAACTAAGAATTTCTCAAACATTGATATTTCTCTCTCCTACTAGCCCCTGACCCAGACATACTTCTGTCCACATTACACAGTGACTTTCAGAATTTGGTAGACACTCATATACCTTTGTGCTTCAAAAAAGCTAATACTAAATCTTCGGTGCATGGTACACTCAGGAAATAAGCACTAATTAAAGAAACAGCCACAAAGATGAAAATATACTTTATCAGTCCAAACCCCCAGCTGACCACCAGTCTAACAAAAACAAAACATTGATGCTGCTAAAGGTAACTACTACTTGTAAACCATCCTCAAAGGTAACAACAAAAGTACGTTGTTATTGAAATCTGCCAGTGCTCCAAACCCCTCCTACCAACCCTTTTCCTCATTCTGCACAGAAGACTATTGCCATTAATATTTCATTTAGAAAATTGCTACAATCACATTCAATATTGACAACTCTACTACCCAACTCTCAAAACCTCCCATACCTTTCAATATAACCCACACTATCTCAAACTGTTAACAACACAACACCTGACTACCATTGCACATTCTTAGAGCAACGTGGTGAGGTCTTTTTGAGGAGTCCAAGAGCCAATATAGATTAATGGGCTCAGATTACAACAATAAGAGCCTTTTAACTACTGATGCTGCCTTGCATCTTTGCTTTGCTTTGAGCTCAAAACCAGAGCCCCAAGTATGATTTAGCAAGTGACCCTGAGGATAGCTAGGTTGGGCAGTCCAAGGCTTTCTCAGAGACATGTGTGGGGTATAAACTCACAATTCAGTAAGACGCATTATAACAGCCAATAAAACATTGACCTGCTTAAACGAAAAACTACTTTCAACACACAGATCAATGCTGTACATAAATATGAGAGGGCAACAATATGGTGCACAGTTACTATGGTAATAACTACTATGCTAGAGGACCAGCTGGAATTGGCTTCGGTTGTTTCCATTTTAAAGTACCATGCTGGTCCTCTCAGTGCAAGTTAGGACGCATTTTCCTCTTGGGGAAAAGTGGTGGATAAGGATCTCGTGACACCCTCTCTAGGTTTACCTTCTACCCTGAAAGCCGTAATGACTAAGGGCCTGATTATGATCTTGGGGGATGGGATACTCCTTCACCAACGAGACGGAGACCCCGTCTGCCGTATTACGAGTTCCATAGGATATAATGGAATTGTAATACGGCGGCTGGGATATCCATCTCATTTGTGACGGAGTATCATATCCGCCAAGATCGTAATCAGGCCCTAAGTTTCTAGTAGAGTGTGAATTGTCCCAGAGTCAAAGTTCTCCACTCATGTTCTCACACAGCATCGGACTGGCCTGTTGTGCAATCACAAACTGTTATGGGGCAAACCTGTAACCCTGGGAATCTGGGCTAGTAAATGCAGAAACAAATCAGTGGTTCCCTGCAAGTGAGGTTTCAGGCCTATAATTTCTAGGCAAAGAATTGCAATTCAGAATTGTGACAAGGCTCCAAATCAGAGTACATAATGATTATCATGATCAATCATATCAGTCCACTAGTTTATTTGTCGACGTTTCCACCCTGTTATAAACCAATTGTCAGGGTCATCAGGACAACAAAATAATGGTAGCCATCAGTGCGAGGAAACACTCCCATGATGAAGTGAATTGCAGTGCAGTTCGCAACATCTTCAGCACAAGCTCTAAATTCCACAGCACCAATCTCACGAAGGTCCCTTGCTTTTGCCAAGGGTGTCCATTTTTCTCCCAGAGATTACACAACAGTGTTTTGATTTATTCACTTCATTGTGGTAGTGTCCATTGCTGACATACGCCATTGGCGGCCCAATGGAGTAAGGGTCATTGGCGGTTTAGATATAATACCATCAGCTTGATTTAAAGTGGACTGTGCTATGGGTCTTTTTTTGCTGTTCGAACACCAAGTAAAACCTGGTGGTAAGGGATAGTATAAAAAAAAAATCAGCAGCACAGAGGTTTTTTCTGATTTTGGTTTTTCTCTCATGAGAAGGATGAAGGTTCTCAAGGGCACTTTCCTACCCCATATTCCAATGTGTGGTGACATTGTGGCTTCAGGAATCAGTCTCCCTTAGGTCAGACTGTGGAAGATCGGGATTTGGATTACCAGTAAATGTTCAGCCATGAACAGCTTCACCAAACATTCCATTCCATTAATGCCAAAGAAACAAATAAAGGAGACGAGAGGTAAGTGAACATTAGACTCCTTTAAGACATGCAATCCCAAAGGAAAATAAAATATAAACAACAAAGACATCTGACCATGCACAACTCAGTATCCATGACATTATGAGAGATCATCTAAGAGATGTTTCAAGAAATAAGGAAATAGTTTACGCATTACAATATAACTGAGGAATATTTTCATGTTGGGACTGTTAGATTCATTTCTATAGTGAGATCAAGCACTAAATGTAAACATACAACTCATAATGGAAAATGCACTGCACTGTGCATTGAAGACTGCTTCCTCTCCCTAACAATGCACACCATCAAAGCTCTGCATACTGCATATGTTATAGAAGTACATTTCAGTACTCATATATAACACCCTGCAGCAAACGCTCAACATTTTGATTTAGCTCAAAAGGACAGCTTCAATATTCCATGACTTTATTGTTAACTGTCCATAAAATTATAAAAATGTCATTAATCAAACCCAACATTTATTCGTTTGTTTTATTTATCCATGCAACATATTCAATCACCAATAATTATCCTAATTAAAAATATTTTCATGAAATAAAACTACTGCCCTACAATTCATTGCTAACATTACATTATTTGAGAAACTACACAAATACCATGATAAGAAATACCTAATGAAGCAAATGCTAGAATCTTGTGCATTCAACTATAACAGGGTATGTAGTTCACTATCAAGGCTAAGATCCCATCTTTTCAAATTCATCCTATTTAGACACCATGGGGACGATTCCGATCTCGGCCGGTAGGGCACCGAATCGGATTCGGCTTAACCGGATCCGATTCGGATCCCTCTTTCCCGACCGATTCGTACGTGCGTCCGGGCGAGCGAGTACGATGCGAGCGCACGCGAAATCGCCGACCGACTCGCTTGATGGTCCAAACCGCTCCGTCCGACTCGCACGGACACGACTCGCACCGCGCAATGGAGACGCTTCCCCGGCCGGGCAAGTACGATGCGCGCCCGAGCAGTCCGACCGACTCGCGCCGTCCGGCTCCAAAGGGCAGTCGGAGCCGACTTTGGGGGTCCGTGTCGGACCTCCTGTACGCGTAGCCGCACGAGTCGCACACAGGGGGACCCATGGGTCCCCCTACCTGTGCATGTATGGCACGATTTGCATCGACGCGCACCCGCTGTAGGGGGCGCCCTTGTTCTGCCTCGCACCCATTGAGTCAATCGGAGCCCGCGTACGCGTTAGTACGACCGGCTCCCATTGACTTCAATGGGAGTCCGACCGACTCGAGTCCGATTGCATGCGTACGCATCGTACTCGTTCGGTCGGGCTGCTAGAGTCCGATTCGGTCGGAAATCTCTCCGGGTCCGGCTCGGTCGGAGTGATTTCCGGCCTGAATCGGAATCGGCCCCCATATCTCTCAAGAATTTAAGATGTGTTCTCTATCACCATCATGTATGTTTTGTTTAATATGTTTAAATCCAAGTAATCTGATCCCACTGAGCTCTGTTACTTCAAACATCTCCTAAAATGAATGAATACTGAGGCCCATATCAACAAACATTTTGCGCTTTGCAACCACCCATAGTTTTTGATGCAACACCCTAACAATAGTAGACAGGGTTCTGCACCACAACATTAGGCCCTTTAGAAGCAGGCGTTAAAAAAGTATAACCTCTTTTATTTCTCCTAACTTTTCCCACTTCACATGTGTGCTGTACTGTGTAGCAAAGATGTGAAGTCAGAAAAGTTTTAAAGTTAGTCTAAGTACAGTATTTTGTATTGGAAGGGTAGCCTTGCAATACAAAAAATCTATGCAAGACTCATGCAGACACCCTTGCACTACAGTATTAAAGTGTGTGTGTGGTGCTTAGCTGTGTAATTGTGCACCAGCACTAGGGAGAGAGCACAATAGTACCATATCTCTGTAGAAATGGTGCTTTCCAGTTCTCTCCTTGTCACACAACGCAGAACAGCACAGCAACTTTGGTTGCTGAGCTGCGTTGAGGGACAGTTTTGATTATCTGGGACTTTGTATTTTCGTTCCTTTTTTTATGGTTTGGAAGTGGTCTTTTCAATGTTGTTTCGAAGGTCTCTTTGTAGAAATAACAAAATGCTCACTACATGCATAAGTCTAAATACATGCACAAACCATAGTGTTATAAATGATTACGTTGCAAATAGTATAGAATATATTCGGCATCATCATTCGTGAACTCACAACATACACAGTTACTGCTTTTATAAAATCCATCATGGAGCTTTGGCAACAATGTTTATTGTAGTCTAGCATTGTAACCAGCTGCATACGTTGGACTTAGTTGATATTTCAGAGTTCCTGCCTTCTTAAATGTAACCTTTAGTATTACAGTCAAGTTGTTTTCCAAATGTTTAGCCAATATTAAAATTCTCTCATGCAATTGAGTGTTTTGATGATAGGTTTGTTTCCTGCACTGTACTTAGTAATGACCCTTGCATCAAAATCCACTTTTACACAATTTGGATTGCCTTTTAATTGCTCTATTGCTTAAACCTTTTTAGCCATTTGACCTTAATGACATTTTGTGTTTGCTTTGATTTGAATTTTTATAAAGTGCAAACAAATACCCTGAGGCAGCTTTATGCTAAGTAACAAGGTAATAAAAAGATCATAGCTATTATTTATTAAAAAGGCAAGTTTTTAGAGACTTGTGGAACACAGAAGGGAGGAAGCAGCTTTTATTTCCAAATGAAGCAAGTTCCAGTTCCCGAACGGTACCAACCACAAAGCTCCTGCCTCCCCAAGATGAAAGTTTATAAGATGGCACCACCAAATTTCTAGCTGAGCTGGAACGAAGAGCCCTCTCAGGGACATACCTTCTGATTTTTTCTCTTAGCAATGCTGAACCTAGTCCTTGAAGCGCTTTGTAAGTAATACAAAGAGCTTTAAATATTATCCTCCTGTGAACAGGGAGCCATTGTAGACCCCTCTATCAACTGTAGCCCTGATTATCTCAGTGGCCACAATAAGGCCTGATTCAGTGGAGTGCCCTTTGCAGAACACAAATTGGGAATCATCTAACAGATGAATATTATCCAGAAAAGCAGATAACTGAGAGTTCATTTCCTTCTCAATCAGCTAGAAACGTCAGCCTAGAGATTGGTCTATAGCTGTTCGGATCAAAGATATTCAGGTTGGATTTCTTAAGCAGCAGAAGAATTGACGCAGATTTCCAAACATTGGGGAAAACACCAGTCCTAAATGAAAACAGTTATATGATGAGAGGCCGTTGAGTCGGGAATGAGCTGCAAAATTTTGGGTGGGCAAGAATCCAAAGGGAAGCCAGACTTGGTGGTGAGAACCAGCTGTTTAATTTGATCCTCTGAAAAGGATTTGAATTCAGAGAAAGAAACCTTGGGGCATATTATCAACGGCCAGCGATAATTATCGCTGGCCGTGCTTAGCGATAGATTTCTTATCGCTGGCTATCTCCGGAAATTATCGCCCTGGTAGCGCGTTATTAACAACACGCTTCTCCAGGGCGATAAAAATTCCAGAGATAGCGAGGTTATCGCCGTTTTTCTGGGAACATCGCTGGTTTTCCAGCGATGTTCCCTGAAAAACGGCGATAACCTTGCTGATACGACCCTGTGGTCGTATCAGCACAATCCACCCCCTATGTTAGGGATGGCTAAGTCGAGATAATAGCAGACGGATTTTGGCGAAACGGCCGCTTTCGCCAAAATCTAACGTCTGCTATCATCCTGTGGGCTGCCTTGTAAATATCGCGATGTGCACATCGGCAATATTTACAACGTAGCCCATCTGGGGTACGCTCAGTAACGCCCACTTTGCATCTCATTAGAGATGCAAAGCTGGGCGATAAGAGAAAGGGCGAAAAGCATGGATTCACGCGTTAGCGTGTCCTGCTAATAAGGCGTTAAAATTATCGCCGCTTTTCGTCCGAAAACGGACGCTAAAGCGGCGATAATTGTATCGCCTGCCCTTGTAGATATGCCCCCTTGTTTTTATCCCTAAGATGGATATCCTAGATGATGTAAGGCATGGATATATTGGAAGGAAATGTATTAAAAATAATCTCTTCTTTATTTTGAAAAGAATGACACTAAGGAATCACAGATATCCTGATTGTAACCTTCCATGATCTTAAGAAAGGTAGAGGAAATTTTTGTGACAGCTTGGAAAAGGACTTTAGTAGAACAGCAGGCTAATTCAATAGCACTAATGTACTATTCAGATTTTTCCCTAAGAATAAGTTTTTTATATTCTGCCAGCAAAGTTTATATTTTTCATTTTCAATAGTATTGTCATTTTTGCTTCAAATGCGTTCTTATCTACGGCATTCTTGCTTGGCTGCCCAAAGCTTTTCGCCATACCAGGGAGATATGGGTTTACTAAATATTACTTAATATTTTTTAGAATAACATCGTTTTGCAGATCTCTCTAATAGTACATCCTGTTCATGATCATGCAAAGGTTTACTCTCAGAAGTACTAGAAGTACTCCCTATGGTATGGTTTCGATTTGTTGGTGTGCATGACCAGAATGAAAAAGAAGAATGCTGTTACTCGCAGTGGCTTTTCTAAAGCTTTACTCAGCAGTTTGTTATCATCCAAATGTAGTTCTAAAACTAACAACTCCCGGTTTTTTTACTAGACCCCAAAAAGTGTGATGCATTGAAGCCATTAGAATCAGAAACTGGTGATAGTTCCTCAATTCCTGCATACTAAAAGGAGGTGATCAAGGTAATAATTAAAATTTGATTATAGATAAATGTAGTTTGTGTTTCACTTATGACTATGTCTATATTGAACATATGAAAACTGATTAAAAATATACATAATTAGGTTGACTGTTCACTTATGTAACAGATTATGACTGTTGCTCATATGTAAACAATATGCATGTTAACATCAATTTAGAAATATTTGAATATTTTAGATTTAGTTCACCAGGAATTGATTCCTCTGTAAGGATCCTACTAATAACCTGATCTTTATAGAATGACATTAACCATTCTTCTTTTTCCATAAATCTGTTGCACTCAGGTGCGATTGGTGCAGGACTGCCATTGTCATTACTGGAGGTGTCCGACAGGAGATTAACAATGGTCTTCACTTTTTTAGAAATACTATTTTGCATCACATTAATCACATATTGTATGGGCCCAATGTAGCAACCCCTTGTGAAGATCAAAATGCCATCACGGCTCATGGTCACTTTGAGAGAAATAGGTGCGGAGTGTGTAGCACTGTAGACTCCTTTTAGTTTTATTGCTCAGGATCACCGTTTCCAGAGATCCAGAAGTTCAAGGAAGGACCTTCACCAACTCCCCCCTATTGAGCATGTGCCTCATATGTTAAAAACTGTGAAGGGCCAGGGAATGGAACCTCATCCATTATTACTTAATATGTTTTCTAAATAGTAAGTACTAACAGTGAGTTTGCCAGTAAAGTATGTGCTTTACAACTATTTATCCCTCCTGTGCCATTAACCTATGTTCTCAATGTGATTTTCATGACGATGAAGAACTGAGGGGACACATGTATCTGCTGTTCTTCTTTTGTGGCAGCTGCCATTTCAATCCCTGTGAATTGTTAATTGATGGGCCCTCTAGAACACGATGGGGCATATTCACAAGAATGTGTGATAACCACCGCAAGTTTAGCTTAATGCAACTTTTCACATCGCAGTCCATCGCGGGAAAACAACGCCGTGTTAACGTAGCATTCTCAACCTGGCGTCACCATGCGATAGTCCCACGATAACCCGTCAAATGACCGCGTTAAAAACAACGCGACGCCGAAAAATGCGAAACACCAACGCGAATAAAGTTGCGATGAGGCCAACCACGAAAAAACCCAGCAACAACGAGCAATAGGCCTGCAATCCCCACGCGTCTGGCGGGAAAATGCACCATAAAAGTTGAACAAGAAAACACACCATAAAACAAATCAAACTGCGCAGCAACATGGATGCACCCGGAACGAGTGCCCAGGTCAACGCGAACCCCACAAGCCCCACAGACCACCAGCAATGAACCTCGGGGTCTGGGAAGGCCAAGGAGAAGAGGAAGAGGAAGATGGGGTACAGACGCAGGAAAACCCGATCGTCATCACGGAGGTGACAGAGCACCAACAACAACTGTCCATCACCACCACCGTGTCATTGGCAATGCAGACGGAAAAATGGCATCCCATCGTGAATGCAGTAGGAGTGCCGAGGAGGCCAAGATGCGCTGGCACGATGTCAAAAGCCAAACCAAGCAGAAACCCCCTGCCAACGGGAAGGCAGCAATGGCGAATGGAGGTGGGAGTCCTGCGCCACAGGAGGAGCTGGAGCAAATGGCGCCCACAGTCATCAGTGTGGAGACGGTGCAAGGAGTCGGGAGTCCGGACACTGCTCGACATGACCTGACACAACAGCAACAGGGTGAGTAACGAACAGGGACTGTGGGGACAGGGGGGATGGGCACAATGGCACACATGCACAACGACGTGTAGCACACCGCACACCCACAATAACCCTGGGTCATGTCCCTGATCCCCATGGCACACTGCAGCACACATACAAACATTAAGTATGCCCCGTTCACCATGTGCCCAAAGGGGTCCCACCCCACACATCACCAATTACACAACACACACATGCACCCGTGCGAAACACAGGAAAGATGCGTATGTGAGAGCCACACTGACAATGCAAGTGACACCACATGACCAGCAGCAAGGCTGGAGTACAATCACCATGACACTGTGCACGCCACTAGACTGAGGTGGCTGAGTGTGGACCACATCCGGAAAGGAGCAGGTCACACTCTGACACATCCACCTGCACAAACAACCACTGACGTCAACAACACATCTGCAGACAAACAATGCACAAGAGTACAAAAACCGTCCAAGAGCACAAATGACCCAAGTCGCCAACATCACAGCACCTCAAAAGCACAAAAGCCAAAGGCACACCGCCTCCAAGGGATAAGGGGCAGCAAAATCACAGCTGCAGGTGCGACTCCCACACAAAGCAGCACACACACATAGCAATTACAGCACACCCACATGGACGACAATGTGGTACACAACCCAACACCTACACTGCAGAACAGAGGACACAACTGGGTCCGCCTGTGCATAGAAAATGGCCAATCACACCTGACATAGCAGGAAACTGTGAGATGCAAATGTACGTGTACAACCTCACCTACGTCATGTAGTCCAAATGTCCATTGTCCCCCATCAAATAGTCCGCCCCTCCCAAACAGTCACAATGTACATTGTCATGAAGTCTGAATGTAAACTTGAACAATGCGGCAACATACATGCCAACACAATGTCAACAAGCATCTCCCCTTCACATTGCAGAGGGATAAACAACACCCCCAGCAGAGCAGACCAGACAACTCTACAGTGATGCTGAAGAGGACCAACACACTTCCGACACCTACGCCCCACAACAGTCCATGAACATCTAAGGCAATCGACCTCCAGGAGCAGGGCAGCACCGCTGCATCGAGGACACAACACCCCCTGCACAGACAACACAGCTGGACGCACCCACCACCCCGGCTGGCTCCCAGCAGCCCACCCAAGCACACATCGCATTCCAAGGCCAGGTGTCATACTGCCAGAAGCGGGTGGCAGAACATGTGCGGGAGGGGTACTACCTCATGGAAGCCGAACCAGATCACATACGTGGGTGTCTAAGTCCCATCAGGGCCCACCAACACTCCCCAACGGAGACCCACACTGCGACAGAGACACATGCCTTTGCACATTTCCAGTACTGAACCACACCCAGAGCCACGGGATGATCATCCACACTCCCACGCCCGGACTGGCGTACGCCGGCCCAGTTCACTCCTTTTACGTATTGAGTGGGGGACGACAAAGCTACATGTGCAATGTCCCACCCGCTGCCTGCGGTGACATGGCTGCGTCCTCTGTACACGGCACAATGTAATGTTGTAGTGCCCGGGCACAAATGCATACATCATGAGCACACGGATACACACAAATAGTTCGTTGAACTGGCCACGGGCACGTGCGCCGACACCTTTATTGGCATGGTCACATGTACAGTGACGCATGTGCTGGATGTGTGTGGGTGAGTGTAAGCCAGCCCTCATGGAGTCGTTGGTGCTGGCAACAACTTGAACAGTGATCACAATTGAAGCAGAAACATAAAACACCAGCACAACAGAAACAACTGTGAAGCATCATGGTGGTAGCCGGAGGGAGTACAGTGTTCACCCAACATGCAAGCAGAATGTTCCTTGATTTGTGGTGCACTGAGTTAGTGGCACCTGAAGAGCTGAGCAGGGTATCAAGCTGATGATGGCCCCCACGACAGGTGTGAGCAACTCTGACAGTCTGGCAGTAAGACACTTCCGACTCTGGCACCTGTCGTTTCGAGTTGGTCCTGGCGGTGGTGGCGTGTGCATCCCGCGGTGATGCAACGTCCGGGCAGGTCAGGACTCAATTTGATGTGTCAAGGTGGACCGCAGTTGAGGCCGTAGGCAGCGGACAGCGCAGGGCCACAGACACATGGCGTTGATGACCCCCAGACCATCGACCCAGAGGCCATCCAACATGCCATCAGACTGGGGACATGGTTTGAGCTGCACAGAGTTAGTGGCCCCGGATGCACTGCGGCCGGCACAGGCACACCGCCGCGTGACGGTGACTTGCGGTGCAGTGAGATAGGGCCACGCGAGGTGAGCGGGTTCTTGTCGATGTCGAAGGTGAATGTAGCGGAGGTTTGCGGGGGACAGTGGAAGGTGTCCTCCAGGGCATGATGCAGAGGGCAGGAGCCGGCCGGAAGTGGCAAATGGAGGAGTGGAATGCTACAGCCTCATTTTGGCCACATGGTCAGTATCACCGACATGATGATGAAGACCAGTCCATGGACTCAGTCGCCAACAAATCTCAAGAAGAAAGTGTCCATGGTTGTCGGGGAAAAGACTTAGTGGCACCAGAGCTGAAAGGGGATGCAGTCTGCGACGAGTCCAGTACAATGATATCAGGTCTGCCGTAACTGAATCATGACTGAGTTCCCAATGTGTGCCGTACTTGACCGATGTGTAGTCCGGAGGCAGTGGCCAGCGTGGGCCAACTGCTGTTCAGCAAGCTCCTCCTGGAACACTGACACACGGCGTTGAAATGGCATGTGGGGATGACTCGTGGTTGACCGAAGCAGTGGCGACAGAGCTGAGCGGGTGTTTAGCCAGCGACGATGCCGTGTCCTGCCTGGTACGGACTGGCGTGGATTTGTGTGGGGCCTGCGGGACCGCAGTGTAGTCCGAAGGCATAGTCATCAAGGGCCCACAGACACGTGTGGTTGGGATGCCATGCACATACTTTGTGTCACCACATCGAAGGGAGTATAGTGATATAAACTCAGCCATAAAGTGTGTACTAGGCCATTGTGTAATCAAGACTCAGTTCCAAATGTGTGACCTACTTGACTGCAGTGTAGGCCCGAGGCAGCGGTCAGCAGGGGCCCACAGCCACGTGCCGTTGGCCCGCGATGCACAGGGTTGGTGACATCAGGGCAGTTGTGGGCAGTGTTCGGACACCTCCGTAACGATGGTCCTTTTCTCCTCCGGACTGAACCGCGTCTTCCTCTTACTCGTTTCCCTGCGTACAATGATATGTACTCCGCCATGTAGTGATCACGGATCAGTTCAACATGTGTGACCTACTCGTCTGCAGTGTAGGCCAAAGGCGTAGTCATCTGGGGCCCACAGACACGTGTGGTTGGGATGCCATGCACATACTTTGTGTCACCACATCGAAGGGAGTATAGTGATATAAACTCAGCCATGAAGTGTGTACTCTGCCATAGCATAATCAAGACTCAGTTCCAAATGTGTGACCTACTTGAGCGTAGTGTAGGACCGAGGCAGCAGTGGAGTACGTCAACAAAAAAGGAATAAAGCGGGCCTGTGCCGCGGAGGCCGTGATGGTCTGAGGAGGCTGCGAAGGTCGCGGGCCTTGGGCATGGAGCTTGCGCCGGCACGTGGTGGGCCCTCTTTGACACATGCCAGTGTCGGCAGGTGAGCAGTGAGGCCTGGCTGCGCAGGGGCGGGCATGACGGGTCCGGGGACCAGCAGCCCGGTGCAGCAGGCGCACAGGATCGCAGGCCACACCGCTCACGGCGACGGCGCCGGCCTCCGTGGGCGGGGTGGGAGGTGCCGCCTGGCAGACGCGTTGGGCATTCCGGAAGAGAACCACGCCCAGTGCTACGTGCTTTTTATTCACACCCCTGCCCTGGCCTGGCGTACGCCGGGCCAGCCCACTCTGCACACGCTTACAGGGGGGGAGTCACAAGCTACATTTCCGCGATCTTCCCCACTGGCTGGGGTGATATGGTTGCGTCCACTGTCCACGACACTCCAAACACCAGCAGTGCATGTAGACATGGCTGTATCTGTGGTCTGCATACTGCAGTCTGTCCAGCACATCTCCGCCACACTTGGCATTGTGTACATACTCATTCATGGGTCACTTGCCTCCTTTGCACATGCCTGGTTCCCACCTCTCCCCACATTCCGGTATTGTGTGGCTGAGGTGCCATGCCGTCGATGGCTCATGTACATGGCTGCCCAAGGTTGCCACAGTAAGTTGTGCTGTCGTGTCTGGTGGGGGGGCATGTTGTTTGGCATGTTGTATGTGATTTTGTGACGTGTGCAGTGCCAGAGTTGTGAGTTGCATGATTGTGGGGTTGAGGTGTGTGGTATGTTCATTTGGTACTTGCCAACGGGCAGTGCATTCCCATGGGTGCCATCCTGGAAGCGCTGGTTCATGTTGGACTGTCGGAAGATGAAGGGATCATGCACACTGCCTGGGTAGTTGGCCATGACATTGGTGAGGAGTCCCCTGTGGTCCACTATTGCCTGCACGTTGATGGGATGCATGTGCTTTCTGTTGGGGTATTGTGTGCAGTGTTGGCAGGGGGCACAAGTGGGACAAGTGTGCAGTCGATTGCCCCCGACACGTGCGGGGATCCAGCTATGGGGTATAGTCCTTGCTTGGTCTCCAGCTGTTCCTGCGCATTGTGGGGACGTAGTGGGTGCCGGGGTCCCTAGCTGGTGAGGGCATCCAGGACAGGTGTGAGGGACTTGGATGGGGCTGGCTGTGAGACTCCTCCGACTCGGGCGGTTGTTGTTTTGGAGGATACCAGAGGCCAACAGGTGCAGCACAGCAGCAGCTTTGTCTGCGGAGGGATGTTGGTTGTCCGCTGTGTTGGTACCGTCAGCCTGTGGGCAATGATGTTCAGGATGCGGAGGATGGTTGTCCTTTTAGGCCTGTAGTGGGCATTGGCATTGTCTGGTGTTAGGTCTGTGGGGCTGGTGCATTTCCTGAGGGTCCGCTGTCTTTGTCTGCGCTGCCTCTGTGGTGGTCCAGGGGGGCCGGGGGGGTTCGTTGGGGGGTGGCGGTCCTGGGGGTGGTGGCGGTGGGTGTTGTTGCCCTCTGGGGGCTCCGGGGTGCATGGTGAGTGGCTCCATGGCATCTGTTGTTCTTCAGGTATGGCTGTGGGCTGGGCTCCCTTTTCTTGTGCAGGTTGATGTCCGACTTTGCACCAGGTCAGAGCAGGTGTTAATTTCCTGCTGGTAACCCGCCGTATCGCCTGTTTTGTGTTCCTATCGCCGATGTGGCTGGTCGTTGAGAATGTTGCGTTGTGGTGTTGTCGCTGCTTTTTGCTCGGGAACGCCTACTCTGCATCTCATTAGCGTTAGTTGCCGGGGTCATCTGTGGCGATGTTTTTTGCGACTGCTTTCATAGGGAAACTTGTGTTATGGGCTGTTAGCACCAGCTTGTGAATGGGGCGATAAATTTAGCGCGACTTTGGATGCGTTAAAGTGCCGATAACTCAGCGATAGCTCCTTGAGAATATGCCCCGATGTTTTCCAATTCTACTATCCAACCAGAAATATGTGAAGCTGGCTGTCATAGTGGCGATCTCTGAAAAATGCTCATATGCAACAGTATGTACTGGGTCAGATACTTTTCCACAGTCATTTGGTTCTCACCAGTCTGGTGTTGGAGTGCTTCATCAAAACACTGCTAGTTAATCTGGTCTCAGTGGTGTCATCCTCTGTGATAGTGATATTTTCTTGTTGCCTCTGTGTAGACTGTCTGGTGGGAGACTGTTGACTGCCACTCTGTAAGGATGCTGCTTTCAGCAGTTGTCAATATTTTTATGCAGGCCTCTCCATGGTCATAGTGCTATTGGAATCACTGGCAGTAGTGGATCTTTTGCGGGATGCAACCCCAGATATTTACCTTGATTGTTTTTGCTGGCTTTTGAACTCTGTGCACATTACCCAAGTTAACCAGGGTATAGTGACTGTGCTCCTCTTTTCAACTTGATGAAATTGGTATACCCTTGTTTGGCAAACTGTAACTTACCTATTGGTGACAAGTCTTGACCCGCAAGTGTCGTCACCAAGGTCCTGGACCCATGGCTGGTGTCAAAGTATACTCCTAACAAATCTTGAAATCTTGGACTTAGAAACTTTTTAGCTTCAAAGACCTCCAGAGGACCTGTAACAACCTACCAAGCGGATCCAACAAAGGTGCATTGCCACTGGGCCAAAGACTCAGGTTGTTTCCTCTCAGAGCTTTTCCATATAGCAAATCTGATTTATCGGGACATTGCATAAAAGGTATCCAGACTCCTGGAGCCCTCTTCAGCTACAGGCTGCAGCTTTGCCCTGCTGGAAGAATCCGTACTCCAAAAAGGCCAAAAAGTCTGAAGGTAGAAATCTTCACTGGGAGAAGGTGTGAAAAGCATCCAGCTGGTGAGAGACCTTCTCTGGGAATGAAATTCAAATTTCTCCCAATCTGAACTTTTCCGCAAAAAGTCAACAGCTTCACCAAGACCATGTGACTGCGATTGGCGCATAACGCTTTGTGACATTATTTTTACTTTTAAACTTTGAAAATTCACAATTCCAAGTTTTCCTTTATTGATTTTTCTTGTTTGAGTGTCAATTTATTTACTAAAATGTACTGTATTTTTCCAAATTTGTTTGGGATTTTTCTTGTTTGGCATTTGACTTTAATATGTTTGAGTTTATACTTACCTTGAAGTTAAGCCTGTGTCATAGCACCAGGAACGCAGGTTAATTTAGTGACTTTAGTGGTTCACATTGACAAGGATTTCGATTATTATCCGAGGTGGATACTCACCCCCCTCAACTAATACTCTCAATTTCTTACAGCTTCTATACACAGGAGGCTTTCAAGACCGGGGAATAAGTATCCTGCCTGAGTTGAACTGCATTGACCACAATGCTCAGGGGCGAACTTGCTGGGAGGTGAAGCAGTGTGATCCCACATTGGTTTCCTGTTTAAAAGGCTCCCTCGAGCCGGCTGAGCTAACGAGCTCGTGGAGAGGCACCTGCGCGCCTTGAGAGGTACTGTGACCTGAGAATACTTTGACAGCCTGCTCAGCAACCCGAAATATTTGATGCTTAATCTCTACTGACGACGGATAATGATCCAGAAACACGTGTATAGAGATAGCCAGTACAACTTTGTAATTACTCGAGACAATTCTGCAAGCACACACGCTTGGTGAACTGCATTGACCACAATGCTCAGGGGCGAAGCTGGTGGGAGGTGAAGCAGTGTGATCCCACATTGGTTTCCTGTTTAAAAGGCTCCCTCGAGCCGGCTGAGCTGACGAGCTCGTGGAGAGGCACCTGCGCGCCTTGAGAGGTACTGTGACCTGAGAATACTTTGACAGCCTGCTCAGCAACCCCAAATATTTGATGCCTAATCTCTACTGACGATGGATAATGATCCAGAAACACGTGTATAGAGATGGCCAGTACAACTTTGTAATTACTCGAGACAATTCTGCAAGCACACAAGCTTGGTGAACTGCATTGACCACAATACTCAGGGGCGAACCTGCTGGGAGGTGAAGCAGTGTGATCCCACATTGGTTTCCTGTTTAAAAGGCTCCCTCGAGCCGGCTGAGCTGACGAGCTCGTGGAGAGGCACCTGCGCCCCTTGAGAGGTACTGTGACCTGAGAATACTTTGACAGCCTGCTCAGCAACCCCAAATATTTGATGCCTAATCTCTACTGACGATGGCTAATGATCCAGAAACACGTGTATAGAGATGGCCAGTACAACTTTGTAATTACTCGAGACAATTCTGCAAGCACACATGCTTGGCGAACTGCATTGACCACAATGCTCAGGGGCGAACCTGCTGGGAGGTGAAGCAGTGTGATCCCACATTGATTTCCTGTTTAAAAGGCTCCCTCGAGCCGGCTGAGCTGACGAGCTCGTGGAGAGGCACCTGCGCGCCTTGAGAGGTACTTTGACCTGAAAGTACTTTGACAGCCTGCTCAGCAACCTCAAATATTTTATGCCTAATCTCTACTGATGACGGATAATGATCCAGAAACACGTGTATAGGGATGGCCAGTACAACTTTGTAATTACTCGAGACAATTCTGCAAGCACACACGCTTGTTGAACTGCATTGACCACAATGCCCAGGGGCGAACCTGCTGGGAGGTGAAGCAGTGTGATCCCACATTGGTTTCCTGTTTAAAAGGCTCCCTCGAGCCGGCTGAGCTGACGAGCTCGTGGAGAGGCACCTGCGCGCCTTGAGAGGTACTGTGACCTGAGAATACTTTGACAGCCTGCTCAGCAACCCCAAATATTTGATGCCTAATCTCTACTGACGACGGATAATGATCCAGAAACACGTGTATAGAGATGGCCCGTACAGCTTTGTAATTACTCGAGACAATTCTGCAAGCACACACGCTTGGTGAACTGCATTGACCACAATGCTCAGGGGCGAACCTGCTGGGAGGTGGAGCAGTGTGATCCCACATTGGTTTCCTGTTTAAAAGGCTCCCTCGAGCCGGCTGAGCTGACGAGCTCGTGGAGAGGCACCTGCGCGCCTTGGAGAGGTACTGTGACCTGAGAATACTTTGACAGCCTGCTCAGCAACCCCAAATATTTGATGCCTAATCTCTACTGACGACGGATAATGATCCAGAAACACGTGTATAGAGATGGCCAGTACAACTTTGTAATTACTCGAGACAATTCTGCAAGCACACACGCTTGGTGAACTGCATTGACCACAATGCTCAGGGGCGAACCTGCTGGGAGGTGAAGCAGTGTGATCCCACATTGGTTTCCTGTTTAAAAGGCTCCCTTGAGCCGACTGAGCTGACGAGCTCGTGGAGAGGCACCTGCGCGCCTTGAGAGGTACTGTGACCTGAGAATACTTTGACAGCCTGCTCAGCAACCCCAAATATTTGATGCCTAATCTCTACTGACGACGGATAATGATCCAGAAACACGTGTATAGAGATGGCCAGTACAACTTTGTAATTACTCAAGACAATTCTGCAAGCACACACGCTTGGTGAACTGCATTGACCACAATGCTCAGGGGCGAACCTGCTGGGAGGTGAAGCAGTGTGATCCCACATTGGTTCCTGTTTAAAAGGCTCCCTCGAGCCGGCTGAGCTGACGAGCTTGTGGAGAGGCACCTGCGCGCCTTGAGAGGTACTGTGACCTGAGAATACTTTGACAGCCTGCTCAGCAACCCCAAATATTTGATGCCTAATCTCTACTGACGACGGATAATGATCCAGAAACACTTGTATAGAGATGGCCAGTACAACTTTGTAATTACTCGAGACAATTCTGCAAGCACATACGCTTGGTGAACTGCATTGACCACAATGCTCAGGGGC
Organism: Calotriton arnoldi; assembly: GCA_963921515.1. Taxonomy (NCBI): domain Eukaryota; kingdom Metazoa; phylum Chordata; class Amphibia; order Caudata; family Salamandridae; genus Calotriton; species Calotriton arnoldi. The sequence continues at coordinate 24,308 of CAWUFW010011905.1, read as the reverse complement.
GAACCTGCTGGGAGGTGAAGCAGTGTGATCCCACATTGGTTTCCTGTTTAAAAGGCTCCCTCGAGCCGGCTGAGCTGACAAGCTCGTGGAGAGGCACCTGCGCGCCTTGAGAGGTACTGTGACCTGAGAATACTTTGACAGCCTGCTCAGCAACCCCAAATATTTGATGCCTAATCTCTACTGACGATGGATAATGATCCAGAAACACGTGTATACAGATGGCCATGTACAACTTTGTAATTACTCGAGACAATTCTGCAAGCACACACGCTTGGTGAACTGCATTGACCACAATGCTCAGGGGCGAACCTGCTGGGAGGTGAAGCAGTGTGATCCCACATTGGTTTCCTGTTTAAAAGGCTCCTCGAGCCGGCTGAGCTGACGAGCTCGTGGAGAGGCACCTGCGCGCCTTGAGAGGTACTGTGACCTGAGAATACTTTGACAGCCTGCTCAGCAACGCCAAATATTTGATGCCTAATCTCTACTGACGACGGATAATGATCCAGAAACACGTGTATAGAGATGGCCAGTACAACTTTGTAAATACTCGAGACAATTCTGCAAGCACACACGCTTGGTGAACTGCATTGACAACAATGCTCAGGGGCGAACCTGCTGGGAGGTGAAGCAGTGTGATCCCACATTGGTTTCCTATCCGGCCTGAGTTGATGAAGGAGGGCCTCAGGTGTGGGGTCGACTGTGAGACTGTTACATATGAGGGAGTGGTATCTCTGTTCTTTGAGGGTGGCAGAATGTGAAGTGGCCAATAGGTGGCTTCCATGTGAATCTTACTTTTGCACTTGATTAGTTCAGAGCTTGTGGTGAGGTGGGGGTGTGCAGATGCTGTCACTGCCCCATGTGCGAGTGAGCTAGTAATCATTTTGAGATTTGTTTTGCATATTACTTGCACCATGCAGGATGACCCAGAGCTTGTGGATGTGTTTAGCTTGGGGAGTGCACTGTTGTAGAGGCAGTTTCTGAGATGTGTCTGTTGCCATGCCATTTATTTGCACACAAATTATTTTTCTGCATTTGTATGGGTATGGGTATGGGTATGGGTGTGCCCTGGCAGGTTTAGTATGTATATAAGCTATAATCCATATGTACTGAGGTAAAATCGAAAGGACTGTTTGCAGGCATATTTGCAGAATGCCCTCAGAATGTAAGTCTGGAGTGTGAGGTCCATTGTGTTGTGTTGGCTACTTTGCTTGTTAGCTGCTATTTATTTGAACGTGTTTCATGTTGAAACTAATGTTTGCTTTTTCCTGTGCCCCACTGACTATTAAGAGGTGTATGTGGGGTGGTAGTAATCTGTGCTGATTTGTATGCTTTTATTAGCATTTGGTCGATGCGGGTATGTCCTGTCAAACATGTAGTTCTCTTTCACAGTTCCTCCGCCCTATTTACAGGTAGGGGAAGAACTAGGTTTGACCCAGCAGAGACTCAGCTGGGACTGAAAGCAAACTTTCTTGACCTGGAGGTCTGTGCACTAGCAGCACTACAGGACTGCCAAGCCACAGCGTCAGTCACCTCGCTCCATATAAGGCAGGGCGACCCTCGCTCATTGTCCCAGCCTGGGATCATCATGGAAGACAACATTGTTTCGGGTAGGGAAACCACAATGTTGTACCCACATGAAAAGAAAAATCTCATTGTTCATCTGGGCTATTGTTAGTTTGTTCTGCAAAAATAAACTCCCACTTTGGACGTTTATCTTGCCAGTGACAGAGACCAGGAGTTTGACTTCAATTGCTCGATGAAGTACCCCATCCCCTTCTCCAAGTCCCAACCCTTGGGCAACATCCTAATTCCTAATCTCAAGAGCATCACTGTTCCCTACCTGCTCTTTTGCCTTCTGACAGCCGAGCTGCCCCTGGTGTGGCATCTCTGTTGAAGCCGCCATCAAACTCTACACCTTGTACCTGTATGGCGTGGCTTGCAGCCTGCCACTTGGGTTCCTGCCACAGAATGTTTCACCCAACAGAATCCTTTGGCAGGAATCCCAACATGCAGCCAGCCACGTGGTTTTAACTTCACCTTAGTGCAGAAAGTTCATCAAACGTCACAAAGAACGAAGTAGCCAAACTTCAAAGGATAAAGCAGTTGACTTTTGGCGTAAATCTACTTTCGATCAGAGCTGTGTTTGTATGGCACAGTCAGTCTAAGGTCACAGAGCACATCTTTGACCTTATGTAGGACTAGCAGAAAGTGTACGCTTCTGGCAGTGCATGGGTCAATTTAAGGCAAGAATGACCTGAGTGCTACCAGTTCCGTCAGAGAGTGTGCAAGGCCGCCTTTAGGATGCTTTGTGTCCAGCACTTGTGGTAAGCAGACAGCATGTGCACCTGAGTGGCAGAGGCCATAAAACCCTATGGGGCTGGTAATGCACAAGGTTGCTGTATTCGATGGCAATCCACATGGCTGTCAAACTGTGTGTTTTACAGACCTAGGGCCAGATGTACGACCGTGGAAATAGCGCCTCGCAAATTGCAAGTTTGCGACTCGCAATTTGCGAGGCGCTATTTCCAATGTACAACAGTGCTGTTCACACTGTTAGCGATTCCTAATGGGGTCGCAAATTGAGAGGCTCATGAATATTAATGAGCCTCTCGCAATTTGCGACCCCATTGGGAATGGCAGGCCCTTCCAGGTATGGTGGCCTGCTGGGCTCAGCAGACCACTATGTCTGGGACTGCTTTTAAATAAAGCAGTTTTTTTTTTAATGCAGCCCGTTTTCCTTAACCCGTTTGCTGCTTCGAACGTTCCGCGCCAGTGCGGAACGTTCTATTAAACGGGTGGGGCCGCGTCGGGCAACGGACGTGCGCAGCACTACCGAGGTAGTGCTCGCGACGGCCGTTGGCCGACAGCAGCAGCAAACGGGTTAAAGGAAAACGGGATGCATTTAAAAATTTTAAAAAATGAAACATTTTTGTTTCATTTTTTAAGGACAACCACTGCCTGCCCTTAAAAAATATTTTCCCCTGCATTTGCAAAGGAGAAGGGGTCCCCTGGGGACCCCTTCCTTTTTGCGAGTGCATTACCATCCTCTTGAAGAGGGTGGTAATTTGCGAGTGTTTTGCGACCACAATTGCGGTCGCAAAACATTTGTACATGGGGTTGTGCTCGCTATTAGGCAGAGAACGCCCCTTCCTAATAGCAACTCGCAATTCCAAAATAGCGAGTCGCAAATTAATTGCGACTCGCTATTTTGCAATGGTACATACCCCTATAGGTTTTTGCATGCGCAAACAGGTTCGCAAACCCGTTTGTGCATGCAAAAACCGTCGTACATCTGGCCCCTACTTTCTACATTGTTGAGAGATTGTAAGAGGGCCTGAAAGATTGTAAGAGGGCCATTAGGTATGGCAGTGTGAAGGACTGTCAGCGAGAGGCTGGCATTTTAATAATGGGGAAATTAAGTCATTAAATAGCAGTGAATATGATGAATTATAGATAGGTTTTCCTATTTTCAGTTCCTATTTTTTGTAAATTGAAAATTCGGTGACGTTGTTTCAGTGTTTTCCAATGTTTTCAAAACATGTAAAAAATTTAGTGGCTTTCAGTTTGCTTTTTTTTGCTCCATGGAAAAGAACCGAATCTGATCCTGATAAATACGTTTTCTTTTAATTCATTCCCATCCCTCATTCATTTCTATTGTCAATTCCTCTTTAGTTTTTTGTTTTTTAAAAAAATTATTTATTGGCATCTAAACATGTATAGAAATTTGACAGTACATCTAGTAGTATCAAATAATACACGTGTTGAATATCTTGCATGAGTGAATTAACCAATTCAAAAACAAAGCAGAAGCATAACCAAATGGACAATATGTACGAGAAAACAAATCACATATTCACAGTCACGGCAATATATATCAGTTGCGGTTTATATGATTGCAGCCGGGGGAAGAGTGTTATGCAATAACATCATGATGTCGAAACCTGGAGTGGCTCATGAGGCGGGAACAGAGTCAGTACGGATCTCCTGGGGAGGACTGGTAGGAATCTCGGAGTTCTGTGCGACATCCACACTGCTAGCTGACAGCCAAGCTAACAAGCATTTGCAATGCAATAGGTCTCGCATTTACGCGAGTTTGAGCTATTGACATTGCAAATAACAATGCCTTTTATTTTTGTTTTCAACATAAATAAAAGGCATTGTCATTTACAATGCCAATAGCTTAAACTCGCGTAAATGCGAGACCTATTGCAATGCAAATGCTTGTTTTTTTAAACAATGAATTAAAAGGACTGAGCTCTAGTAACTAACAAGTGAAAGAAGCTCACATATGTCTAGTACGATGGGCTTTTCGAGGGAATAGTTTAATTCGAAGGCGAAGGAAACATTAGAAATGATGACAGGAGGGTTTTTAGACACATAGGGGTCGATTCCGATCTCGGTCGGAAGGCCTCCGAATCGGATTCGGCTTTACCGGATCCGAGTCGGAGGCTTTGTTTCCGACCGAGTCGTACAGAGGTCCGGACGCCCAAGTACGATGCAAATGAACGCGAAATCGCTGACCGACTCCTTTCCGGGTCCGAACCGCTCCGTACGACTCGGTCGCAGACGAACCGTACCGCGCAATGGAGTCGATTTCCGACCGAGCCAGTACAATGCACGATTCGGACAGCCGGATCGAGTTGGAGTCTCCGGGACAAAAAAAGCTCCGGGAAGCGGACTTCGGGGGTCCGTGTCGGACCCCCTTCACCCGTAGCCTAACGAGTCGAACACAGGGGGGACCCAAGGGTCCCCCCTTCACATGCATGTACGGTGCGGATGGCACCAATGCGTACCCACTGCAGGGGCGCCCTTTTGCGAGACGTACCTATTCAGCTGATGCGAGGCCATGCACGCGTCGTACGACCGGCTCCCATTGACTTCAATGGGAATCCGAACGAGCCGAGTCCATCAGCATGCGGCAGCATCGTACTCGCTCGGTCGGACTACAGGGGTACGGCTCGGTCGGAGAACACTCCGGATCCGGCTCGGTCGGAGGGCTTTCCGACCCAGATCGGAATCGACCCCATAGCTGCCAACTAACCTTGTGTATTGAGGGTGTCTTTCGGACAGGTCTGTCATTTTACCCAAAGCACTAAGCATGCTGGGATTTGTAGTTCATTATTGCCAGGATAAGGCCACAAGTCCCAGCATGCTTGTAGAAAGTGCATGGAGGGTGAACTTGCGTGCGTCCCAGAAGGCCTTGCCTGGCCTCATTGTACCAGTACCATAGGGGATGTGAAAGGGATATCACGTGCCTGTGCATTTGAATCTAACGCAGGAAATAGCATCACTCATCGTTTGACTTGTGACGTCGAGCACGTGTTTTAAATATTTTTTAATAAGAAAGCAAAGCTGCAGCATTTTAATAAACAAAACAGTGGTTACTAGGGGAGCTAGCTACAGAGAAATACATCCTCTCATTTAGTAATCAGATGTGGGTTTATCACGTTTGGATAGTAGTCGATAATGCTGGTAGGTACCAATATATGGCTAACAAACGCGACTCCCTTTACACTAGCGTTACTGGACTTTCCAAGGCACTCAATTTAACGATACCTCCCAAATTCCGCAAAACTAGCGTGCACGTGGCAACTGCTAAAACTATATGTAAAGTGAGCATCACGCTCGTCCTTAGATGCCGCCAAAGAGAGGCCTAGAGTTGTATGGGCAGGTCGTTGGAGCGTTCAGTTCGTCCACATGGCGAGGCGGGCTTCATGAAGCTAGCTTCTGGGAAGCAAAATGCCAGAACCTAGGGTCCCACGGTAGGCTCGGCGTGCATTCGGAGAACGTGTCAGAGAGCCCGTCCTTGCTGCAGACCCTGACCGGTGGGCGCCTGCGGATGGAAAGCTGTGAGCCGTGACTTCTAGAAGAAGCTTCAGCCGGAGACACAGTGCCTGGCCTCGCCCCCGGCGCAGTCAGGTGGTGGGAAGTTTCCTCACACCCACACCAGAGCCCCCCATTCTCTGGCCCTCGGGGCCCGCTTTGCATATGAGGAAGGCAGAGGTTTCATCGCTGGATTACGGTGACAGGCAAACAACAATCTGGGGCCAGGGCAAGCGAGAGCAGCCGACTCTGGGAACAAGCAGAAAAGCGACAGTTTGTCGTTTCCAAAGGTTAGTGGGTCGATGCACTTACTGCAGTGTGCGCAGTAAAACACACATAGGAATAAAAAAAGGTCTCGATTACGGGGGAAAGCAGCGGCGCCGGCAGTGCTGCTTACAGTGTGTGTGTGTGTGTGCACGCAATGTGCTGGCAGGACTGGAGCACAAAATGCGCCGAAAACATCGCTGGGGAAAGGAAGCACATGGGAGAGGATGTGAAACATGTGTGGCGCTTAGGCAGGGAAGCACATGATGAAGGAAAGTAGTCCCCGCACAAAGACATAAACACTTAAAGCGCAATAAAACTGTAGTTGGTCGGTGCTGCTTCTGATAAAAAAGGAAGAAAACGGAACTGATGAATCGGAGCAGCAACTAATAGGGAGGCCGGAAACAGAGTGAAATCTGAGTGACTCATAAAAAGCCCTATTGCAACCCGCAGGCAAGCAGCAGGCGGGATTACTCTCGCTATACAGATTACTTGATGTCTCGGAGAGACAGCGCAGGCGCGCTGCCTAGGCGAGACCTAAAAAGGGACGCCAAATATCCTTTGGCCTTGATGCCTGTGGTAGTAATTCCCAATATATATTTAACTGTTCTTGACAGAATGTGACATCTTGGATCCAGGTGCTGATGGCAGGTGGGGTGTGCTTGCCCCAGTGCATTGCAACGTGGCGTTTAGCTAGGAGCAATAACATAGCAAGGAGTCTGCGATGGCCCGGCAGGGCCTCTTTAACATATCCCAGGAGGCATAGCTTAGGGGTGGGAGTGTAATGGGTCATTAGGATCTCATTGACTGATTCAAGGACCTCCGCCCTGAAGCGTGCGACACCAGGACAGTTCCAGGCCATATGTAGAAATGAAGCATCCGGGGATGCACATCTCCAGCAGTTCGCCTCAGGTCGGATTCCCATGCATTTAAGCTGCAGTGGGGTTCTGTATATGCGATGCAGATATTTAAAATGTATAAGGCATAGTTTGTAGTGAGGGGAAAGCATTTCCAACTGCCCGCAACAAAATTGCCATTGAGCCTCTGATAATGGATCATCTAGGTCGTCATTCCAGCTAGCCATGGCCTTTGGGTGTATGACGGGGGAAGTTCGTTGCATTCCACTATAGAGCTGGGTTATGAGTTTATCCGGAGATGAGTTTGTGAGCATTGATTCAAGTGCTGGGAGGGATGGGGGCGACAGAGGGAATGTATCTTGTAATTTACGGCACGTTCCCTTAAGGGAATAATATAACAGTAAGTTATAGAATTTAAATGTGTCACCGGGTGGGGAGGTGGGGGGGTAGGAAAGAGTTGTGAGGATAGAGATCAGCGAAGGTGACCCAACCCAGACCGCGTGCACGAGATGAATTGCTTTTGTCCGCCAGTATGGGTAATTGCGGGATATGGGCAAGTAGCATAGATGGTGCAAATAATACCGAATGTCCAGCTCGGATACGGAGTTTGTCCCAAGCCCAACGCAGCGTATCAGATGTGTTTATGGTGGTGTGTTGGCGCCACTGTCAGTGGGAGCAGCGAGACATTATCAGCCTCGACAGCGACGTGGGGTTGGAAGGGGTTTGGGAATAGCCAATAGTGCCGGAATTGCGCCTGAGCGAAAAATGCATACAATGCCAGATCAGGGGCACCAAATCCGCCTTGTGCCAAAGGGAGACTGAGTATTTCCCGTGCTATACGCGGCTGCTTTCCGGCCCAGACCAGGGATATCATCGAGGAACGCAGAGTTTTTAAAAATGACTGTGTAAGTTGTAGCGGAAGATTAGTGAATAAATACAGAAGTTTGGGGAGCACTATCATTTTGGCAATAGCGATTCGGCCCGCCAGGGATATGGGGAGTCTGGACCAGATGTTTATTTTCTCCTCAAGCCATGTCAGTGTACGGCCGAAGTTCATATCCCAAAGCTCTTGGATGCTGGTGCTGAGCCAAATTCCCAAGTATCGGACGGGGCCAGTCGGCCATTGTATCGGGTAGTCTGGTTCAAAGGTGTTAAAATTAGGGGTAAGCGGTAGTAGAGTGGACTTTGCCCAATTGATATGTACACCAGAGAGGCCGCCAAATTTGGTGAGTTCGCGGAGGACAGGGTTTAAATTGTCTAGTGGGTCTCGCAGGTACAGAGTGATATCATCCGCATATAGCGATATAATGACATCACTCGTAGGAAAATCCAGGCCGCGTGTTTTATGGTGCTGTCTGATTCTGGCAGCGAGAGGCTCCATTGCAATGGCAAACAGGAGGGGCGACAAAGGGCACCCCTGCCTGGTGCCACATGTGACGTCAAATGGGGCAGATATTAACCCGTTTGCACGTAGTCTTGCAATTGGCTGAGAGTATAATAGTTGGATCTGTCTGATGAATAGAGGGCTTATGCCTAGCCTAGCCAGGACGGTGAAAAGGTAGGGCCACTCAAGAGAGTCAAAAGCCTTGGTGGCGTCAAGGAAGGCTGCCAGGGCGGGAATGTGTGGGTCGATCTGGAAAAGAAGGTCCTCAGGTTGTGTGATGTGGAGCGCCCAGGTATAAATCCGGATTGATCTGGTCTGGCTATTAGAGGCAGCAGGGCTGTAATCTATTGGCAAGGAGTTTCGCATATATTTTGTTGTCAATATTGATGAGGGAAAGAGGTCTGTAGGACTCACACTTGTTGGGGGGTTTATCTGGTTTGAGTAGTGTAGAAATGACAGCCTCTCTGGTTGTTGGGGGGAGTACACCGTTTTGCAAGGACTCTAAATACATTTTTGCAAGGTGGGGAGCTAATAAGGAAGCATAGGCTTTGTAGAAAGCAGTTGTCAGACCATCAAGGCCCGGTGCCATGTCTGAAGGAACACTTTTTATGACCTGTTCTATGTCATCTGTTGTGAAAGGCTCATCTAGATATTCCCTGTGAGAATTACTGAGCCATAGAAGCTCCAAAGAGTCCAAGTATATGGTGAGTTCAGATTCTATTTGCGGCGTTGAGGAGGTGTATAATGAGGAGCAGAAATGGGTCAAATGATCATGTATTTCTCTAGGGCCCCTAATTGGTGTGTCATTATCGTCCAGGAGTTCTGTGATGAAGGGAGAGCAATGAGAGGGTTTGAGGAGGTTCGCAAGCGTTTTGTCAGGATGGTCCCCTTCACCATATTGTCTAGCCGTGGCGTACTTCCCAAGGAATTTTAACTCTCTAGTGGCTTCTTCATTGAATTCGGATATTTTCTCGAGTATAGGGGCTAAAAGTGAGGGGTCGTTGTTATTAAAATATTGGTGTTCAAGAGCCTTGAGTTCGGTTTCCAATGTGTGCAGTGTACCTCGAATGGCTTTCAAAACTCCTGCCTGATGAGCTATACACTTCCCCCTAATTACAGCTTTAAAAGCTTCCCAGAGTGTAGAGGCAGGGAAGACAGAACCCGAATTTAGTGAGAAATATTCGACAATGTCGCTTCTAATGTCTGCGTGAAACGCCGAGTCAAGCAGGGCGTAGGGTGGGAGTCTCCAAGTAAATGCCGGTTTAATAGATGCTGGGAAGGCTATTCTACAGGTGCAGGGGGAATGGTCAGAGAACGTTCTGGGGAGGTGTTGCGCATCAGTGGTCCACGTTGCTATGTCACCTGACATCAACCAGCGGTCTAGTCTGGACCAGGAATTGTATTGTGTGGAAACATAGGTCCCTTCTCGTGTAGTGGGGTTGAAGTGCCTCCATATGTCAACTAAGTGATAGTCTGCCAGGATTGAATTAAGCGCAAGAGTGGATTTGGGGTGTAGCATTCTGGAGCAACCCAATCTATCCAAGTCATCACAAAGAATAGCATTGAAATCACCTCCCCAGATTATAGTATCACAGCCCATAGCCACAACTTTTGCCCACACATCATTAAAAAAATCAGGATTGTTAACATTTGGTCCATAAACCGTGGTTAAAACCAGTTGCATACCTCCCAAAGAGCCTTTTAAAATATTATACCTTCCTTCTGTGTCGATATGTGTCTGATAATGTCCAGTCTAGGCCTCTGCGTATGAGGATCGCTACTCCTCTTGCATAATTAGAGTACGTTGAGAAGTGGTATTCTCCCCATCGTTTATGCCGTAGTTTATTGGTGTCTGCAGGTTGGAGGTGAGTTTCCTGTAGGAAACAAACATCCTCGTGTTGCCTCGCAAGGTAGGCATGGATAAGTCTTGCTTTTCTATGGTCATTAAGGCCCCGGACATTCCAAGTTAAAAAATTATATTGAGCTGGTGTAGTAGCTAGCGGCATATTAGAGGTGGATCATATATAGTACACGCGTTGTTTTTGTGATAAGAAAACCTCAGAGAAAGGTCTGATTGTAAATATAATGCACCAATCGTACCTGTGCATATTCAGACAATGTGACGTGTTGAGAGTCTCTGGTACATATCGAAAGACGTGACATGTGTGCTTCTGCTGAAACTAAACAAAACAATTAAACTTCCCGTCTACCCTCCACCCACACCAACCCCCCAATCAGGTTGTGTACAGTGCCTCACCCTTTACCCATCCCAACAGAGAAAACAAGAAACATGGCCAGTGAACTTAGGAAGATCTCCCGGGGGTCGTGGAATAGCCAGCATACAACCCCGCCAAACGGAAGGGTGGCCGGGTATTCAAATAGTAGCCAATGGGAGCTCACTCCTCACAATTAACAAGTAGGATCACAGGACCGGTGTTAGTAAGTCAAGAATCAAGTTCGAACCATAAGGTTGTGCGCTTAACAGTTCAGATGGCCAAAGTGGTGAGAGTGCGGAGGGAAGGAGGTTGAGTCCATCAGTCATTATCACTGAGAGTAGCATTTAATGCGGTTTCAGTAGCCATAGCAGGTTTATTCTGTTGCATTTGACTAATGTGTTTCGCAAATTTCAGGGCTGACTTAGCATCAGTGAAGTAGTGCGGCATTCCTTCATGTGTCACTTTCAGTTTGGCAGGATAAAAGGGAGCATAGGTGGTACCTGATTTTTGAAAGAGGCGCTTGGCGGGGTCGAATTCGCGCCTCCCAGCCTGGACCGTTGGCGTGAAGTCCGGAAAGAATGAGAGTCTATTTCCTTGATGAGTGATTGTTCCTTTTTCCCTGGATTTGCGTCGTATGACATCTCTGTCCCTATAGTTTAACAAACGAGCTATGATAGGTCTGGGAGAGGCTCCGACTGGAGGTTTAGGAGCAAACGTACGATGTGCTCTTTCAATGATAAACATAGGGGATAAGTCTGGACCAAAGAGGTAACGCAGGAGGTCTTCCATGAATACCTCCATTTTGGGAATGGCGGTGGTCTCTGGAATACCAAGAACACGGATGTTGTTTCTCCTGGAGCGTGCTTCGAGGTCTTCATTCTTCGCCCTAATGACTTCCAATACCTTTTCCATATGTAGAAGGTGACCTTTAGACTCAACCTGGAATTCGTGTGAATCAGACGCCCTGTTTTCAAGTTTCAGGCGGACCTCATGCATGTCAACCCGGTTGCGAACCTGATCAAGTTGGTAAGAGAGTTTGTCCAACTTATTGTCTATGGTCTTTAGGCTGGACTTGACGATGCTACGTAGATCTTCTTCTGGCGGGTCTATGGAGTTATGCGCAGGTGATTCTGCGTCTTGGTTCGATTCGGAGTCCGTAGTGCGGGTGCTGTGCCTGCTATCGAACGTAATTTTTGGTTGTTTAGGGTCAGTCTTCCCCATTGTGATTGTGACTGGGAAGGGCTGCGGGACGTCAGCTGTGAAAGGCAGCGCCGACAAGGACTGAGACTGAGCATAAACTGATCAAGTGATGGAATCAAGATGGCACATCCGTGGTGAAAATTTCTGAGCAGCACACTGTTAGGGGACTGCTGCAGGGTTCAATGGAGCGTGCACAGCGTCAGTAGAAGCCTCGTCTGCGCAGCGGACGCTCCCAGCTGCAGTATATTCGCAAAGGTTATGAGGCGCAGGTATTGAGATCGAAATATCACTGAGTGCGCATATCACCAGCAGAGCCAGGTGCCCCAGACCTGTATATGGGTCGCGAGTGCGGCCGGCAGTGAAGAGGATTGCCAAGCATCCCCGGGTGCGGAGTTCAACTTGTTTGGCCGCGCAGTGAGGCCCGGTAGCTCACCAGCGCGAGATCAGAATCATACTGTGGTCAGGCCGGCTCTTTGTTGCGTTGTCCCCCACAGCGCGGTGCTGGGCCGTGATCCCGACCCCGGGCGCCAGGCGAGGATTGCAGGGTGTGGGGTGAGGGAAAGAAGAGGCCTAGCACAGTCACCAGGATGAACGCGTATTACTGCAGGGACGATTAGTGCCAGCCTATACAAAGTACATCAGTCTATTGTAGGTCTTCACAGGCTAATCAACCCCTCAAGAGAGCCACTGTGATGCAGATGCACGCTCAGGTTAGCGCAGGCCCAATCAGCTCCAATCTATGTTGCCCCCGTGTATCTTTGTGCAGGATAAAGCTTCTCTGCATCGGAGTGCGAGCAGGCTGTAATATCGCTGGGCGTTGCAGAAGAGGCCTAGGTGGCCTAGAGGGATGTTGCTATGCGTAGGCACATGAATAAAGCCCTCGCGGATCAAAGCTGTCATCGCGCTGTGGTGTTTAGGAGCATGTCATAGCAGAGCACAGTTTTGGCCCGAGAGCTGGGTCAATCAAGGCAGAGGGTTTATGAGGCAGGTGGGAAGCTTAGTGTGTGTCCTGGATGCGACGCGGCACTCCCAAGAGAGGGAGTAGTGGCAGTACTCACGCGTCCCAGTAAACACACTCGGGCCCTTTAGTGGCGGGCGGTTGCCTAGTATCTTCTCTGCTCCGTATGTCTGCGTGTTGGAAGGTGAAGGACCACCCGGCTCACCTCCGAGGGCAGGACGGGTCCTCCAGGTGCGGTAGTTGATCAATGCAGCAATGGCGCCGGGCATGCAATTACGAGTCCGGGCAGCCTCCGTGCGTCGCTCGTCTTGGCCCATCACACGGAGCCGCCGCGGCTCTGGAAGAGGCTCCAGATCCACGGCCTCCGTCCAGAATGTGAAAGGGCTGCTGTATGTTGGTGCCGTGTAGGCTGGCGGAGCGGAACTGACCAGAATCGCAGGCTCCCCCCGGCTCGGGAGTGTGTCTTCATGAGAGACCCGCCTCCAGGCAGGCCTCGAGTGTCACCAGGCCAGGCTCCGCAGCAACGGTTTCCCTGCCTTAAAATTGTTCCTTCGCGGGACTATAGAGGCACCGATTGAGCATCAGTCAGGGTTATCGGTGTGAGTGAGGAGATCACTCCGATGAGGCAGGATAATTGTCGGATTTACAGCACGCCGGCAGAGCACGCTCAAAAAGCGGCCATCTTGCCGCACGGCTTAGCCACGCCCCCCGTCAATTCCTCTTTAGTTCATTCTCCTTCTAACACCTTCCTTTTAAGCTTTCCTTGAACTTGCTCTTTTTAATCACTTTCTATTATTTCTCTCACCTCCCTACCAGTCTCATTTTCCATCACTCAAACTCCTTTTATCAGCAGGCCATCCCCAAACCATGTAAAGGATTTGCATGGGTGGGGATATGTCTGCACCTCATTAAGATTTGATTACAGCAGTTAAAAAGTTAATGATGGGCATTTAACACATTTTCCTGCTGTGCTATTCTTCCCTACAAACAGTAAAGATGGGCTGAATGATTATGTTTTCTACTTTGGACGTGAGATGTATATTATATGGTGTTTGGTGTCGCATTGTTATGTTCTTTGTCTTGAGACACTAAAAAAGAGATTTGCTAATAAATATATTATTGTTAGATCTGGAACCATTTCTACTCTGCCTGGTGATAGGCGAAAAGTCTGCAAAGGAATTTATATGCATACCGTTAGTTACAGGTCATTCGGTAACTACGAGCAGTGCTTATGTAGGAAAAGCAGCTAAAGAAGCAAAGAAAATTCATGACGAACACAAGCTCAGCAGGGGCCCATGCACATGTTTTAGCTGGGATTGCACTGACTGTAGCATATACAAGAGAGCACAGAGTAGTGGTTGAATCTTCGTTCTTTTGAGCTGTACTCTATACTGTTCATGCACTACGTTTTGGATTTTCTGAATTAATGTATGCTCTGTAGACGGTGCAGTTTTAGCAAAAGCAGTGAACAGACCCTACGAGCTTGGGATTGGGTGCTAGAGATGTTCATGATAAGGCCACAGATCCTTCTGTTGAAGTGAATGTGGCTCAGGTATTCATGCTTTTCACAGGATCACAGAGTAAACCTAAGAACAAGTGTGCTGGGAGCAGCACTTTATGGGAAGACATTGATTCTGGATGCATCCATATGCACAATGATCTTTGTTGCCACAACCCTGATGGATGAGCATTCAGTAAGCAGTGCTCTGACACCGCCCCCCCCCCACCCTCCGTGAACCCCACCCCCGACTAAAGCAGGATAACATCATGGTGGTGGCCCTAGGACTGGTCTAGGAATGCTCAGAAATCAGCTGCAAACCTTTTGCCCACTACTAGTGGGCCATAGCAGGAGCATCTGTCATAGAAGAGGGTAGAAGTAAGAACCGCACTTATACAGCTTGGACACCAGAGAGCGCCAAATCAATACAAGATGAGCGAAATTGAGTCTTTTCTTGCTTCTACTGAGAAGCAAAAATGTCGTCCCTTAGTGTTTATTGATTATGATCAGTTTTATCTGAAAACCGGATAATATGTTTATAGAATTAGAAAAGGATAGGATAGAAAGGGAAAGCTTAGGGATCGTTTTGTCACTATGAAGGTTGATTTTCTCCAGCTTCATTTTTTGCTCTGATGGGTAAGAAAGAAGCAGTAAGGCCATTTGAAACACAGCCCGCTAGTATGATTTTCAAGTTTCTCATAGATATATTAGCGTGGGCATTTAGAAAACAATAACACATATGAAATTAGCATTGAAAGAAGAAAGAAAATGGAAAGGTTTATTCACATGTGGATAATCATAAGGTATTATAGATATGGATTTAAGGAGTAATGATTAGGGATTTGTTTTTATTCAAATGAGAGTGGCAGTCTTAATGATGTTTACCAGATATGAGGCTAAGACTTATTAGATGGCTCCTCCTGGTAGACTATCAACAATAAAAGGGGAGACAAAGAGAAAGAAAGGCTCGTCCTCCTACTGAGAAGTAACAAAAGAGCCAATCCGTTTTCTATGAACTAACACCCCCTTTTGTCTATGCTGACCATGAGTGCAAAAATAATACATTTTTTACATAATGCCGAGCACATATTTTTATACAATGCCAAGCATATGCAAAGTTACATGCCCAGAGATATATATACACAGTATCACAACAGAACAACGGTTATGGTTTAAATTTCACCTGCACACCGTCTGTCCCAAAAGTCCTGATTGTGCTCACTCTTCTGGGTCAACCGAAAAAAAACCAAATATAAACATACAAATACACAAATTGAGGAGCACAGAAAATTCAGAAAGTCTAAGGAAATCTTTTTTCTTACAAATCACAAGGTATATACATTACTGGAAATAGAACGTGTGACAGCAAAACAATTCTAGCAGTCATATAATAAGCAAATTTCTTTCACCATACCGATTAGAGGTTAGAATAAATAATAATTTACCTGTGAGGTATACATTTTTAACGACTTCTTACACAAAAATACCCCCCACTTCTATTTTTTCATCATATATTATACATCTATGTGTTCCCACGTAATTCATAGGTCGCAGCATGCCCTGTTCTACAGCGGAACGGGATTGATCAGATGATGAAGTATACCACCAAGGGGCAACCCTGGTCGGTGAGGGTTATATACGAAAACATTTTGTTTTCTTCAACTTGTGGAGTGTTAGTTCATAGCAAACTAAACTGTTTAGCTCTTTTTCTTTTGTTGGTCCTCCTGGTAGACAACAAACACGTTTTTATGGATGATTTTATTTCATTTGCATCAGCCACCCCCACCCCGATAAAGGGGTCTAATTATAATGATATCACTATCATTAAATTGTAAACTGAAAGAAACACACTATGGGGCCGATTCCGATCTCGGTCGGAGGCGCACCCAATACTATTCGGTCGGGAAAAAAGCCATGCGAAAGCCAGTTTCCCGACCGATCCGTACAGCACACCGAACGAGCAAGTACGATGCGCACAACAGCAAAAATCCCGGCCGAGCCGTACTCACCCAAACCAGGTCCTGTTCTCCGACCGAGGCGAATCCGGAAACGCCGAACCGAGTCGCACGGAAGGGAAAATGCAGCCCCGTCCGGCCGGACAAGTACGATGCGCTTTCCGTACACGCCGAACCCGTCGCTACGCACGGCACGTCAAAGCATCCGGGAGAGCGCACATAAGCTCCGAATCGCGCCACAACACGATCCACGGCTACGAGACGAACACAGCACAGACGAGGACGACGCGAAGCGACGAGGACGAAGCGAAGCGACGAGGACGAAGCCAAGCGACGAGGACGACGCGAAGCAACGAGAAGGACGAACGACACGAACCAACCATGAATCCCTTCGTCCCGATCATACCAATATTCTACATCTACTACCGGAACAGGCACGGACGCGTACGGCGCAGAAGGTAAGTCAGACACCAACCACAAAACACATACAACACGTACACGACACATCACACACATACACTGGGAATCTGAATATACTTACACCAGCAGCACCATAGGGGCGGGATGCCCATCACCAATGCCACATATGCACACAGGGGCCTGAATGCGCGCCACCACCCCAACCCAGGGGGGGCTGGATGCCAACCACCACAACCACCCTTAGCCAGGGGGGTGCCAGATGCCCACCACCACTACCACCCTTAGCCAGGGGGGCAGGATGCCTACCACTACTACCACCCTCACCCAGGGGGCAGGATGCCCACCACTACTACCACCCTCACCCAGGGGGCAGGATGCCCACCACTACTACCACCCTCACCCAGGGGGCAGGATGCCCACCACTACTACCACCCTTAGCCAGGGGGGCAGGATGCCCACCACTACTACCACCCTTAGCCAGGGGAGCAGGATGCCCACCACTACTACCACCCTCACCCAGGGGGGCAGGATGCCCACCACTACTACCACCCTCACCCAGGGGGCAGGATGCCCACCACTACTACCACCCTCACCCAGGGGGGCAGGATGCCCACCACTACTTCCACCCTTAGCCAGGGGGCAGGATGCCCACCACTACTACCACCCCCACCCAGGGGGCAGGATGCCTACCACTACTACCACCTCACCCAGGGGGGCAGGATGCCCACCACTACTACCACCCTCACCCAGGGGGGCTGGATGCCTACCACTACTACCACCCTTAGCCAGGGGGCTGGATGCCTACCACCACCCTTAGCCAGGGGGTGCCAGATGCCCACCACCACTACCACCCTTAGCCAGGGGGGCTGGATGCCTACCACTACTACCACCCTCACCCAGGGGGGCAGGATGCCCACCACTACTACCACCCTCACCCAGGGGGGCTGGATGCCTACCACTACTACCACCCTTAGCCAGGGGGGCTGGATGCCTACCACCACCCTTAGCCAGGGGGTGCCAGATGCCCACCACCACTACCACCCTTAGCCAGGGGGGCTGGATGCCTACCACTACTACCACCCTCACCCAGGGGGGCAGGATGCCCACCACTACTACCACCCTCACCCAGGGGGGCTGGATGCCTACCACTACTACCACCCTCACCCAGGGGGGCAGGATGCCCACCACTACTACCACCCTCACCCAGGGGGCAGGATGCCCACCACTACTACCACCCTTAGCCAGGGGGCTGGATGCCTACCACTACTACCACCCTTAGCCAGGGGGGCTGGATGCCTACCACCACCCTTAGCCAGGGGGGCTGGATGCCTACCACTACTACCACCCTTACACAGGGGGGCAGGATGCCTACCACTACTACCACCCTCACCCAGGGGGGCAGGATGCCCACCACTACTACCACCCTCACCCAGGGGGGCAGGATGCCCACCACTACTACCACCCTTAGCCAGGGGGGCAGGATGCCCACCACTACTACCACCCTTAGCCAGGGGAGCAGGATGCCCACCACTACTACCACCCTCACCCAGGGGGGCAGGATGCCCACCACTACTACCACCCTCACCCAGGGGGGCAGGATGCCCACCACTACTACCACCCTTAGCCAGGGGGCAGGATGCCCACCACTACTACCACCCTCACCCAGGGGGGCAGGATGCCCACCACTACTACCACCCTCACCCAGGGGGGCAGGATGCCCACCACTACTACCACCCTTACACAGGGGGGCAGGATGCCCACCACTACTACCACCCTCACCCAGGGGGCAGGATGCCCACCACTACTACCACCCTCACCCAGGGGGGCAGGATGCCCACCACTACTACCACCCTTAGCCAGGGGGCAGGATGCCCACCACTACTACCACCCTTAGCCAGGGAGCAGGATGCCCACCACTACTACCACCCTTACCCAGGGGGGCAGGATGCCCACCACTACTACCACCCTCACCCAGGGGGGCAGGATGCCCACCACTACTACCACCCTCACCCAGGGGGGCAGGATGCCCACCACTACTACCACCCTTAGCCAGGGGGTGCCAGATGCCCACCACCACTACCACCCTTAGCCAGGGGGCTGGATGCCTACCACTACTACCACCCTCACCCAGGGCGGGCTGGATGCCTATCACCACCCTTAGCCAGAGGGGGCTGGATGCCTACCACTACTACCACCCCCACCCAGGGGGCAGGATGCCCACCACTACTACCACCCTTAGCCAGGGGGCAGGATGCCCACCACTACTACCACCCTCACCCAGGGGGCAGGATGCCCACCACTACTACCACCCTTAGCCAGGGGGCTGGATGCCTACCACTACTACCACCCTTAGCCAGGGGGCTGGATGCTCTACCACCACCCTTAGCCAGGGGGCTGGATGCCTACCACTACTACCACCCTTACACAGGGGGGCAGGATGCCTACCACTACTACCACCCTCACCCAGGGGGGCAGGATGCCCACCACTACTACCACCCTCACCCAGGGGGGCAGGATGCCCACCACTACTACCACCCTCACCCAGGGGGGCAGGATGCCCACCACTACTACCACCCTTAGCCAGGGGGGCAGGATGCCCACCACTACTACCACCCTTAGCCAGGGGAGCAGGATGCCCACCACTACTACCACCCTCACCCAGGGGGGCAGGATGCCCACCACTACTACCACCCTCACCCGGGGGGCAGGATGCCCACCACTACTACCACCCTTAGCCAGGGGGCAGGATGCCCACCACTACTACCACCCCCACCCAGGGGGCAGGATGCCTACCACTACTACCACCCTCACCCAGGGGGGCAGGATGCCCACCACTACTACCACCCTCACCCAGGGGGGCAGGATGCCCACCACTACTACCACCCTTAGCCAGGGGGCTGGATGCCTACCACTACTACCACCCTTAGCCAGGGGGCTGGATGCCTACCACCACCCTTAGCCAGGGGGGCTGGATGCCTACCACTACTACCACCCTTACACAGGGGGGCAGGATGCCTACCACTACTACCACCCTCACCCAGGGGGGCAGGATGCCCACCACTACTACCACCCTCACCCAGGGGGCAGGATGCCCACCACTACTACCACCCTTAGCCAGGGGGGCAGGATGCCCACCACTACTACCACCCTTAGCCAGGGGAGCAGGATGCCCACCACTACTACCACCCTCACCCAGGGGGGCAGGATGCCCACCACTACTACCACCCTCACCCAGGGGGGCAGGATGCCCACCACTACTACCACCCTCACCCAGGGGGGCAGGATGCCCACCACTACTACCACCCTTAGCCAGGGGGGCAGGATGCCCACCACTACTACCACCCTTAGCCAGGGGAGCAGGATGCCCACCACTACTACCACCCTCACCCAGGGGGGCAGGATGCCCACCACTACTACCACCCTCACCCAGGGGGCAGGATGCCCACCACTACTACCACCCTCACCCAGGGGGCAGGATGCCCACCACTACTACCACCCTTAGCCAGGGGGTGCCAGATGCCCACCACCACTACCACCCTTAGCCAGGGGGGCTGGATGCCTACCACTACTACCACCCTCACCCAGGGCGGGCTGGATGCCTATCACCACCCTTAGCCAGAGGGGGCTGGATGCCTACCACTACTACCACCCCACCCAGGGGGCAGGATGCCCACCACTACTACCACCCTTAGCCAGGGGGCAGGATGCCCACCACTACTACCACCCTCACCCAGGGGGGCAGGATGCCCACCACTACTACCACCCCTAGCCAGGGGGGCTGGATGCCTACCACTACTACCACCCTTAGCCAGGGGGCTGGATGCCTACCACCACCCTTAGCCAGGGGGGCTGGATGCCTACCACTACTACCACCCTTACACAGGGGGCAGGATGCCTACCACTACTACCACCCTCACCCAGGGGGGCAGGATGCCCACCACTACTACCACCCTCACCCAGGGGGGCAGGATGCCCACCACTATTACCACCCTCACCCAGGGGGGCAGGATGCCCACCACTACTACCACCCTTAGCCAGGGGGGCAGGATGCCCACCACTACTACCACCCTTAGCCAGGGGAGCAGGATGCCCACCACTACTACCACCCTCACCCAGGGGGGCAGGATGCCCACCACTACTACCACCCTCACCCAGGGGGGCAGGATGCCCACCACTACTACCACCCTCACCCAGGGGGGCAGGATGCCCACCACTACTACCACCCTTAGCCAGGGGGCAGGATGCCCACCACTACTACCACCCCCACCCAGGGGGCAGGATGCCTACCACTACTACCACCCTCACCCAGGGGGCAGGATGCCCACCACTACTACCACCCTCACCCAGGGGGGCTGGATGCCTACCACTACTACCACCCTTAGCCAGGGGGGCTGGATGCCTACCACCACCCTTAGCCAGGGGGCAGGATGCCCACCACTACTACCACCCTCACCCAGGGGGGCAGGATGCCCACCACTACTACCACCCTCACCCAGGGGGGCAGGATGCCCACCACTACTACCACCCTTAGCCAGGGGGCTGGATGCCTACCACTACTACCACCCCCACTCATAGGATGGACAATGCATGACACAACAAGCACACCACAACCTAGGGAATGCAAGATTAAGACATCCCCCCACCACCATGACAAGCGTGTGAGCAGGCTGTGTCAAATGCCTACAACACCGAACATGACATTGAACATATAATGTGACCCCCAGCACATGTGCCACACATATATGTGTGTGGCACCCACAATGCAAGCAGCCCATGACCATTGTGGCAATGGGGCCTAAACCCCCATCATCACAGTGACCAAAAGGCAAGTGTGGGGTCCATAGCTGAAGCACATTTTGACCATTGTGGCAATGGGGTCTAAACCCCCATCATCACAGTGACCAAAAGGCAAGTGTGGGGTCCATAGCTGAAGCACATTTTGACCATTGTGGCAATGGGGCCTAAACCCCCATCATCACAGTGACCAAAAGGCAAGTGTGGGGTCCATAGCTGAAGCACATTTTGACCATTGTGGCAATGGGGTCTAAACCCCCATCATCACAGTGACCAAAAGGCAAGTGTGGGGTCCATAGCTGAAGCACATTTTGACCATTGTGGCAATGGGGCCTAAACCCCCATCATCACAGTGACCAAAAGGCAAGTGTGGGGTCCATAGCTGAAGCACATTTTGACCATTGTGGCAATGGGGCCTAAACCCCCATCATCACAGTGACCAAAAGGCAAGTGTGGGGTCCATAGCTGAAGCACATTTTGACCATTGTGGCAATGGGGTCTAAACCCCCATCATCACAGTGACCAAAAGGCAAGTGTGGGGTCCATAGCTGAAGCACATTTTGACCATTGTGGCAATGGGGTCTAAACCCCATCATCACAGTGACCAAAAGGCAAGTGTGGGGTCCATAGCTGAAGCACATTTTGACCATTGTGGCAATGGGGTCTACACCCTCATCATCACAGTGACCAAAAGGTAATTGTTGACAAAGAAAGAGCTGCAACTGCCAAACTGCATGGATCATTCCTGGTCACAGAACCAAAAACTCATCTGTGGCAAAGTAGTGTATGTGTCCCATTGCAACATAAATTGGGGGAGCCAAATACTGCAGTGCAAATGAAACATTCCTTTGGCCATGTGCAGACAAACAACACCCATGGGGGCTGAGACCGTCAACAGTCATCAATGACACAATGACAGAAGTGACCATCAGAATGCAGAACCACATATTTGCACCAATGGGCACACAAATGCAGATACCCTGTGGAGACAGCAGATGTGAGGTGAACAGATACCATACCATGGCAGCAATGGGACACACAAACATGATCACTGTGCTGACCGATGACCTAGGAGTCCCAGGGACAGCAGGGGAAACACACCAAACAACATACAGCCAATGGCACACCCAAGATATGCCAATGCAGTGGTGCAGATGCACAAACACAAACAGGCAGACCAACACTGTCATCATACACAGCAGGTGAGGGGTGGGGGTGCCAGTGTCCCCAGGCAACAACACAACACATGAGGAGAGCTGAATACCAATCATACAGATGTGCATACACTGCCACACTAAGGTAACTCATGGATCCAAATCCCCTATGTGGGCAAGCAGGCATTGACAGGTGAGAGGGAGCACAAAACACACATGTCACACAGGCACGTAGGAACAACAACTGACACAGCAAGTCACAGACACACCACAGCATCACCCCAGGGCCCCCACAATGTGGTGACCCTGGGCTGAAGAAAAATACCACTGTGATGACAAAGTTAAATGTCGTTCACACTGTGAACCACAGTCAGGTGTCCTGAGCAACTAACTACCATCACACCTACACAAGCACAAATCAATCAGCATGGCCAGTAAGCCAAGGCCAACATGGAGGCAGGGGACTAGCCGGGCAACAACTCTCATCTGCACACACTCAAGACCACACCCCTCGACCTCCAACAATGTGCAGCAGTGAAGTACACATGCACTGGTGACATTGCACATGCACCCATTACTATTCCAGGGTGGTGGGTGGGAACCAAGGTGGTAGAAACACATCACACATGGACACTCAACAAGACTCCTGAATGTCTGACACACTGCACACTACGCTGTACATGGACATGACGGCAATACCACACCGACCAATGGGATCCCAGCCACAGTCACACACCAATGAAGAAGCCAAGGTCACCCACAAAGAACACACATAGACAACAACCAACATTGCAGCCCGGACCCTAAGGAGTGCCAGCAGTCACACACACAACGTGTCACAATCACTGAAAGATAACACAAACTGGAAATCACATGACAGGGGCAAACAACAAGTGCCAAAGGGAAACCTGACTGTGACCCATCTGCGTCTGCACACAAACTCTGCCCTGACAGCAAACACACCTATGGGTGACACCCTGATGACCAGTAATGTGCCATGCACCCACATCACAGAGAACACAGGGAGAAGACTTTGGGGAACATAGCTCAAGTCAGCAAGCATCACAAACAGGTACAACACTAGGGATCACAGCATGCGCAGATGAATGGAAGTGAACACACAGACATGCACATACAACACACACCTTGGGCGCAGGCAATGTCACACGTGTACACACTGCCATGAGGGGACTCCACTCCTGTGTGAGGAAAGCTGTGCCATATGTTGCCTCAGTAGGGCCCCATCATGTCAGCTGAGCACTTGGTCACACAATCAACAATTAGCACCAAATGAGGGCTCCCATCACATCAGCCTGGTCATGGATGTGCCAACGGAATCATCAGCACAGATCCAACACACTTGTATAGCAATGTTGCACTGACTACACGGATGAGTCCCTCCCCATTGATGCCCAAACCTGCATGTCCACTGGAGATGGCAACACGGTCAGGGAAGTAGACAAATGCAACGATGGCAGGCACAACAGATGTGCAGGGGTGGAAGCCACAGATATGAAATTGCCAATGTAAGTAGGAAACCCATTGCCAAATACTGAACACATGACACCCTCAGATGCTGCTATTGATGACATGGATACACCACATGATAGGACACATTCCCCCTGGACCACATGGGTTCCTGCACAGTAACACTTCATAATCATGAGACCAGATATCACCATCACTGCAGCAAGGGCATGGTTAGCTGCACCAACAACATGTACATCTGAAGCATGAGCACTAGAGAAAAGAAAGTTGCTTTATTCAGCATATGTGTTGAGGCCA